>CM029022.1:88140016-88727515 GCA_016801055.1 Panax notoginseng | reverse complement strand
CGCAATATCAATTAGTATAATTAACATATGGAGGGGGACGGGAAGACATACAACATAGTATATGAATGTGATATGAAAACATACAACATAGTATAAGAGTAGGCCTGTCAAAATGGGTTTGAACTCAATAGGCGGTCTAAATCTGTCCACACTAAATGGGTTCTGTTGGAGCCTGATTTGATGATAAATGTGATTTATGTGTTTACATGATGAATGTGTCTATGGAATTATGAGTCTGTATGATGAATGTGAATACGTGAGTATGTGTGTTTATGTGATGAACATGATAATATAATTATGTGCTTATGTGAATACGTGAATATGATCTGTACAAGTGTTGTATATTAAGTGACATTCATAATCAATATAGTGTGATGGAAATTGATTGATGCAATGTTAACTGTAAGATTAAAGTAGGGATAAATACTTTTTTGGTTAGTCTACTTTAAGTCAATTTACAAATGAGTCACTAAGTTTTTTTTTTCTTATAGTCAACTCACTAAATTTTTGTTTACCAACAAACCGTTACAAAAAGTGTCTTGACTGTTAATTGACTAACAAATTAATAATGTGGCAGTGGTGACATTGTGCTAATTTCTGATGTCACAATTCTTAAATGAAAATAAAGGAAATCTAGGTGTTGGTAGTATAAAAATTAAAATAAATAATGAAATTTAGGAAAAAAATGAAAAATTGTCATTAAAAAAAGTAAAGAAAAAGAGAAAAATATTATTATTATTATGATTGTTGTTGATGTTATTATTGTTGTTGTTGTTGTTGTTGTTGTTCTTCTTCTTCTTATTATTATTATTATTATTATTATTATTATTATTATTATTATTATTTTCCGCATATTGAAGGCTACGTTGGATAATTTTGCCACATTAACTTTTTTTATTTACAACTCAGCAATGATGTGTCAAATTCCGTTAAAGTCAAAGGACTTTAACGGTTTGTAAGTAAACAAAAATTCAATGAGTTGACTGTAACAAAAAAGTTTATTGACTCATTTGTAAGTTGACCAAAAATAGAGTGACTAAAAAAGTATTTATCCCGATTAAAGTACATCTATTCTTAAACTTTGTAGAGTCTTTATAAAAGAAATAAATTGATGTATAAGGAATTAGAATGAAAAGATCAACTATGTAAAACAGTAAGCAGGGTAATTTAAGAACAAAACAAAGTATATTTGTAATTTGTAAGTTTTGTAAAGTCCTTAATAATGTAAAGATGTACAAGGACTTAGAGTAGTATGATCAAATTTGTTAGGTTGATTTCTTTGAGTTGATTCTATATGTAATAGATAGGATCAATTGTAAGACCCCGAATTTTTTAAAATAAAGTATTCAATTTTTCTTATAATTATTATTCTATTCAGTAAATGGTTAAATTGATAAAAGGTTAAATTTAAGGGTGATATGTGCAAAGTTTACAAAGTAAGCAAGTTGTCATAAAATATTCGTTGTGTTGGGGAATATTCGTACAACGACGCAATTATTGGTGGACCCCACAACAAAATAACTGTCGGATAAAGAAAGCGATAGAAATAACCTTTTATAAAAATAACGGCAAAACTTTTACCGTTAAATTATTGAAATACCCGGTGATAAAAGTACAGTAATACGCAGCGTTGCACAGTAGCACACAATATTGCACATCATCTCTGATTATTGATTCTTACGTAAGAAGTCACTCAATATTCAATAATTACCACAGTAGTTGCTGCATAGTATCTCATATTATTGATTCAATAATTATTACAGTACATTTGCATAATATTTTATATTATTAAATCAATAATTGACACGACACAATTATTCATATTATTATTTGCAATATTGACAATGGCTAGAAAGTTTTGTCTAGGAAAGGGGTTAGGTTATTTAATTGCACGCCAATAAGGACAAATCCTTATCGAAAAGCTCCTTTTTTCTTAGAACAATCTGATTGTCAATATTGTGAATTATAATATTAATGATGAATAATTGTTGAAAGAGTAAAAATGTGTTGATTAAAGATAAATGAATTGTGGTAAATATTTATTCAATTTTTGATATAAATAGAGGAGTTTGTCATGAGGGATTTGTTGTAAGTTTGACTAATTATTCCATGAGGAGACATACTAATTTTTCAGACCGTCAGTTGAAGTTTTAATAGTAAATTAATTTGGACCGTCAGTTGAAGTTTTAATAGTAAATCAATCTGGACCGTCCGTGTGTCAGTTACAATTCAGCCATATTGCTTAGTTAAGCAATGAAACTCACACGAGAAGCATAGAAATTTTCTTCTTTATTATTGTGAGTATTTCGTTTAAGTATAAAGATACACTAAGTAGTGCCATAATCTCTTCAGATAACCTCTTTCATAACAGTCAGATCTAGTCTCCTAATGTAAGAGGTATTATTTCTTTCGTATTCGTAAAGGATGTTATTTTCTTTTAATACTCGTAAGAGTTGTCATTCTATTCCTTATTAATTTGTGGGAATAACTTGTATACGCGGACTACCGCATGTCGGTGAATAACCATTCGTATTTATTCTTTATTAAGTTGTGGAAATAATCTGTCTACGCTGATTACCGCATGACAGGTGAAAATCCATTTGCAGTTTCGTATATTATTTCATTTCATATTCCTAATTCTAAACTTACTATGATAAGTATTGCTTCTATAATTCTTGAAATGATTAGAAATTCCTTGAGATTTGTGTTTCATCTAATATAATTTCACTGGAATATTGGTCTGAACTTTCTTATTAAATTTTAATTTTTTCATACCAGAGTACTATTTATTCGAGGTACTATTCATACTAGAGTACTATTCATCCAGGGTACTATTTATACCAGAGTACTATCCATCTAGGATATTATTCATACCGGAGTACTATTCATCCGAGATACTATTCATGCCGAAGTACTATTCGCAACAAAATTTATTTCCTTTTCCTTGTCCGAATTATCTTTGAAATATGAATTTTAAATATCATTCTTGATTTTGAATCCATGTTTTGATCATCATGTTAACAATTTGGATATTCTTGAACTTGGATAAATTAAATTACAAATCTCTAATATTTATTCTTGATCTCACTTGATTCATTCTTTATATCATTGTCATAATCCTCGGACTTAAATTGTGGTGAAAGTTCTCTTTGGCTCGCAGTGCAAAGATAAACTGTTGATTGATATCTTTGGCCCGTAGTGCAAAGATGAACATGTGTATGGCATGATCATGACCACTGATGATACAAATGAATATCTTTGGTCCGTAGTGCAAAGATAGACTATTATTTGACATGACCATGACCACTAATATTATAGTTAAATATCTTTGGCTCGTAGTGCAAAGATAGACAATTGATTGGTATGATCATGATCATTGTTGTTACATTTGAATGTTTTTGGAGTAGGGTGTAAATACGATATGATTATCAAGTGTCTTTAACCTTTGTGGCAAGGACATTGAGTGAAAGTTCTATTAAACCTTTGTGGTAAGGAGAAACTATTGATTTACATGATTATGAATATAAATTATGAATTTAACTATAATCTTTGGTGTTACAGGTAAAGACAGATGGTGAAAAATTCTCTTTGTCTTGAGTACAACGAAGAACTGTTGATTGGTGTTACGTGAATAAAATATCGATGATGGACTTTTAATTTGGGAAAGATAGTAAACATTATGTTCTACTTGACTCTTCTAATGGGTTGTTGATTCCGCTGCAATTATGGTTAAAAATTGTTATCATCTACCATATATTCTAAATATCTGAATTATTTCTGATAAAGGCTATTGATAATTTAATTATCTTAGTCAGGATATTATTTACTGGGCTGTTTGTGCTCACCCTTTTGCTTCACAATTCCTTTCAGGTAATAAAAGTGTAGCTGGATCCAGCAGGAATAATAGGGAAATAGAGTGATGGTCTATGACTGTTGAAGTTTCTCATAAAATAGTATGGTAATAATTGTATTGAGGACATAAAATGTGTGTCGTATTTTATACGTCATTTAATAATTGACTTTGGTGAACAACATTAGGGTGATGAGACCCCGACTTTAGAAGGGTGTGTTGCCACTATCATACAAGATGTCTAACCACATACGAATTCGTTTTATCATAAGACATAGTTGTGCGCATCCACTTGCTGACTATATCTATAAGTATTATCTATATAGTCTTGGAGCATGGTTGGAATATAATCCTCAGTTTGAGACAATAAAGATAATTGTATGGCAAGAAGATACATACCATTGAAATGAACAGGATAATAATCTTTTCATTCTTCTTTGAGGTCTATTGGGTCAAACAAGGTTAATTCTCAAGTCCTATGATATCTATTATAACTTAGAAGCATGGTCTCCTATGTACGAAGGTTTCCTTGAGCATTTTCTAAAGATTTTAATTATTAAAATAATTATTGATTGTACCTTTAAGTAAAATGTTATTGGTTTGGAGTGTGAATACTGTTGTTATAATATTTGTATTAAAACTCACAGTTTATGTGTTGTCATATTTTGTACAACAGAGTAATAATTGGAATAGAAAGATTTATATTTGGATTTTGTAGTTTGTATTTTGGCGACCCAAAATGGGTTGTGTGGACCAATTTTGGGAGCGTCACAATTGATATCAGAGCTTAGGGATATGGTCTCTAGTGGAGATCTGAGACTAGAACTAGGAGGAGAGAGACGAATAATATTCTTCGCTAGTGTGTGTCCTACCTAAGCTGAATTTTCTTACTTAATAAGTTGACAACTTGTGATATGTCAATTAACCTTTGTTTTGAAGCTGTATTTTGGAATGATATCTGAAATCCAAGAGATGAGCAATGAAGAAATAATGATACAGAGGAAATGACCCAAAAAATAGAATCCAAAATGAAAGCAATGTATTCTCACCTCTTCAAACTATTAGGTACATAAATTTCGGAGACGAAATTTCGTAAGGAGGGGAGATTGTAAGACCCCGAATTTTATGAAATAAAAGTATTCAATTTTTCTTATAATTATTATTCTATTCAGTAAATGATTAAAGTGGTATGTGCAAATTTTATAAAGTAAACAAGTTGTCATAAAATATTCGTTGTGTCGGGGAATATTCGTTTGGTCGAAGAATATTATTTTTGTCAAGAAATATTTGTACGACGGCGCAATCATTGGTGGACCCCACTGTAAGACCCCAAATTATTAATAAATAAAATTTAATTTCCTCTATTTATTATTCTGAAATAGTAAGGGTTGATTTGATTAATGTGGTTAGTTATGGGTAAAATACGCAAATATTTTAAATAAGCAAGTGGTTATAAAATTTCATTGTTATCGGGGAATATTTGTTTTGTCGTGGAATATTCTTGTTGTCGGGGAATATTCGTACGACGGCGCAGCCTTGTGTGGGCCCCATAACAGAAAGCGATTGGATGAAGAAAACGACAAAAATAAGTTGTTTATAAATAACGGCGTAGTTGTTACCGTTAATACTGTTGGAATACCCGGTGGTTAAAACACGGTAATACGCGTAGCACACGGTATTGCACCAATTATTGATTCTTACGTAAGAAGGCACTACTCAATAATTGTTACAGTAATTACTATTCAATATTGTATTTTATTGATTCAATAATTTCTGCGTTGATATTTTATATTACTGTTGTTTCAATAATTGTCACTACGCAGTATTTTTTTATTATCGGAGCAATAATTCATATTATCTGAATAATATTATTAGATAACATTATTGGCAATGTCTAGAAAGTTCTGTCTAAGGAGAGGTTTGGTCATCTAATTGCGCACCAGTAAGGAGAGATCCTTATTGGAAAGCCCCCTCTTTCCTGGGAACGGCCTGGTTGCTAGTACTGTGATTCTGTAATATTATTTGTGTATAATTAATTATTGATTTATATGACGAGAAAAATAGTGATTTTATGTGGATATAGATAGAGAAAAATTTTAATGTGACAATTGTTGAAAATTAATGTTTTATCTTTTTCTGATAAAATAATTCATTTAAATATATTATTTTAATAATATATTGATGGTGGTATTTTTACAATGAATGTGGGATATATGAGTATATGAGGAGGAAGAGTATTTGTGTGGCATTAAATGATTAACACATGTTTTGTGTGTTGGTGGACATAATTCTTGACCGAAAATTTATTATTGACTATAAAATCGTCCGTTTGTGAATTTCGGTCAATTTCTGTTTGGAATTTGGAAAAACTTTCTTCTACAAAGTTGTAGAGAATTGAATTTCCTATAAAAACTCGCGAGATTCGAATTTTCTGATAAAAGGGCTATTTATTATGAATTATTGAAGTTCTGAAGTTCCGAAATAATTGATTTTTGGAAGTTTTATTTATTATTTTGAAGAAAAACGTTTTTTGGCATTTAAGTGGGCTAACATGTGATATAAATGGGCTGATATCAGATGTCTAGAGGTGGGCTAAGGAAAATTTGATAAATATATTATTATATTAAATTTTCTGCTTTGGTGTTCTAAGCATTTTCCTATAAATAGGGTGCTTAGGTTAGAATTGAAATCACACCAGAAACACAAGTTTCTCTCTATTTCTCTCTCTATAACGAGCGTATTCTTGTGAGTATTTGATACTTTGAGTGTTGCTTTACGGTGCAAGTTTCCTTCAGCACTATATCTAGTATTCTAGTCAGAAGTACCGTCTTTCCGAGGTAAGGGATGTTATTTCTTCTTAAATGATATTATTTTCTTCAATATCATTATGCCGAAGTATTGATCTGAATTTTTATCAAATTTAGAACTTTTCATGTCGGGGTTACTATTCATGAGTTACTATTCACGAGTTACTATTTACGAGTTACTATTCACCGAAAAATGAAATTTCCTTCTTTTCGTCCAAATATCTATTCTGGATACTAGCTTTGATTGTATCCATGTTTTGATCATTCTTGAATTTTACTTCACTATGATAAGGTATTTTTGGACATGGATAAATCAAAATACGAATCCTTAATATTTGTTATTTTGCTTCACTGGATTCGTTTTCTTTAAAATATTTTTCATCATCCTCAGTCTAAATGATGATGTTACTGAATATCTTTGGCCTGTAGTGCAAAGATTGATGATTTTATGATGAATATCTTTGGCCCGTAGTGCAAAGATGAACAAGTGTTGAGGTGAACATGACCAACTGATGAATATCTTTGGCCTGTAGTGCAAAGATGACTATTTGATTCAAGATATTTATTGATTGATGTTACAGGGATAAAATGTTGATAATGGGCTTTTAAATTCATAGATAATCGTAGATTTCATTCTCTACGTAACTTCTCTATGAATTATTATTTTCCGCTGCGAATATTGAATTAAAACTTTTTGTCTATTGTATTCTATTAAATTTTTCCCTGTTGAAGACTAACGATAATTTGTTGTATATTATCTTAGTCATAATATTCTTTACTGGGCTAGTTGAGCTCACCCTTTTCCTTGTTGTTCCATTTTCTTCTCAGGAGGCGAGAATGTAGCAGGTACTAGTCGGGGTGTGGAATGAAGGTTCTAGGAAGTTGTTTTAGTAGTCCTCACCATTTTTTTTGTAAAATATTGTTCCAATAATTGTAATGAGGACTTATTTGAGTGTGGATATTGTCTAGATGACAATATTTGTATTTACACTCACAGTTTTTATGTTGTATTAATAAAGTTGTAGTTGTTTCTGTACCATGTTATTGACGACTCAGAATAGGTGATGTATACCTGTTTTGGGGGCGTCACAGTTGGTATAAGAACTTAGGGATATGATCTCTGGCGGAGATCGGGGAATAGAACTAGGAGGGGAGAGACGAGTAAATCCTTCGCTAGTGTGTCCTACCTAAGCTTATTTGTTGGTTGGTCATAATATAGGGATATTATGTGATTTGTTAATTTGTTAAATTAACCATTGTTTTATGGCAGTATTTGAGAATGTCGACTGAGAATGCTAACAGTGGAGTAAATGAAATCGTGGAGACACCTGTACTCACCAACGAGGAGAACATGCAACAGGCTGGTAATGTTCCTCCTGTGAACAACACCACTGAGCAGATGGTGAACGATGAGATGATTAGAAGTTTTTTGCGATTCATCCAAAACCAGACGAAGGAGATTCCTGTTCAAAATATAGGAAGAAACAATGGCAACGCACAGCTGGTCACAGCCAAGCAGTTCAAAGAGTTGGGACCACTAGAATTCTGGGAAAAGCCGGATCCGATTAAGGCGGAGACATGGTTCAAGCAAATTACCAAGATATTTGATGTCTTGGGATGCACGGAGGAACAGAAGGTTCCATTTGCCACCTTTATGTTCCGTGGCGAGGCAGACTACTGGTGGGAATCTGTGAAGCATACCCATCCAGCTGCACTCAGCATGTCTTGGGAGATATTTCAGAAGCTATTCAATGACAAGTACTTTCCTGAAAGTATTCGTCATATGAAGGAGGTAGAGTTTATTAGACTAGAGCAGAATAACATGACGGTGTCCCAGTACGAGGCGAAGTTTGCAGAGTTGTCCAGGTTTGCACCTCATTTGGTGGAGAATGAGGAACGTATAACGCGGATGTTTCTGAGAGGTTTGAAACCCGGCATACGTCAATATCTCATTTCTCATAAATTTTCTCTCTATTCAGATGTTGTCAACAGGGCTCAATTATTAGAGCGAGATAACGAGTACGGTAAACCGAGGGACCACAACCAGGATCATATCGGTGACAACAGTCATCAGAACAATGATAATCAGCGGAGAAAGAAAAATACAGACAAGAACGGCAACCACTCTGGTGGTAATCGTGGCTATGAAAATAGAAGAAGCGAGTCGGGAGGAGATTTTAAAAAGAGGAGATTCAACAATGACAATACGAAGACGTCAGCACCAGCAACAACTGGTCCCAAGGGAGGAGAACGACCACCGGTCATATGCTATAAATGTGGAAAAGAGGGACATATCAGCCCAAACTGTCCACAACAGTTCAAGGTATGCTATAATTGTGGAAAGGAAGGACATATCGCTCGAGATTGTACGATAGCGAAACCAAGTTCAGCAGGGACGGTGACTCAAAAGGCTGCCCCAGAAAAGTCAAAGTCAACAGTTCCTGGAAGAGCGTTTGTCGTGACTGGTCAACATGCGAGGAACCCAAACGAGGTGATCACGGGTAAGCTAATCATAAATTCATGTGAAGTTTATACCTTACTAGATACCGGTGCTACCCATTCATTTATTTCTCCTGCTTGTGCTCAACGTTTAAACTTGACTCCGAAGAAATTAGACTTTGATTTATCTGTGGAGACTCCGTTAGGGGAAACTTTCATCACATCCACTGTTTATAAATCTTGTTTGATCCAAGTTGGCACCATCACCTTACCTGTTGACCTTATCTCTTTAAAGATACTTGCATTTGACGTGATTTTAGGAATTGATTGGTTAACTACTCATCATGCCAAAATTGATTGTTTTCGTAAGGTGATTAGTTTTCATATTCCTAATCAACCTGTTGTTCGAATTCAAGCAACAAAGCCATTAAAATCAATCACTGTCATATCAAGTCATAAAGCTATTCGTTTATTGAAAAACGGATGTCAAGCTTTCTTAGCCCATGTTATGGATTTGAATAAAGACACGTCAAATTTGAATAATATTCCTGTTGTTAGTAACTTTCCTGACGTATTTCCTGAAGAACTTCCCGGTCTACCCCCGGAACGTGAAGTTGAATTCTTTATTGATCTTGAACCTGGTACAAAGCCTATTTCTAAAACCTCATACCGAATGGCTCCTATTGAACTTCAGGAGTTAAAAGTCCAACTACAAGAGTTGTTGGACATCGGTTTCATTCGTCCTAGTACATCTCCTTGGGGTGCTCCTGTTTTATTTGTAAAGAAGAAAGACGGGAGTATGCGACTTTGTATCGATTATCGGGAATTAAACCATGTCACCATCAAGAATAGGTATCCGCTACCTCGTATTGATGACCTGTTTAACCAGTTACAAGGAGCACAATTCTTTTCAAAAATCGATCTTCGTTCTGGATATCATCAGCTGAAGGTTAAAATTGAGGATATTCCGAAGACTGCCTTTAGAACTCGGTACGGGCATTATGAATTCTTAGTCATGTCTTTTGGATTGACTAATGCTCCTGCGGCTTTCATGGATATGATGAATCGAGTATTCAAGGATTATTTGGATCAGTTCGTTGTTGTCTTTATTGATGACATCCTCATATATTCCAAAAGCCGTGAAAATTATGAGCACCATTTGAAGCTGGTACTCCAAAGGCTGCGTGAAAACAAGCTATATGCTAAGTTGAAAAAATGCGAGTTCTGGCTTGAGGAAGTAGCATTCCTAGGGCACGTGGTGTCAAAACATGGAGTATCTATGGACCCGGCGAAGATTGAAGCAATACAAAGCTGGGAGCAACCGAAGACGGTGACCGATGTACGTAGCTTTCTGGGCTTAGCTGGTTATTATCGGAGATTCGTAGAAGGGTTTTCTCGAATCGCTACCCCGTTAACTCAGCTGACTCGGAAAGATATCAAATTCGTATGGAGCGAAGAATGCGAGAAGAGTTTCCAAGAGCTTAAGAGGAGACTCATTTCGGCACCTGTTCTGACAATACCATCTGGTTCAGATGGATTTGTTATCTACAGCGATGCTTCAGGTAAAGGGTTAGGATGTGTTCTCATGCAACGTGGGAAAGTCATAGCCTATGCCTCGCGATAACTTAAAGAATATGAGAGGAATTATCCTACTCATGATCTAGAGTTGGCAGCAGTCGTTTTCGCGTTAAAGATCTGGAGGCACTATCTATATGGGGAGAAAATGGAGATATATTCAGACCATAAAAGCCTCAAATATTTCTTCACTCAGAAAGAACTCAACATGCGGCAACGACGTTGGCTCGAGCTGTTAAAATGTTACGACCACACTATTCAATACCATCCTGGAAAAGCAAACGTGGTAGCTGACGCGTTGAGTAGAAGATCATATGCAGGAACGAGTGCGATGATGTCAAGTATACGCGTAGAACCAACTTTAATCGATAAAGTTAAAGTTGCTCAAGCTACAGACCCGGAGCTGATGCGTATGAAGAAGAAAGTGCAAGAAGGTGCTATTCCAGAAGCAAGAATCGATGAAGAAGGAATACTTCGAGTCCACTCCAAACTTTGTGTTCCTAACGATTCTGATTTAAAGTACAAGATCATGATGGAGGCACACAATACACCATTTGCAATCCATCCTGGAAGTACTAAAATGTATCGTGATCTTCGACATACATTTTGGTGGAACAATATGAAGAGAGAGATTGCAAAGTTTATCTCGAGGTGTTTAACTTGTCAACGTGTAAAGGCGGAGCATCAAGTACCAAAGGGTCCATTGCAACCACTTGAGATTCCGAAATGGAAGTGGGAACACATTACCATGGATTTCGTTACGGGTCTTCCCACGGTTTCTCAAGGCATAAATGCTATTTGGGTTATAGTTGATAGATTAACCAAGTCTGCTCATTTCTTGCCGATACGGGAGACTTATTCCCTTGAACGTCTTGCTAGTATGTACGTGAATGAGATTGTAAGGTTGCATGGCATGCCAGTATCCATAGTTTCGGATCGTGACCCAAGATTCACTTCAAGATTTTGGGTTAGCTTGCAAAAAGCTATGGGCACGAATTTACGGTTCAGTTCGGCATACCATCCTCAAACGGACGGGCAATCAGAGAGGACTATTCAAACTCTTGAAGATCTATTAAGACTTTGTGTCCTAGATTTCAAAGGAAGTTGGGATAAGTACCTACCATTGGTGGAATTCTCCTACAACAACAGTTATCAGGCAAGTATAGGTGTGGCTCCCTTTGAAGCATTGTATGGACGAAAGTGTCGCTCTCCAGTATGTTGGGATGAGGTGGGAGAAGCAACGTTGTTGGGACCAGAGTTGGTACGAATGACTACAGAGAAGATCCAAACGATTCGATAACGTATACAAACGGCACAGGATCGACAAAAGAGTTATGTGGATCTTCATCGAAAGGACGTGGAATTTGACATTGGGGATCATGTATTATTACGTGTAGCTCCATGGAAAGGAGTTACAAGATTTGGGAAGAGAGAAAAGCTCAATCCACGATTTATTGGTCCATTTCAGATTCTTGACCGAGTAGGAAATGTGGCCTATAGACTTGCGTTACCTCCAAGTATGTCTCGTGTTCATAATGTTTTTCATATATCTGTGCTTCGTAAATATGTGAAAGACCCGAACCATGTTATTGAGTTAAAACCGGACGAGATAGCTGAAGACTTAACGTACGAGGAGGTACCTGTCAAGATCATGGATAAGAAGGAGCATGTCCTACGCACGAAGGTCATACCACAAGTTAAAGTTTTGTGGAGAAACCATGCTATTGAGGAAATGACCTGGGAGTTGGAAACGGAAATGAAAGCGAGGTATCCTCATCTTTTCGAAACACCAGGTACGTATGTCAATTTCGAAGACGAAATTTCATAAGGAGGGGAGGTTGTAAGACCCCAAATTATTAATAAATGAAATTTAATTTCCTCTATTTATTATTCTGAAATAGTAAGGGTTGATTTGATTAATGTGGTTAGTTATGGGTAAAATACGCAAATATTTTAAATAAGCAAGTGGTTATAAAATTTCATTGTTATCGGGGAATATTTGTTTTGTCGTGGAATATTCTTGTTGTCGGGGAATATTCGTACGACGGCGCAGCCTTGTGTGGGCCCCATAACAGAAAGCGATTGGATGAAGAAAACGACAAAAATAAGTTGTTTATAAATAACGGCGTAGTTGTTACCGTTAATACTGTTGGAATACCCGGTGGTTAAAACACGGTAATACGCGTAGCACACGGTATTGCACCAATTATTGATTCTTACGTAAGAAGGCACTACTCAATAATTGTTACAGTAATTACTATTCAATATTGCATTTTATTGATTCAATAATTTCTGCGTTGATATTTTATATTACTGTTGTTTCAATAATTGTCACTAAGCAGTATTTTTTATTATCGGAGCAATAATTCATATTATCTGAATAATATTATTAGATAATATTATTGGCAATGTCTAAAAAGTTCTGTCTAAGGAGAGGTTTGGTCATCTAATTGCGCGCCAGTAAGGAGAGATCCTTATTGGAAAGCCCCCTCTTTCCTAGGAACGGCCTGGTTGCTAGTACTGTGATTCTGTAATATTATTTGTTTATAATTAATTATTGATTTATATGACGAGAAAAATAGTGATTTTATGTGGATATAGATAGAGAAAAATTTTAATGTGACAATTGTTAAAAATTAATATTTTATCTTTTTCTGATAAAATAATTCATTTAAATATATTATTTTAATAATATATTGATGGTGGTATTTTTACAATGAATGTGGGATATATGAGTATATGAGGAGGAAGAGTATTTTTGTGGCATTAAATGATTAACACATGTTTTGTGTGTTGGTGGACATAATTCTTGACCGAAAATTTATTATTGACTATAAAATCGCCCGTTTGTGAATTTCGGTCAATTTCTGTTTGGAATTTGGAAAAACTTTCTTCTGCAAAGTTGTAGAGAATTGAATTTCCTATAAAAACTCGCGAGATTCGAATTTTCTGATAAAAGGGCTATTTATTATGAATTATTGAAGTTCTGAAGTTCCGAAATAATTGATTTTTAGAAGTTTTATTTATTATTTTGAAGAAAAACGTTTTTTGGCATTTAAGTGGGCTAACATGTGATATAAATGGGCTGAGATCAGATGTCTAGAGGTGGGCTAAGGAAAATTTGATAAATATATTATTATATTAAATTTTCTGCTTTGGTGTTCTAAGCATTTTCCTATAAATAGGGTGCTTAGGTTAGAATTGAAATCACACCAGAAACACAAGTTTCTCTCTATTTCTCTCTCTATAACGAGCGTATTCTTGTGAGTATTTGATACTTTGAGTGTTGCTTTACGGTGCAAGTTTCCTTCAGCACTATATCTAGTATTCTAGTCAGAAGTACCGTCTTTCCGAGGTAAGGGATGTTATTTCTTCTTAAATGATATTATTTTCTTCAATATCATTATGCCGAAGTATTGATCTGAATTTTTATTAAATTTGGAACTTTTCATGTCGGGGTTACTATTCATGAGTTACTATTCACGAGTTACTATTCACCGAAAAATAAAATTTCCTTCTTTTCGTCCAAATATCTATTCTGGATACTAGCTTTGATTGTATCCATGTTTTGATCATTCTTGAATTTTACTTCACTATGATAAGGTATTTTTAGACATGGATAAATCGAAATACGAATCCTTAATATTTGTTATTTTGCTTCACTGGATTCGTTTTCTTTAAAATATTTTTCATCATCCTCAGTCTAAATGATGATGTTACTGAATATCTTTGGCTTGTAGTGCAAAGATTGATGATTTTATGATGAATATCTTTGGCCCGTAGTGCAAAGATGAACAAGTGTTGAGGTGAACATGACCAACTGATGAATATCTTTGGCCTGTAGTGCAAAGATGACTATTTGATTCAAGATATTTATTGATTGATGTTACAGGGATAAAATGTTGATGATGGGCTTTTAAATTCATAGATAATCGTAGATTTCATTCTCTACGTAACTTCTCTATGAATTATTATTTTCCGCTGCGAATATTGAATTAAAACTTGTTGTCTATTGTATTCTATTAAATTTTTCCCTGTTGAAGACTAACGATAATTTGTTGTATATTATCTTAGTCATAATATTCTTTACTGGGCTAGTTGAGCTCACCCTTTTCCTTGTTGTTCCATTTTCTTCTCAGGAGGCGAGAATGTAGCAGGTACTAGTCGGGGTATGGAATGAAGGTTCTAGGAAGTTGTTTTAGTAGTCCTCACCATTTTTTTTGTAAAATATTGTTCCAATAATTGTAATGAGGACTTATTTGAGTGTGAATATTGTCTAGATGACAATATTTGTATTTGCACTCACAGTTTTTATGTTGTATTAATAAAGTTGTAGTTGTTTCTGTACCATGTTATTGACGACTCAGAATAGGTGATGTATACCTGTTTTGGGGGCGTCACACCCACAACGGAATAACTATCAGATATAGAAAGCGACATAAATAACGTTTTTATAAAAATAACGACAAAACTTTTACCGTTAAGCTGTTGAAATATCCGGTGATAAAAGTACAATAATACACGTTGTTGCACAGTAGCATACAGTATTGCATATTATCTCTGATTATTGATTCTTACGTAAGAAGTCACTCAGTATTCAATAATTGCCACAGTAGTTGCTGCATAGTATCTCATATTATTGATTCAATAATTGTTACAGTAACATTTGTATAATATTTTATATTATTAAATCAATAATTGACACAACACAGTTAATCATATTATTATTTACATTATTGACAATGTCCAGAAAGTTCTGTCGAGAAAAGAGGTTAGGTTATTTAATTGTGCGCCAATAAGAAGAAATCCTTATCGGAAAGCCCCCTCTTTCTTGGGAACGATCTGTGTGTCAATATTGTGAATTATAATATTAATTATTGAAAGAATAAAAATGTGGTGATAGCAATCTATTAGAAGAGTCAAGTAGAGCATGCTGTCTACTATCTTCTATGATTTAAAAGTCCATCATCAATATTTTATCCCTATAACACCAATCAATAATTATTTCCAATCAATGAATTATCTATGCATTACGGGCCAAAGATAATCGTTTCTATCACCAGTGCTCATGATCACGTCAAAACACCTGTCCATTTATGCACTACGGGCCAAAGAGGACTTTCGCCACAAACCTTTATCTGTAACATCAAAGGTCATGAATATACCAATACACAATTCCTGGTCATAATCATACTAATCAACAGTCCATCTTTGCATTACGGGCCAAAGATAACTTTCTGCACAATATAAACACGAGGATGATGATAATGATATAAAGAATCAATCAAGTGAGATCAATGATAAATATTAGAGATTTATAATTCAAATTATCCAGAGTTCAAGAATGTCCAAATTGTCAACATGTCCACTAATTGTTGAGTAAAATTCAAGAATGATATTCATGTATCAAAAATAATTTGGACAGAAAAGAAATCAATTTTGTCTTGAATAGTACCCTGTGAATAGTACCCCGAATGAATAGTACTCGAATGAAAAGTATCCCGAATGAATAATATTGCAAATGAATAGTACCCCGACATGAATAGTATCCCGCCATTTAATAAGAAAGTTCAGACCAATATGGAATGATACTAGATGAAGCACAAACTATTAAGAATATTCCACTAATTTCAAGGGTTTTCACCATTTAATAATAAGGTTATGGAAACAAACAATAAATTTGTACCATAAATGGAGAAATATGAAAGAAGACGATATCCCTTGATGAGTACACAAGAAATGACATCTCATACGAGTATAAAAGAATATACGAAATTGCAAATAGATTTTCACCCGTCATGAGGTAATCCGCGTAGACAGATCATTTCCACAATTTAATAAAGAATGAAAAAAAGGGTTATTCACCATGCATGTGGTAATCCGCGTAGACAGGTTACTCCCACATATTAATAAAGAATGAATACGAAGGCTTATTCACCATGCGTGCGGTAATCTGCGTAGACAGGTTACTCCCGTAAATTAATAAAGAATTATTACGAAGGGTCATTCACCATGCATGTGGTAATCCGCGTAGGCAGGTTACTCCCGCAGATTAATAAAGAATGAATACGAAATGTCATTCACCATGCATGCGGTACTCCGCGTAGACAGGTTACTCCCGCAAATTAATAAAGAATGAATACGAAGGGTCATTCACCATGCATGCGATAATTCGCGTAGATAGGTTACTCTCGCAGATTAATAAGGAATAGAATTACAATCCTTATGAATATGAAGAAAATAACATCCTTTACGAATACCAAAGAAATAATACCCCTTAACTTAGTAGAAGATTGTATACTGCAATAGTGAAGTAACATAATACTCTTTTTCTTTCTCTCTATAGTTTCTCTCTCTAGAGTTTCAGTGAATTCGTAAGAAATAATAAAGGAATGAGCTTCTATTTATAGGAGAATAGACTAAATAGTAACTAATTCACGAACGGTCCAGATTGATTTACTATTAAACGGACGGTCCATATTGATTTACTATTAAAACTTCAACCAACGGTCCATACTGATTTACTATTATAACTTCAACTAGCGGTCCATATTAATTTACTATTATAACTTAAACCAACAGTCCAAAAAATTAGCACATCTCCCCATGGAATAATAAGCCAAACTTACAACAAATGCCTCATGATAAATCCCTTTATTTATATCAAAAATTGAATAAATATTTATCACAAATTATTTATCTTCAATCAATACATTTTTAATCTTTCAACAATTATTCATCATTTAATATTATAACTCTCAATATTGACAACCAGATTGTTCCACAGGAAAGAGGGGGTTTTCCGATAAGAATTTTTTCTTATTGGCGCGCAGTTAAATAACCAAACCCCTTTCCTCAACAGAATTTTCTAGACATTGTCAATAATACAAAAAATAATATGAATAACTGTGTCATCTCAATTATTGATTTAATAATATAAAATATTTTGCAGATGATACTGTGACAATAATTGAACAAAACTGAGTGACTTCTTACGTAAGCATCAATAATCAGAGATACTGTACAATACTGTGTACTACTGTGCAACAATGCATATTACTATTCTTTTATCACCGGTATTTCAACAGTTAATGGTAAAAGTATTCCCGTTATTTTTTATAAAAAGGTTATTTCTGTTGCTTTCTATATCCGATAATTATTCTGTTATGTGGTCCGCCAATGATTGTGATGTCGTATGGATATTCCCCGACTAAACAAATATTTTATGACCACTTGCTTATTTTGTAAACTTTTCACATATCACCCTTAACTTTAACCTTTTATCAATTCAACACCTTACTATTCAAAATAATATTTAGAGAAAATTAAATCTTTATTTATAAAAGTTGGGGCCTTAAAACCTAGCCCAGAAATTTTTTGCAAAGTTTTTCCTACCTGCAAAAATAACAAAGTTACGGAACGATATCTTCTCTTTCGTTCATCACGATTCAGAATCACTATATGAAGCGTGGGAGAGATTTAAAGACTCATTGCGAAAATGTCCACACCATGGGATTCCTAAATGGCTTCATGTGCAGACTTTTTATAACGGTTTATTCAACACAGTGAGATCGAGTATAGATGCTGCAGCTGGTAGAGCTATTATGTCCAAGAATTATGATGAGGGGTATCAGTTGCTTGAAACCATGTCGGCTAATAGTTATTTGTGGCAATAGCAAGAATGACTCAGCCAAGGACAGTCGGGGTTTATGAAATGGATGCGATGACAACATTGTCAACTAAAGTGACAGCTCAGATTTTTGCTCTTACAAAGAAGATAGATGCACTTGGGATACAACCAGTTCAGAAAATGGAAACAATTTATGAAATATGTGCGGGTAGCCACTAAAGTGATCAATGTGCAATAAATCCTAAGTCAGTCCATTTTGTTTCTAGTTATAACAGGCAGCAGGGTAGTTATCCAAATAGTTACAATTCAGGAGTGAGAAACTACCCAAATTTTTCTTGGAGGAATAATCAGTCACATGCTCAAGCACAATCTCCAAGGCAATCATAACCACCTGGATTCCAGCCACATCAATAATCCCAATAACACCCACAACCTCAACAACCTGATAAGCTATCATAGATGGAAGAATTGTTGGCAAGATTGGCAACTCAGTTTGAAGTCACAACGAAAAACCAATCAGCTGCAATAAAGAACCTTGCGAACCAAATTGGGCAGATAGCTAGTGCTTTGAATACTAGAACGCCAGGTTTTTTACCTAGTGTTATGGAGAAAAATCCAAAGACTGATGGAAATGAACAATGTAAGGCAGTTACACTCAGAAGTGGGAAGGAGTTAACTATAGATTTAGAAGGACAAAAGAAAATAATTTCTATTGAGGATGGTGAAAAAGAGAATGGAAATTCGAAAAGTAAATCTGGGGAAAAAGTTGTGAAAAAATAACAAGAAGATAAGCAAACATCAGTCATACCACCTGTGTCATTTCCTCAAAGATTTTAAAAGTAGAAATTAGATTGATAGTTTCTGAAATTTTTAGAAGTGTTCAAAAAGCTGCAAATCAACATTCCATTCACAGATGCTTTAGAACAAATGCCTAGCTATGCAAAATTCAGGAAAGATATTTTAGCAAGGAAGAGGAAGCTAGGGGAGTTTGAAACTGTAGTCTTGACAGAAGAATGTAGCACAATTTTGCAAAGAAAGTTACCACCGAAGTTGAAGAATCCGGGTAGCTTCACCATACCGTGCACGATTGGACCCTAGTTCTTTAATAGATATTTGTGTGATTTGGGTGCGAGTATTAACTTGATGCCACTTTCGATCTACACTCAGTTGGAATTACCAGCACCAAAGCCAACAAATATCTCTTTACAACTCGCGGATAGATCAGTGACATACCCTAGGGGCATTGTGGAAGACATATTAGTAAAGGTGGATAAATTCATATTTCTAGCCGACTTCATTGTATTGGACTATGAAGAGAATAAAGACATACCCATTATCCTTGAAAGACCATTTTTAGCCGCGGGAAGGACATTAATTGATGTGCAAAAGGGAGAGTTAATGATGAGAGTCCAAGATGAAGTAACTTTTAATATTTTCAAGTCTATGAAATTTCTGAAGGGAGAGGAAGAGTGCTTTAGAGTTAATCTGATTGAAGGAGCAACTAGGGAGGTATTTATTAAATTTGTGAATAAAGACCTGCTTGAAACCGCATTGGTAAGTGAAAATATATCTGATGATTCAACTGTCCTAGAATGGGTTCAAATATTAGATTCAGCTCCGAAGCTCACACGATGTATGCAAAAATTTAAACCTTTGGATTATTGGGGAAAGCCAGTTAAAAAGGTGAAATCATCCTTAGAAGAATCGCCCACCTTGGAGCTTAAGCCATTGCCTAACCATCTACGGTATGCCTACCTTGGTTCTTCTTCTACCTTGCCAGTTATTATTTTTGCATCACTTGATGAGGTTCAAGAAAAAAGCTACTAAGGGTACTTCGATAATACAAGATTGCTCTTGGGTGGACTCTTGCCCATCAAGGGGATAAACCCATCAATTTGCATGCATAAGATTATGTTGGAAGATGAAGTGAAACTAACTATTAAACAACAAAGAAGACTCAATCCCATCATGAAGGAAGTTGTCAAAAAGGAAATTATTAAATGGTTGGATGTGGAAATTGTCTACCATATCTCAGATAGCTCATGGGCAAGTCCGGTTCAATGTGTGCCAAAGAAAGGGGGAATGATAGTAGTTACAAATGAGCATAATGAATTGATCCCGACTCGAACAGTTACGGGTTGGCGGGTGTGTATGGATTACAAAAAGTTGAACAAGGCCACTCGTAAAGACCATTTTCCTCTACCATTCATAGATCAGATGTTGGACAGGCTTGCAGGACATGAGTATTATTGCCTCTTGAATGGATACTCAGGTTATAACCAGATTGCCATTGCATCCGAGGATCAGGAGAAGACAACATTCACATGCTCATATTGTACCTTTATTTTTCTCAGAATATCTTTTGGATTATGTAATGCGCTGGTGACATTTCAACGGTATATGATGGTTATTTACTCCGATATAGTCGAACAAAATCTCGAGGTATTTATGGATGATTTTTTAGTTTTTAGGGATTCGTTTGATTATTATTTGGAAAATCTCACTCTTGTGCTCAAATGGTGTATGGAAACGAATTTGGTTTTAAACTGGGAGAAATTTGTGGTGCAAGAGGGGATAATCATGGGTCATCGAGTGTCATCAAAAGGAATTGAGGTTAATAGAGCTAAGATCGAAACCATTAAAAAACTCCTGCCACCAGTTTCAGTAAAGGGTATTCAAAGTTTTTTGGGACACGCTGGTTTCTATAGAAGATTTATAAGACTTCTCCAAAATCACGAAACCACTTTGCAATCTTTTGGAGAAGGATGTCCCATTCAACTTTGATCAAGCATGCCTGGAAGCTTTTGATGTGTTAAAGAAGAAACTAGTTACCGCACCTGTAATCATAGCGCTAGATTGGAGTATCCCGTTCGAATTAATGTGTTATGCTAGCGACTTTGTGATTGGCGCAGTTCTTGGCCAACGAAAGGATAAAATTTTTCATGCTATATAATATGCTAGTAAGACGTTAACGGATGCCCAACTGAATTATACCACTACCGAGAAGGAGCTATTAGCAGTTGTTTATGCATTTGATAAATTTTGCTAATATTTGATTGGGACAAAGGTGATCGTGTTTACAGACCATTCGATAATTAAGTACTTGTTAGCGAAGAAGGATGCGAAGCCGAGATTGATTTGATGGGTATTATTGCTACAAGAGTTTGACTTGGAGATCCGGGACTAAAAAGGAACAGAAAATTAGGTTGCTGATCATTTGTCAAGGTTAGAGAATGCAAAACTAAAAAAAGATGACACAATAGTGATCAACTAATTTTTTCTGGATGAACAACTGTTTGCGTTAAGGATGAATACACCATGGTATGCAGATTATGTAAATTTCATTGTGAGTAAGGTGTTTCCGCCAGATTTGACGAGTCAGTAGAAGAAGAAATTTCTCCATGATATGAAACAGTATTTATGGGAGGAACCATTTTTATTTAAACAGTGTGGAGATCAAGTAATAAGAAGGTGCATTCCAAAAGTTGAAATGGAGAATATTCTATACCAATGTCATGCATCTGATTATGGTGGACATTTTGGGGGAGAAAGAACGGCAGCTAAGGTGCTTCAATGTGGATTCTTCTGGCCAACACTGTTTAAGGATGCCTGTGTATTTTCATTGAAATGTGACAGATGCCAAAGAGTTGGTAATATATAAAAGTGACAAGAGATACCACTAAATATGATCCTAGAAGTCGAATTGTTTGATGTTTGGGGCATCGACTTCATGGGACCATTTCCATCATCTTTTAGCAACTCCTATATACTTCTAGTGGTGGACTACATTTCGAAGTGGGTTGAAGCTATAACATCGCCCACCAATGATGCTAAGGTTGTGGTTAAGTTCATCCGAAAGAATATTTTCTCTAGATTCGGCACTCCTCGTGCAATCATTAGTGATGAAGGCACACACTTCTGTAATAAGCAGTTCTCAGCTATTCTCGCTACGTACGGAGTTACTCACAAGATATCTACTGCTTACCATCCACAGACAAGTGGTCAAACCGAGGTATCCAATCGAGAAGTGAAACGAATCCTTGAGAAGATAGTGAACCCTAGTCAGAAAGATTGGGCTAGCAAGTTGGATGATGCTTTATGGGCATATCGTACAACTTACATAACTCCGATAGGGATTTCTCCGTACAGGTTAGTATACAGGAAGGCATGCCATCTTTCGGTTGAATGGGAACATAGTGCTTATTGGGCAATCTAGAAGTTAAACTTTGATATGTCTGCTGCGGGAGAAAAGTGCCTGTTATAATTAAACCAAATGGATGAATTCAGACTCCAATCGTATGAAAACGTGAAGTTATACAAAAAAAAGGTTAAGCGGTGGCATGGCGAGAAAATCCTAGAAAGAAAGTTTGAAGTAGGGCAAACAATGCTATTATATAATTCCAGGCTTAAACTATTTC
Source organism: Panax notoginseng (assembly GCA_016801055.1). NCBI lineage: Eukaryota > Viridiplantae > Streptophyta > Magnoliopsida > Apiales > Araliaceae > Panax > Panax notoginseng. The sequence continues at coordinate 88,704,796 of CM029022.1, read as the reverse complement.
CAGGAAAGTTGAAATCCCGTTGGTCAGGACCATTTATCATTACAAAAGTTTATCCTCACGGAGTTGTGGAGGTGGAAGACCCGGATGCTAAAGGTAATTTCAAAGTTAACGATTAGAGATTGAAGAACTACTATGGGGGTTGCGTTAATCGTGTAAAGACATCGGTCAACCTTGCTGATTAGAACAGAGAAGAAAGTCAGGTTGAAGACTATAAACCAAGCACTAACTGGGAGGCAACCCAAGAATTTTTATTTTTATTTTATTTTTTTTATTTGTTCTACAGTTAGTTTATTTAGTGGTTAAACTTTTATAGTTTAGGATTTGTTACACCCCTTATGTTCTCTAACACGGTCTTCATTTGATTTCTGGATAGGAAACAAGATTTCATATTTGGCGGGTTCAACTAAGGCCACTACGACTACCCATTTGGGGGTCTCGCTCAATAGCAGAATGTCCATTTGTCAAATTCTTAGATTTCTAATGATTTCCTTCATTTTTAGTGTTATTGAATTGCTTGGTAGTGTAGGTTATCTTGTTTATTAGTACTTTAGGCGAATCTTTAATTTTGGTTAGTTTCTTTTATTTTAGTATGTTAGTTTAGTTAACTATATATTTTTTATCTTAGTTTAGGATTTTAGTATAATTCATAATCTCCTTGCAAACAAAAACTAAGAATTGAAGTTGTGGTATGCAGGTTGGAAGCATAGAAGAAGCACAAAAGTCACCAAGACAGGCCCAAGCGCCTAGGCACCCAAGACATGCACAAACCAAGCGCCTAGGCGCCTAACTGCAGAAGCTAAGATGTGCCTCAAGCGCCTAAGCGCCCCCACCTAGGCCAATTAAAGCGCCTAGGCACTCTAAACGCCCAAAACATTCTGCTCTCAACAGCCTAGGCGGTCAATCCAATACAATGTCAAGCGCCTAGGCGCTCCTACTGTGACTTGAAAAAAATAAAATAAAAGCCCTAATCGGGTATAACTCTTCCAAACCCAAATCAAACACTCTCTTACTCTCCTACTCCAACCCAAACTCAATCAAATTACATTCCTCCTCTAATCTAGCCCACGATAATCAAACTTCTTCTTGTATAAGCATAATCGAACACTCAATCTCCTACCCAAACTCAAAGGCAAATAATCTTCATCTTGTCATCCATCCTCACAATTTCAGGTACTAACTTACATTCAAAACATAACTGTAAGACCCCGAATTTTATGAAATAAAAGTATTCAATTTTTCTTATAATTACTATTCAGTAAATGGTTAAATTGATAAAAATTTAAAGTTATGAGTGAAATATGATTTTTTTTCAAAATAAGCAAGTGGTTATAAAATAATCATTGTTGTCGGGGAATATTCGTTTGGTCGTGGAATATTCTTTCTGTCGGGGAATATTCGTACGACGGCGCAGCCATTTGTGGGCCCCATAACAGAATAACTGTCGGGTGAAGAAAATGACAAATTTGAGTTTTTACAAATAACGGCGTAGTTGTTACCGTTAACACTGTTGGAATACCCGGTGGTTAAAATACAGTAATACGCGTTATTGCACAGTAGCACACGGTATTGCATAGTATTTTTGAAATTATTGATTCTTACGTAAGAAGGCACTACTCAATAATTGTTACAGTAATTACTGTTCAATATTTTATTTTATTGATTCAATAATTGCTACGTTGAAATTTTGTATTATTGTTGTTCAATAATTGTTGCTGCACAGTATTTCCCATTATCAGATCAATAATTCATATTATTTGAATAGTATTATTAGATAGCATTATTGGTAATGTCTAGAAAGTTCTGTCTAAGGAGAGGTTTGGTCATCTAATTGCGCGCCAGTAAGGAGAAATCCTTATTGGAAAGCCCCCTCTTTCCTGGGAACGGCCTGGTTGTCATAAATGTGATTCTGTAATATTATTTGTGAATAATTAATTATTGATTCATATGATAAGAAAATATTTATTTTATGTGGATATAAATGAGGGATATATTTTTGTGGTTAAAAAATGAAGGAGTTAATGTTGAGATTTTTATCCGTATTTTTGTCGGAATGGAGGTATTAAAAATTAGGGTTTTTGAGATATTTTGCGGGGGTTATAATTTTTAATCCGACCGTTGGATCGTGGTAATTTTTGGATATGTTATACATATATAAGTTGAGTATATGCCCACAAATTTTGAACCATTAAAAATGAACGTATGATTTATTATGAATTTTACGAGATGACTGGTTCAGAAATTGTTGAATTTTCGGAGTTTATCATTTTGGTGGAAAATTCTAGAATTGGTGGGCCCCACTTGTGGTTGGTGAAGAAATGTGCTGAATTATATTTCAAATGTGGTGGGTGGGAATAGTAGCAGGTAAAGCCATCAGGTTGCAGGTCAAACCTACCAAAATTTTCCTATAAATAGAGGGCTAAGTTAGAATTGAAAATCACACCAGAAACATAAGCTTTCTCTCTTTCTCTCTCTATATTATGAAGCATATTTTGTGAGTTTTTAGATACTTGGTGAGTTGCTATTCATCAGTGCAAGTTTTCTTCAGCATCATATCCGATATCCAGTCAGAAGTACTGCTCTTTTGAGGTAAGGGATAGTAAGGGATATTAAGGGATTTTAAGGGTTGTTATGATTTTCAGTTTCGTAATTTTTCTGATCTTCAAAAATTCTGAAAAAATTTGAAATGATATTTTGATGAGTTTTCTTGATTGTGTCCAAAAATGGTGATTTTTGGATGTATAGATTGAGAGTTATGAATTTTATGAGAAAAGACTATTTTAAAAGTAACAGCTTATAATTCCTTGTGGTTAACTCCAAAATTGATGAAATTTTTATTGGGAGTACATGTATATGATAGAAGTATACTCTGTAAATTTCAGAATTTTTGGACAAAAGTATAATTTTTGATAAATGTCTAAATATTCGGTGGTTTTGGCCATATGAAAAATAGTAAATGAGTTTTAAAAATTCTGAGAAAAATATATGTTCAATATTGGACTATATTATGCTAAATCCCAGAAAAGAAATATTTTTAGAACTGATTTGGTATTTTTCATGAAAATGGTCTAGTTATGAGTAAATGAATTAAATATGTTTTGTGAAGAAAGAAAATTGGAAAATAAGATTTTATGGCTTGAGAATCCTATATGAGGTATATGCATATTTTTGATGCGGGTTTTGGTTATTGATGATGAAATTGTAAGAGTTGGCATTTTATGATGATTAAATGTATTAATTAGTAAAGTGTAAACAATTAAAATAAATTGTTTATAAATTTAAGTAATGTTATTCTTTCAATATCATTATACCGAAATATTGGTATGAATTTTATTGTAGAATTTCTATCTTTTGTGTCGGGGTTACTATTCATGAGTTACGAATATTACTCTTGAGATTAAAACTATATGTTGATCATATTATTTTTATCATCATATATAACATTTTTATAACCCTGATGTTGAAATTCTCTTTCACTGGAGTGTAAAGATGGGTAGATTATTGGTATGATCATGACTAGGGTTCTCTTTGGCCTGTAGTGCAAAGTTGAATTGTGACTGGTATGATCATGACTATTGAATTTATAATTGAATATCTTAAGCTTAAGTGCAAAGGTGAATTGATCAACATGGTTATAATTATTGTTTATATAAATTCTGAAATGATTATATATTTCTTTGAGATATGAATATATTTGGCCTGTAGTGCAAATATGAATTGTTGATGAATATCTTTGGCATGTAGTGCAAAGATAGCCTGTTGATGAATATCTTTGTCATGTAGTGCAAAGATGAACTGTTGTTGAATATCTTTGGCATGTAGTGCAAAGATGGCCTGTTGATGAATATCTTTGGCCTGTAGTGCAAAGATGAACTGTTGTTGAATATCTTTGGCCCGTAGTGCAAAGATGGTTTGTTGATGAATATCTTTGGCCCGTAGTGCAAAGATGGATTTGTTAGTAGGATTATAAACAGGAACTGTGATTTGGTATAACCATGATCTTTGATGTTTCAGGTAAAGACAGGTGATGAAAATATTCTTCGTCCTGGGTGCGAAGAAAAATTTATAGTCACAATTATGATTATGAGTTATTCATATGATTGTGGAAAGGAACTGTTGAGTGATGTTACATGGATAAAATATTGTTGGTGGATTTTTAACATGGAGAAGATAATAGACTTTATAGTCTATTTGACTCTTCTAATGGATTGCTCGTTCCGCTGCAACTATGGTTGAAATTTTTATCATTTACCATATGTTCTAAATCTCTGATTTATTGTTGATGAAGGCTATTGATAATTGAATTATCTTTAGTCATGATATTCTTTACTGAGCTAGTTGTGCTCACTCTTTTGCTTCACAATTCCTTTCAGGTAATAAGAGTGTAGTTGGGTCGAGCGGGGGTAACAAGGGAATAGAACGGTGGTCATCATTTAGTAGTTATATTTGGTGAAGAAAATAGGGTGAGGCGAACCCAACGTTGGAAGGGTGTTTTGTCACTATCATATAAGATGTCTAATGACATACAACCTCGTGTCATCATAAGACAGGGTTGTGCTCATCCACTTGCTGAGTATATCTATGGGCACTACCTATATAATCTTGGTGTTTGTTTGAAGTATAATTCTCAATTAGAGACAGTGGAGATAATGATAAGTCAAGAGAAGACTCACCATTGGGAAGAATATGATAGTAATCTTCTTGTTTTTCTTTGGGGTCTATTGGGTCAACCAAGGATAATTCTGTGGCCATATGATATCTATCATAACCTAGATGCGTGGCCTCCCATGTACGAAGGTTTTCTTGAGCACTTCCCAAAGATTCTAATTTCTAAAACAGTTTTTGACTATACCTTTATGTAAGGTGTTATTGTGAGGTGATGTCCACGGTTGGAACATGAGTCACATTTGGTATATATTTGTATCCAAACTCACAGCATATGTGTTGTTGTATTTTACACGACAATTGTTGTAATAAAGTTGTTGTTATTTTCTGTACCATGTATTTGACGACTCAGAATGGGTTGGGTGGAATGGACCTATTTTGGGGGCGTCACAGGTGGTATCAGAGCTTAGGGATATGATCTCTGGCGGAGATCGGGAAATATAACTAGGAGGGGAGAGATGAGTAAATCCTTCGCTAGTGTGTCCTACCTAAGCTTATTTATTGGTCAGTCATAATATTGGGATATTATGTGATATGTTAATTTGTTAGATTAACCCTTATTTTGAAGCTGTATTCTAGAATGATATCTGAAATACAGGAGATGAGCAATGGAGAAATCATGATGATAGGGAAGATGGAATCTGAAATGAAAGCAAGGTATTCTCAACTCTTTGAAATACCAGGTACGTAAATTTTGGGGACGAAATTTCATAAGGAGGGGAGATTGTAAGACCCCGAATTTTATGAAATAAAAGTATTCAATTTTTCTTATAATTACTATTCAGTAAATGGTTAAATTGATAAAAATTTAAAGTTATGAGTGAAATATGATTTTTTTTTCAAAATAAGCAAGTGGTTATAAAATAATCATTGTTGTCGGGGAATATTCGTTTGGTCGTGGAATATTCTTTCTGTCGGGGAATATTCGTACGACGGCGCAGCCATTTGTGGGCCCCATAACAGAATAACTGTCGGGTGAAGAAAATGACAAATTTGAGTTTTTACAAATAACGGCGTAGTTGTTACCGTTAACACTGTTGGAATACCCGGTGGTTAAAATACAGTAATACGCATTATTGCACAGTAGCACACGGTATTGCATAGTATTTTTGAAATTATTGATTCTTACGTAAGAAGGCACTACTCAATAATTGTTACAGTAATTACTGTTCAATATTTTATTTTATTGATTCAATAATTGCTACGTTGAAATTTTGTATTATTGTTGTTCAATAATTGTTGCTGCACAGTATTTCCCATTATCAGATCAATAATTCATATTATTTGAATAGTATTATTAGATAGCATTATTGGCAATGTCTAGAAAGTTCTGTCTAAGGAGAGGTTTGGTCATCTAATTGCGCGCCAGTAAGGAGAAATCCTTATTGGAAAGCCCCCTCTTTCCTGGGAACGGCCTGGTTGTCATAAATGTGATTCTGTAATATTATTTGTGAATAATTAATTATTGATTCATATGATAAGAAAATATTTATTTTATGTGGATATAAATGAGGGATATATTTTTGTGGTTAAAAAATGAAGGAGTTAATGTTGAGATTTTTATCCGTATTTTTGTCGGAATGGAGGTATTAAAAATCAGGGTTTTTGAGATATTTTGCGGGGGTTATAATTTTTAATCCGACCGTTGGATCGTGGTAATTTTTGGATATGTTATACATATATAAGTTGAGTATATGCCCACAAATTTTGAACCGTTAAAAATGAACGTATGATTTATTATGAATTTTACGAGATGACTGGTTCAGAAATTGTTGAATTTTCGGAGTTTATCATTTTGGTGGAAAATTCTAGAATTGGTGGGCCCCACTTGTGGTTGGTGAAGAAATGTGCTGAATTATATTTCAAATGTGGTGGGTGGGAATAGTAGCAGGTAAAGCCATCAGGTTGCAGGTCAAACCTACCAAAATTTTCCTATAAATAGAGGGCTAAGTTAGAATTGAAAATCACACCAGAAACATAAGCTTTCTCTCTTTCTCTCTCTATATTATGAAGCATATTTTGTGAGTTTTTAGATACTTGGTGAGTTGCTATTCATCAGTGCAAGTTTTCTTCAGCATCATATCCGATATCCAGTCAGAAGTACTGCTCTTTTGAGGTAAGGGATAGTAAGGGATATTAAGGGATTTTAAGGGTTGTTATGATTTTCAGTTTCGTAATTTTTCTGATCTTCAAAAATTCTGAAAAAATTTGAAATGATATTTTGATGAGTTTTCTTGATTGTGTCCAAAAATGGTGATTTTTGGATGTATAGATTGAGAGTTATGAATTTTATGAGAAAAGACTATTTTAAAAGTAACAGCTTATAATTCCTTGTGGTTAACTCCAAAATTGATGAAATTTTTATTGGGAGTACATGTATATGATAGAAGTATACTCTGTAAATTTCAGAATTTTTGGACAAAAGTATAATTTTTGATAAATGTCTAAATATTCGGTGGTTTTGGCCATATGAAAAATAGTAAATGAGTTTTAAAAATTCTGAGAAAAATATATGTTCAATATTGGACTATATTATGCTAAATCCCAGAAAAGAAATATTTTTAGAACTGATTTGGTATTTTTCATGAAAATGGTCTAGTTATGAGTAAATGAATTAAATATGTTTTGTGAAGAAAGAAAATTGGAAAATAGGATTTTATGGCTTGAGAATCCTATATGAGGTATATGCATATTTTTGATGCGGGTTTTGGTTATTGATGATGAAATTGTAAGAGTTGGCATTTTATGATGATTAAATGTATTAATTAGTAAAGTGTAAACAATTAAAATAAATTGTTTATAAATTTAAGTAATGTTATTCTTTCAATATCATTATACCGAAATATTGGTATGAATTTTATTGTAGAATTTCTATCTTTTGTGTCGGGGTTACTATTCATGAGTTACGAATATTACTCTTGAGATTAAAACTATATGTTGATCATATTATTTTTATCATCATATATAACATTTTTATAACCCTGATGTTGAAATTCTCTTTCACTGGAGTGTAAAGATGGGTAGATTATTGGTATGATCATGACTAGGGTTCTCTTTGGCCTGTAGTGCAAAGTTGAATTGTGACTAGTATGATCATGACTATTGAATTTATAATTGAATATCTTAAGCTTAAGTGCAAAGGTGAATTGATCAACATGGTTATAATTATTGTTTATATAAATTCTGAAATGATTATATATTTCTTTGAGATATGAATATATTTGGCCTGTAGTGCAAATATGAATTGTTGATGAATATCTTTGGCATGTAGTGCAAAGATGGTCTGTTGATGAATATCTTTGTCCTGTAGTGCAAAGATGAACTGTTGTTGAATATCTTTGGCATGTAGTGCAAAGATGGCCTGTTGATGAATATCTTTGGCCTGTAGTGCAAAGATGAACTGTTGTTGAATATCTTTGGCCCGTAGTGCAAAGATGGTTTGTTGATGAATATCTTTGGCCCGTAGTGCAAAGATGGATTTGTTAGTATGATTATAAACAGGAACTGTGATTTGGTATAACCATGATCTTTGATGTTTCAGGTAAAGACAGGTGATGAAAATATTCTTCGTCCTGGGTGCGAAGAAAAATTTATAGTCACAATTATGATTATGAGTTATTCATATGATTGTGGAAAGGAACTGTTGAGTGATGTTACATGGATAAAATATTGTTGGTGAATTTTTAACATGGAGAAGATAATAGACTTTATAGTCTATTTGACTCTTCTAATGGATTGCTCGTTCCGCTGCAACTATGGTTGAAATTTTTATCATTTACCATATGTTCTAAATCTCTGATTTATTGTTGATGAAGGCTATTGATAATTGAATTATCTTTAGTCATGATATTCTTTACTGAGCTAGTTGTGCTCACCCTTTTGCTTCACAATTCCTTTCAGGTAATAAGAGTGTAGCTGGGTCGAGCGGGGGTAACAAGGGAATAGAACGGTGGTCATCATTTAGTAGTTATATTTGGTGAAGAAAATAGGGTGAGGCGAACCCAACGTTGGAAGGGTGTTTTGTCACTATCATACAAGATGTCTAATGACATACAACCTCGTGTCATCATAAGACAGGGTTGTGCTCATCCACTTGCTGAGTATATCTATGGGCACTACCTATATAATCTTGGTGTTTGTTTGAAGTATAATTCTCAATTAGAGACAGTGGAGATAATGATAAGTCAAGAGAAGACTCACCATTGGGAAGAATATGATAGTAATCTTCTTGTTTTTCTTTGGGGTCTATTGGGTCAACCAAGGATAATTCTGTGGCCATATGATATCTATCATAACCTAGATGTGTGGCCTCCCATGTACGAAGGTTTCCTTGAGCACTTCCCAAAGATTCTAATTTCTAAAATAGTTTTTGACTATACCTTTATGTAAGGTGTTATTGTGAGGTGATGTCCACGGTTGGAACATGAGTCACATTTGGTATATATTTATATCCAAACTCACAGCATATGTGTTGTTGTATTTTACACGACAATTGTTGTAATAAAGTTGTAGTTATTTTCTGTACCATGTATTTGACGACTCAGAATGGGTTGGGTGGAATGGACCTATTTTGGGGGCGTCACAATAACTATCTGAAGTAAGTGTTCAAACCTCAAAAATTGCTCCAGGAACTTCGATTGGAACATCATATTTGGACATAACCAAGTAAGTGTGCAAGATTTTAATGCGAATTATTTGGATTTGCTTGGATAGTGGCTAAGTAATTAATTTAAAGTTCAGTTTCTTTAATTGTGTTCGTTCAAGTGGGTTTGGGTACTCTTAATTGTTACTTGTATTGCATTGGAAGGCTAGTTTGCTTAGTTAATTGACAAATTTGGTGAAAATTAAGTTTAGGGGAGTGCTTAACAACAATGTTCTAAATTTTTGAACACCAAGTGTTCGATAATTTGTCACAAAGAGGATTTGCCCATACTAAGCCACTGAACATCATTTGTTGGGCAAGGATTTAACACACATGATCATTTGTTGGGCAAGGATTTAACACACATGACTTATGGCTCCTAAAAGGCATAGAGGAGAGACTTTGGGCACTTCGACAAAGTTTGACAAAAAGAGATTCACAAGTGCTAGTGCGTCCGAAAGATATTACAATTTGCTTTCTAGTAAAATGTTAATTCCTGAACGTGGATTATTGCCAGAGGCAGAGGATGGGGAGTTACTACAAATGATTGGAAGTAGAAGATGGGTGAATTTTACAGCTCAATCGGATCCGTCGGTTATTAAAATTGTTAAGGAATTCTACGCCAATGCAAAAGATGTTGTCGATAACATGGTTTGGGTTCGCGAAAAATCACTGGAGGTCAGTTTCACGATAATAAATGCTTACTACGGCTTGGACATAATTCCTAATAATGGCTCCATGCAATATCTAGAGCACGAGCTGGACTATAGTGAGGTCATTCAAGCATTGTGTGTACCTGGAACAAAATGGAAATTAACAGATCAGCAAGAAGCAATTCTTTTTCCTACATCCGCACTAAGTAGTTACAGGAAAGCATGGCATGCATTTGTTGGTGCCAAGTTGATGCCGTGTAGGCATATGAGTGATGTCATAAATTAACGGGCAGCGTTGCTTTTTTGCATTACAAAAAGAAAAACTATATACGTGGGTTAAGTTATACATGATTCAATCGACAGACCAATTCAAAGAGGCACTTCAGGTGGACTGCCTCATCCATATTTGATTATTGGACTATGTCAACAAGCTGGAGTAAAGTGGGATGCAGAGGAAGCTAGACAACCTCTTTTAGCCCCAATTGACCACTCGATTATAAAAAAGTACAAGGTATGAGTTGGGGGTAAACCACACCCGAGAGGGTTAGGTTTCATTATTGTGCCTCTAGAGCCTACTGACAAGCCTAATCAACAGTCAAATGACAATCCTACTACAGGTGGGAGTTACAGGCCACCACCAAATTTTTTTGAGGATATTCATCGAGAATTGAGACATCAAACTAGATGGATTGACATGGTGGCTACCCAAGTTCTGTAGGGTTTTGACCGGGTGGATAGGAAGCAGGATAGACTGGCTCAGCGACAAGAGGAGATATATCAGAACTGTAGTGCATCATTCATAGAGATGTTCAACCACATGAATCTAGCAGGCACTCCTTACCAATTCCCACCACCTCCACCCTAGTCTGCGTACCCCCCTGACTGATTTACCCCCTGAGGATGAGGTTGATGAAGAAGAAGTAGAGGATACTGACGAGGAATAAGGCTTCGATCTTTCAGGAAAGTCCTCAGTGCCTAATTTCTTATGGTTTTTTTATATACAATGAGGACATTGCATATGTTAAGTTTGGGGTTGTATTCTTCCAGTTGCATTGTAGTCATTTAGTTACATTCATTTAGTATTTGCATTCGTTTAACTTAACTTATTCATCTTGTAGTTTTGCATATAGTTGTCATTCTAATTTCTAAAAAAAATAAAAAATAATCTTGCATTTAGTTAGTTCATATTGCATGAATCTGAGCATGTCAGTTAGTGTGAGTTTGAGTTGGCCAATGATAAAATTGGGATCACATATACATTTGAACAGTATTACAAGTGAGACATGGATGTAGTGTTGTATCAGATGTAAATCTTATCCTGTTTGAAATTGATGCAACCAGATAACACGTTAGGTTGACCATTTTGATCAACTTAGTTTAAATGATCGCATAATTGTCTTCTTGGGGAAAATATTGGCTTTAATGATGGAAAATCAGTAACCTTGTAGTAAAGACTTGGATGACGAAAAAAACTCAAGTTTGAAGGAAAATATGGGAATTTTAAATATAAAAAAATAGAAAACAAAAAGAAAAAAATATATATAGAAAATCTAAAAAAATTTCGTATGAATAAACACTTTGGCTAGTTTAGTTCTGTGGCCTTTTATACTTGAGTAAGTACGCCCTAGAGGATGTCTCTACACCTAGCGTCCTAAAGCCATCTGGTTTGAGAGTCGTTGGTCGAAAGCTCATTAATGGGTATCACTGAAAATCCTAAGAGAACTAGACATTGCACGGTCAAGTGTAAACACAAGAAAGAGCATAAATGCCCTTGTGAGCAAATAAAAGAAGAAATAAATCCCGTATTGACTTTGAATTTGGTGATTATGTAGCTTTAGCTGGAGCTTAATTTGTGGACGGAGTTTTTTAAATTAAAACTGTGTCTTTTCCTCTAAGAAGCATATTATGTAATGTATTTGAACTGTAGTTGATTTTAATAGTTTTAAGCACACACACCCTGCATCAATAATAACAAGCTTTAATTTATGGAGTGGTACGAGTTATTGAATTGTCTTGTTTGGATGTATTGTTTGAATCTGTTGTTGATACCTCTGAGGCGTATTTGTTTGATTTCATACTGATTGATGGCTAAATTTGTAGGTATATAGTTAGGATGCATTTTTATTTGCATTTCTTGGGGACAAATAATTGGTTAAGTTTGAGGGTATTTGATGAGTAGGTTTTATACCTATGAATTCGATATTATTAAACTTAATTATTGCTATCATTAAGTGTTTTAGTATCTTTTTATGTGTTTTTGTGTTTATTTCTTGTAAGTTGGAGCTGGAGGGATAAATTGGTCATTTGGGAGAAGAAAAAGATTAAAAATCATTAAAATTAGAGCTAAGTGGCATTTTTATAAATATGTAGTCCTGGTCAAGTGCCTAGGTGCTTGGAAATGACTTGGGTTGAGCGCCTAGGGGCTCATGTGCGGTTAAAGAGGGATTTTGCTACTGATGAGTCGCTTTTCGAAGCCAAAAAGGAATCTGAATGAGGGTTTTGACAAATACAAATAAGAGAAGACTTTAGAAAAGACGTATCGAGGAATTATCAAGATAATTACAGAGACAACACTGAAGGAAAAGATGAAGGACGATCGCAAGGGCTGAAGATCAAAGAGAGAGTATTGGAGCAAATTCAGAGTTTCTTCTTCTCTTCTCTAGTTTTATCTTTTGTAATTACCTTGGATGTTTGGATTATTAATCTGGTAGATGTTTTTCTTTATTAGTATCATGAACAAAACTTTAATTAAGATTACAACGGAACTTGGTAGGTAGTTTAAATTAAACCTTCCCATTGAATGAAAGTTGATTTTTATTGAATTATTTATTATATCTTTTGCTTATTGATTAATTGTTTGGCCAACAATTACTGTGATAATCTATATAAAATTGGAAGATGGAGTATAGATTGAGATCTGTATATGATAACATCTGTTCATATAATATGAATAGGGTTAATATGATTAGCATGTAGAATAGGAATATACCTAAGTGTCTTTTGTATCCATTGAAAGAATTTATGCGTAAAACCCTAATTAACTTAATTCACATAGGAATATAGTGAATTAATTAACTAGCTGTGTCTTAAGGATCAGATTTAGGAGGATTTGTTCACGTGTTTTTGGAAAAAGTACGTGAATTTTATAAAGCATTATTGGATAATGATTCATATTAATTAATTGATTTAAATGGAAAGTAAATTGATTTAAATGAAATACTAAGGGAAACTGTAATCTTAACTTGTTAAATCTGCGTTAATCTTGTGAACTTTGATCTTAGTTATTATTTTTGTTAATTTAGATTTTCATATCACAAACAATATTTCGTAGTTTAAAATAAGATTAATTGAATTAAAATTTATAATTGATAAATGTTAATCTATTTCCTCGTGGGAACGATATCCTTGCTTGCTGAATATTACAATTGAACATGTATACTTGTGTGTTAAAGTGTTATTAAGAAATCAGGCAACAGGAGCTAAGCGAGAAAGCTGAGAAGGAGGTTCTTCGTATACAGCTAGAGATGGAGGTTATGGAGAGAATCCACTTTGAGGAAAAGTGAGAAGGAGCTAATGATAGGGCAGGAGACCTGGAAGATAAAGTGAGGTATAAGAGGATGAAGATGAACCAAATGAGCTATGCTTTTCGCACAGCTGTGACGAATGAATTATTTGAGTTGTAATTCTAGGGATAGAATCCTTGTAAAAAGAGAAGGATGTAACAATCCAGAATTTTTATATGTAATTTCAAATATTTATTGAATTAAATGAATATTTTAGTTGATGTGTTTATTGTTAAATAAATATTTATTTAATTTGATTATTTATTATTTAAATAAATAATTCATGAGTTGTGGGAATTAACTTGATTAAGTGTAATATGTTAATTAACATGATATTAGTAAATTTTGTATGTTGAAGTTAATTAAATTAAAAGAATGATGAATTACTTATTATGTGATAATATTCTAATTTAATTTAATAATTAAATTAGAGAGTTGATAAGGATTAATGGAATTGTTATAATATTATTTTAATTTAATTTAGTAATTAAAGTGATGTACTAATTTATTAAATAAAACAATAATAAAAATTATAATTCTGTGGCAATTTGATAATGTGGCATTATGATTTAATAAGTTGTTGTTAACTTTAATTTAATTAAATTTGAATATGAGAATTTAATTAAATAAAGTGTGACAATAAATTATATAGTAAGTGAGTTATTAAAATAAGTTAAAAAAGAGTTTTAATTTAGTTTTACCAAACAAGGCTTAGGACTTGTTAATCCTTATTTTAAATTAGTTTTACCAAACAAGCCCTAGTGGCTTTCGAATTTTAAAAAAATCATAACTGATATAATATTAAGTAGGGGTATTATATGCTTGTCAGATTTATATTACGTAATAATATGTATTATACGCTATATCAGTTATATTACGTATAGTTAGAGAAGAGAAAGAAGAGAGTTTGTAGAGAGAAAAGAGAGAAAAGAGAGAAAAGAGAAGAAAAGTTTTGTGATTTTGAGAGCCAAGGAAGGAGGAGAGGTTAATTTTATCTCCTAGCTAACCTAAGCAACCAATCAAATGTATAATCCTACCTTCTAAAGTTTTAATTTTCTTTTTGTATGAGAAGTTCTTTGTAGAATTTATATTGATGATTAATTGTTGATTATATGATTTGTGTAAGTTAATTTGTATATATAAATTGCTTTATATGATTTATATATGATTTAGAGTAATTTAATCCATGAAATATGTTTTAATATGGAGAAAATCATATACAGTAAGTTTACAGTGATATATATGATATGGCTTATTTTAGAACCAAAATTTGTGTTCAGTTCATGTTATAATGTGTAAATTGGTTTTTGATTGTGGAAATACATGAAAAAACAAAAACAAAGTGATTTAAACAGACTATTTTAGTTGAAAAACGAATTCACAGTGATTAATTTCGCTAAGAATGTCAAAAAGTGAAGAAATAGCAAAAATAATGAAATTTAGAGGTTTTAATTGGTTGTTTATGTTGTTTATATGGTTAGAAACATGTTAGGAACATTAGTTGTTGTTTCTGTAAAGTTTATACAACTTGGGTAAGTTGGAATGGTTGTTAGAAAGGAGCTTTTAGGCCTATTTGACTTAGTTTTGTGTTCTGCGCGAACATTGTCTACATGCAACTGTGCCGCAGCACTGCAATGCCTGTTCTGTAAAGAAACAGGGCGCTGCAGTGCCACTCAGTGCCTGTTATCTAGTACAGGTGCTGCAGCGCCAACTCTATGAGTAAACAGAAGCATTGCTGCACCAAGACCGAGCTGAAGCGCCCTTCTCTTGTGTATGCTTAGTATGCTTATACAACTTATCTAATACGCCATTTATTAATGTTAAGCATCATTATATTTACTAATATTCATGTTTTATAACTTAGAACAACATCTTTTATCGTTAGAAGCACTACACTTGCATACGTGCATGCCCGATGCCCTCTGATTACCTCCGAATGCACATCTGTCCCAAATATGGCCATTTTGACCCCTGCTAACAACCTCAAATTGAAAAACTTAAAGAACAAAAGTTGTAGTTCTATTCGTTATCTTTCTGAATCATCTTTAATTGCCTCAATCGGAGTTTGTATGAAAAGGTTATGGTGGTTGTACTACAAGCGGTCAAAACAGTCCAACCTGAGCACTGTTCCGGCGCCGCGGCGCCCCAATTAGCCTTGGGGGTGGCGCTGAAGCGCCCAAGAGCAGTTTAGGTTGCCCAAGTTATTCTGGTTTGCAAATTTTTGACCCTTTCTTCTCCTTCTAATCTTCATAACTCAAGCTATACACATCCAAATTAGTCCATTTTTGATTCTATGAATTCGTAATTCATAGAATTATAACATATCAAAGAATCAACCATTTACAGAAACATTAACTAACCCAAATCCTGACCCAAAACTCATGTTCATACTAAATTTTCATGTTTTAACATGTTTAGCGAATTCATTCACTACGAATTCGTTTCTTAACCAAATTGATTCATTCAACTTGCATTCTTTTCATTTTTTAACGTTCTTACAACATCCATCATCAATTTAAGGTTTTCATCATGTTGTGTGTGTGTGTGTGTGTATATATATATAAATATATATATATATATATATATATATATATATATATATATATATATAAAGTGATTTTTAAGTAATCAAAATCGTGAAATTATGCTAAAGATGAAGAACTTGTGTTCTTGATGAAATATGTATGTTATGGCTTAGTTGGAGTCAAAAATTAATTATGAAATCATGATGAAAACCTTAAATTGATGATGGATGTTGTAAGAACGTTAAAAAATGAAAAGAATGCAAGTTGAATGAATCAATTTGGTTAAGAAACGAATTCGTAGTGAATGAATTCGCTAAACATGTTAAAACATGAAAATTTAGTATGAACATGAGTTTTGGGTCAGGATTTGGGTTAGTTAATATTTCTGTAAATGGTTGATTCTTTGATATGTTGTAGTTCTATGAATTACGAATCTATAAAATCGAAAATAGACTAAATTAGATGCGTATAACTTGAGTTATGAAGATTAGAAGGAGTCAAAAATTCGCAAAACAGAATAACCTGGGCAACCTAAACTACTCTTGGGCGCTGCAGCGCCGCCCCTAAGGCTAATTGGGGCGTTGCGGCGCCGGAATAGTGCTCAGGTTGGACTGTTTTGACCTCCTGTAGTAAAATCGCCATAACATTTTTATACAAACTCTAATTGAGGTGATTAAGGATGATTCAGAAAGATAACGAATAGACCTAAAACTTTCGTTCTTTAAGTGTTTCAATTTGAAACTGTTAGTAGGGGTCAAAATGGCCAGCATTGGGACTGATGTGCATTCGGAGGGTATCGGACATGCACGTATGCAAGTGTAGTGCTTTTGACGATAAAATATGTTGTTTTAAGTTATAAAACATGAATATTAGTAAATATAATAATGCTTAACATTAATAAATGATGTATTAGATAAGTTGTATAAGCATACTAAGCATACACAAGAGAAAGGCTCTTCAGATCGGTCTCAGCGCTGCAACGCTTTTGTTTACTCACAGAACCGACGCTGCAACACCTGTATTTGACAACAGGCACTGAGTGGCGCTGCAGCGTCCTGTTTCTTTACAGAACAGATGTTGCGGCTCCGCGACACTGTTGTACGCAGACAGTGTTTGCGAAGAACACAAAACAAAGCCAAATATGCCTAAAACCTCTTTTCTAACAACTATTCCAACTTACCCAAGTTGTATAAACTTTACAGAAACAACAAGTAATGTTCCTAACATGTTTCTAACCATATAAACAACATAAACAACCAATTAAAACCTCTAAATTTCATTATTTTTTGCTATTTCTTAACTTTTTGACATTCATATTAAAACATATTTCGTGGATTAAATTACTCTAAATCATATATAAATCATATAAAGCAATTTATATATACAAATTAACTTACATAAATCATATAATCAACAATTAATCATCAATATAAATTCTACAAAGAGCTTCTCATATAAAAAGAAAACTAAAACTTTAGAAGTTAGAATTATACATTTGATTGGTTGCTTAGTTTAGCTAGGAGATAAAATTATCCTCTCCTCCTCCCTTGGCTCCCAAAATCATAGAACTTTTCTTCTTTCTTTTCTCTTTTCTGTCTTTTCTCTTTGCAAACTCTATTCTTTCTCTTCTCTAACTATACGTAATATAACTGATATAGCGTATATAATACATATTATTACGTAATAAAAAACTGACAAGCATATAATACCCCTACTTAATATTATATCAGTTATGCTTTTTTTTTTTTAAATTCAAAAGCAACTAAGGCTTGTTTAGTAAGCCTAATTTAAAATAAGGATTAACAAGCCTTAAGCCTTGTTTGGTAAAACTAAATTAAAACTCATTTTTAACTTATTTTAATAAATCACTTACTATATAGTTTATTGTCACACTTTATTTAATTAAATTTTCATATTCAAATTTAATTAAATTAAAGCTAACAAATTATTAAATCATAATGTCGCATTATCAAATTGCCACAAAATTATAATTTTCATTATAATTTTATTTAATAAATTAGTACATTACTTTAATTACTAAATTAAATTAAAATAATTCCTTTAATCCTTATCAACTCTCTAATTTAATTATTAAATTAAACTAGAATATTATCACATAATAATTAATTCATCACACTTTTAATTTATTTAACTTCAACATACAAAATTTCCTAATATCAATTTAATTAACATATTACACTTAATCAAGTTAATTCCCACAACTCATTAATTATTTATTTAAATAATAAATAATCAAATTAAACAAATATTTATTTAACAATAAAAACATCAACTAAAATATTTATTTAATTCAATAAATATTTGAAATTACATATAAAAATTCTGAATTGTTACAACAACTATGGAGAGGTTGATTGATTGTGACAACCCAAGAATTTGGATATTTATAAAATCTTAAAATGTTGAATTAAGGTTAAATAATAAACCTAGACAGAAAATAAGTGAATGTATTTGAGATTTCCGAGAAAGAATTTTGTGAATTTAAAATTTTTGTGGTGAATTATTCAGGATTAAATATATAAGTGAATATGTTCCGTGTATATGGTATTATATGTGTACAGTATGTGGTTAAGGGTCAAGGGTTGACCAGATAAGCTTTATCAGTGGCAAACCCTAAGTATATATTAAGAACGTCAACGTTCAGTTAGAAAACCCTAGCGATTGATAAGAAACCCTAAAACTGGTTCCGGAAACCCTAATTTCAGTTCCGGAAATTTAAAACCCTAATTCGGAAGTTGAAACCCTAATTTCAGTTCCGGAAATTTAAATGCTATGTATAAGGCGTTTGGGTATTAATTACGAATCTAATTAGGGACAACCTTAATGATTAATTAGAATTCTAATAATTAGAAACCCTAATTATTAGAAACCTTAATTTGTACATTTGAAACCCTAATTGGTAATTAGATAATTTTAATTTTAATTAGGAAATATTAATCCTAATTAACAAGCTTGGGTTATGATTGGAAAATTTTCACTACTACAAAACAGTAAATAGACAACGCAGAAAAAACGTTGTAGTTTCAGTCAAAAAATGTCGTGGTTAAGAGTCATCTATTTGACACCCTTACACAACGTTTTTAAAACGTCGTGGTTAAGCACATTCCACAACGTTTTTTAAGAAAAAAACGTTGTAGATTTATTTTTCATAAATTAGCAGATGCTTAAAAACGTTGTAGAATGTATGATTCCACAACGTTTTCTGGATAAAAACGTTGTAGTTTAATATATCAGACAGTGTTTAGGCACTTTCACACAACGTTTTTAAAATGTTGTAGATTTAAAAAAAAAAAGAAAAAAAATTGTGATTCACCTATATTACGAATGCACCTGCAATATGCTAATGCCATGATATATAGCTAAAATTACAAAGAATATTAATACCATACAATACGTTTCCATCCCAATAATTCTTTGTAATGCAATTACAAAGAATATTAATACCATACAATACGTTTACATCTCAATAATGTCAAACTATCCATACATCTCAAATTAACTTTTCAATATAATTACTACTATATTGAATTGTGAATTTGACTACATCCACAAAATATACCAAACTATCCATAAAATTAAACTACTACCTAATTAAACTATCCATAAAAACCTGTAACAGAAAATAACAGAAAAAGATCCACAACTTCAACTTCAATTTTGCAGCAAGAAGTGCCTCCATTTGTAGCCTCATCATCTGCCCAAATTAAATAAATTCCACAACTTCAAAATTTGAACTTATTGAAACTTCAAATTAAATAAATTCCACAACTTCAAAATCTGTACCAGTGTTGGCTATTGATTTATTGAAACTCTACCTTATTCTCTTTTCTGTTAGGCATTGGACTTGATCAGGGGAAAAAATGTTTTGTTGCTGATGGATTCATCATTAGAAGGACAATATGCAAATGAAGACGCAACTGCATTGGTTGAACTTGCTTCAAAGTGTCTCCAGTATGAGGCTAGAGATAATATATGAAGAATAATATTGTATCTATGAAGTCTTAAAAGAAAAAACTATTCTACGTTCTAATAAATGACTCAAAGTATATGTCATAATCATCATATCTATTCACACCCCAATTAAAATGAAGCTCTGGCAAGCATGTTTAAAGGAAATTTAAAAGTACTTATATTTGGAGAAAATCATCATTACCAAAACGCCAGCAGCCATATCCCATGGTTTTAAACGATACTCCCAATAAGCTTCTACAATTCCCAGAGCTACGTGGCACATGTCTATAGCAGCAGCTCCAAGCCTTCTCACACCCAATATATATTAATTCCAGAAAAGAGTGTACAAATATGTTAAGCCATCAAATGATTAGCTAAAATTTGGATTGATAATCTCACCGGGTGTAAAGGCGATTTAATAGAAGAAAAAAGAATCCTCATGTGAAGGCAAGCAACTAGAGAAGTCACGGCGCAAGAACATACATATATGGATGACCAAAATATTTTACAGATGAGCTTGATCAAGTCCGCTACTTCTATTGAAGGATTGGAAATTTGAAAAAGCCTGTACCATCAATAATTTTGGTACCATCATAGATAACTGTCTTTCAAGTATCTCGAGTAACTGTAAAATATTCTCCATATATAAATACCTCCATGATGGTGTCTGCACCAAATTCCTTCCTCAACTGGATCATATCAGTCCACATTTGCTTTGTTTTCTCAATGTCAAAATTTCTGGCCTTCAAAAATCTGTATCATTATAAAAGTAGTCACTTTTTCAACCAAACAGAATTGCTTATACTGATGGAAGAGCAGAAAAGATAAAATAAACCTTAACATCATGTGATAATCATCGTGTTTTGTAGGTAGCAATTCTTCCAAGATAAGTGCTTGGCGTAACTGCCTTTACTTCCTCGGCATCATGCTCATCCACAACAATAACAGACATGACTCTACTATTTCTCCTCCCCTTTTTGGTAAGAGAATGCCTAAACTTTGAAGAGGCATTAATAGCCTTTTTCTTAAAAGACCCAAGCCTTGTCTTCCTATCATCCTCAGAGTTTTCAAACTCCATTTTTTCAAGACCTGATCACCGATTTCACCAACAAATTAAGGACTCAAACAAACAATACAGTAAGTAGGGAAGATGGTGAAAACACAATCATCTCAATACTACATAAACTGTTATTTTAATCAACTTTAGAACCTCTATTTCATGTTGTCGAATAAATTGCAGAGCCTAACCTCAAACTGTCGGAGCCAATTCTTCCTTGCCTCAACTCCATTAATTTCCTCAAACTTTTCCTCAAATTGACTAAAACATGTAAAATTTAACAAAAACATAACAGTAAATAACTGAAGTAGCAAAAACAAAGACAAGAAAGAAAAAAGCAAAGGATATGGAAGTGCTGAGCTAGTTCGGGCAGGTATCTGCAAACATAAGACAAATCGAATCCTATTATTAGGAACAAAATTTAATGGACTAGAACTTATTGAGCTCCATGTAATTGGCAAATGCTTACAACATAGACTGTGTACTGCAAAAAAAATAGATAATACAATCATACCATTGATTCTGACAGCTGCTAAAAAATAAACAGTACACTAAATGAGTACATTTATCTCACATAGTCATATATAATCAATAACAAAATTAATAAATAAAATTAAACCCAATAATAACTTGCAAAAACTAAGTGCTAGCAATCAGGTAAGAAGATGATAGCAGGTATAGCTTCACCGTGCCCCACTTCTCGTGCGACCATCTCACCAGTCAGGAAGTCGAGAAGTCAGGAAGTCATGATTGCTGCAAGCAAGGTATTGCTTGATTCAGCTGCTCCTTAAAATAGGTGATGGGCAGGTCTGCCTCTCTGTCAGTCCTAGCAAGCAAGCAGTGAACGCATTGTAGGATTAGTTATAATTCAGCATGTAATAAGATGGAAAGTTCAGCAGTACATAAGTGTAGTATAATGCAAGTCCACCCAATTGCAAATATATCATAACAATATATTCTTCAAACTTTGAATTGAATCACAAAAACTAACCCAAATAAACCCAATATATAAATCATCCAAAAGACCCTGCAAACAATATCTTCCCTTCTTTATTCTGGCCTTGTTTGACATCCATTAACCTATAATATATACAAAAGTAGACTAGAAACCAAAACAAACATTTAGTTCAGCGCAATTAAAAGTGACACTGAGAGCTTTCTTTTTCTCTTGGCGGGTGGGGAGGGGGATCAAATGCATCTAAACACTAAAATTGGGGGAAACCCTAACCTAGTATAAGAACGAATTGACAAAATCAACACTAAATCGAAAATTTCTCAATTTGGTACAAAATAGGCCAAGTAAAATTGGGGGTAACCATAACATATTATAAGAATGAATTAACAAAATCAACTAAAGAAAAGGAAAATTTCTCAATTCGATACTTCATAGACATTCCCCAGAATTGAAAATGATAGAGCCCAAATTACAAACTGTTACTTCAAGTTATGAGATTAAGCAAAATAAAAGCACAGGTTCAAAAGTAAATATGAGCATCACAAGGAAAAAATACTTTAACAACTTTTATCCAACAAGGAAACAAAATGTATGAGTTTAATCAAAAACAGAGTTTATCCTCATCATCAAAACCTTCCTTCGAAACAAGCATATCCTCTGCACTATTCAAGGTTTTCCTCTTTGCTTTCTTTGACAAAGCCTTCGACTCAGACCAAGAACTCGACGGTCTGGCCCTCATAAAGA
This sequence comes from Panax notoginseng, assembly GCA_016801055.1. Classification (NCBI taxonomy): domain Eukaryota; kingdom Viridiplantae; phylum Streptophyta; class Magnoliopsida; order Apiales; family Araliaceae; genus Panax; species Panax notoginseng. The sequence goes on along the minus strand of CM029022.1, from coordinate 88,682,023 downwards.
CTACGGTAGCCGTCGGATTTGATCTCCGTATGATGAACGAAGAGATCGTCGCCGTCGTCGGGTTTTATGAATCCGTAACCCTTTTGCTCGTTAAACCGAACCACCACACCTCGAGATCTGATATTCTCCTCCGCCATTGATGATCCAGACCCTAATCCAACCTCTTGTAGAACCAATCTGTAACTATTGATCTCGCGAGAGAGTAATAGATAGAAACAAAAGTAAAGGAAGCCCTAATTTACTCGCTTACATCAAGGGGAGAGCTGCTTCAGTTGTTGGAAGACTGGGAGGCGGGGAGAGATTTTAATTTCAATAAGCTCCGTGTTTTTCATATACACAACGTTTTTTTTAAATTAAAAATTGTCTATACAAATCGATAACGTTTTTTATATGGATCTACGACGTTTTATTAAAAAACGTTATTAAAAAAAATACCACAACGTTTTTTTAAAAAACGTTGTGGTTTAAGCGTTGTCTATTTAGTAATTTGTAGAAGTGTTTAATATAATTAGGAAACCATAATTATAATTTAGAAATATTAATTTTCTATTTTGAAAACCGAAATTTAAAAATCTTAGAAATTAAATTTCAAAAAATTTTAGGGTTAAACCCTAAACCCTAAGGGTTAGGGAAAATGACAAATATGCCTTTAAAATTAAATGTGAAATGACTAAAATGCACTTTTCTTAGAATTTAAGCAAAAGATATGGTAAAACTCATCAAGCAAAAGCTTATCCCATGTGTTTAAATCTTTACAAGATCAGATTTGTGCCAGCTAGTAACTTCTTGGTTCATTGAATCCAAAGATCAAACTTAAAACTTAAGAAAAAGTAACTTACTTTACTTTTTATTTTTGTCAAGACCATTCTCTCTCTACAATTTCGAAATCTAGAGTGAGAGAGAGTGAGAAGATAAACTATGATCAGTTATAGCCTTCCAAGAACATGATTCAAAGACCAGAAATCAAGATCAAAGTTAAAAAGGTATAAAAACCCCAAACCTAGAAATTATATGATTTGATGTTAGATGTTGTTAATGATTGGTTAGATATGTGTTATAGGGTGTCTTTTAATGATCTGGGTTGATGGATCATGGATCCATATCATGTAGATGCACGAAATCAAGTTTTTTTGAAATGGACTTTGAACCCTAAAGTGTTGTCTGATAGCCGAATGTCAGAGGCCCTATATCCTTCTCTGTTTTTGCTTTTTGTTGTTTTATGTTATAAATTTGTTCTATGTCATGTGGACTATGATCTGAAACTGGAAACAGGGTTAGATCATGTGTAGATTGAAAGCTATAGGCAGTCAAACTGCATTGACCGAACACGAGAACGGATTTCTGGTCAACCAAGAAATCCAGATCTTGTCAGACAGCGTTTTTACAGGCCTTGATTTTGCTTGTGTTTTACATTTTAAGTCATGTTGTTGGTTTGATGTTGTAGACTGGTATAAGGACTACGTATCCAAGCCTCTAGATTACCCAGATCCATAACATAATCAGAGATAGGAGTGGTCAAACAAGCGTTAACTAACTGTCCGGATGAATTTCTGGAAAACCCAGAATTCACTAAGAACACATTCTGACAGGTACTTTGACCGGCCTAGGTCTATTACTTGTGATGTTGTTGTTATGATATGATGATATATAATTGTTCACTGACATCTCTACTACCTTTTTGAACCATTAGATCACACAAACCGAGTCCAGAAAACTATGATTTAAAGCTGCAAAGTAGGTACCTTGGCTATTCTTCATTTCTAGGTAACCCAGAAAATGAAGAACAGACCTGACAAGGTTTTTGAGAGCCCGGATCTTTCTAATTTGATGTAGGATGTCCATGATGTTTGTTTAGGATTGTAGTATTACATCAGTACTATAATCTTAACACTTAATCGACCTTAGATACATCAAGCTCCATGATTGATAGCTGGTCAAACCTTCTACCTTAATCACTGCCTATGCATTTCTGGGTTTGATGATGAACAGCCCAAGAACACCTTTAGCCACTGTTTTGTCGCCTAATGCACCTTTAGCGACACTTAAATTCGGAAATTATTTATTTTTATTTAATAAATAGATAAAACTGATTTTCAATTATTAAAAATACAAAATAAATTCCTAAAAATTATTTTAAAGTCCAAAAATGAGTTTTTAATTATTTAGAATATATTTCATAAATATTTAATATTTTTGGAATATTAATGGTATTTAATTATAATATTAAATAAATTATTTAAAAATAATTTTATTTCATGAAAAATTATATTATGGTATAAGAAAATATTTTAAGTTATTTCTAATGACTTTTAATATTTTGTGATAAAATTCATTAATTAATTAATATTAATGTGAATTAATTTATTTAATAAATATATTAAATAAATTATGAAAAAATAGAATTAATGATTTAAAAATCATATAAAAATGATTTAAGTGTTATAAGAATATTTTAAGTTAAAAAATATAACTTTTGATATTTTGTCATGAAAATATTAATATTTTAATATTAATAGCAATTATCAGATAATGGATTTAACTGTTTAAAAATCATATAAATATGATTTTAAAGTATTACAAATACTTTGAGATATTATAAATATATTATAATATTATATCGTGATTTGCATTAATATTTAATATTAAATAAATATTAATCATAATGGAATTAAGTAGTATTTAATTCATATTGATATGATATTAATGATTGAAAAATCATGATAAATGGTAATAATTACTTGAAAATTATTACGAACCTATGAAAAATATTTTGACTGATAATATAATTATCTCAGATAATTGTTAAGTGTTAGACATAATTTAATTGAACTTAAACTCGATTTATATCCGACTAAACCGTTGGGATGTCGGAATTGTACCGAACTTGACTCAAACTGTAAAAGTTTGACTTGAGGTTAAGTCTTATGTGTGTTATAGACGGATAGAATTATGTGTTAATGTGTTTAGGTTATTTTAAATACTGTGATGATATTATTCTAATGTGTAGATCGATATTATTTATATTAGGTTTTCAGACAAAGCTAAATAGAATGCGTAACGGTAAACATCGGAATAGACAAGTTTTTCTTAACTTGACCTCGAGTTGTATTATTCAATTATACTTGTGGTTAATCATTTCTGATTTCCATGTCTAAGAATTATTAAATCGCACTTTGTGCATACTACATGTATTTATCAGGTATGAAAGGATGATCACCTTCATTATCATTAGGTCCATATATATATATATATATATATATATATATATATATATATATATATATATATGTTCAATGCTCGTTCAGTCATGTAAAATTTGTTCATGCTAATTCACAACTATATTGTTGAATTATAGTCAGCTTATTATTCAAATTCTTTCAATCATGATATAACCTTAAATAAACTTATACTTGCTGGGCAAACTTATGCTCACCCTTGCTATATCATGATAAACATTGCAGATTAAGACGAATACGTCGGATACAAAGAAAGGTTAAAGACAGTTCCAACTTTAAGTTTATGTGTGCAGTTAAGTTTGTATAAGTATTGTATATTAATGTTGTTGAAAGTCAAATAAGTTATGATTTGTGTATAAGTTAAGGTTACTCGACCTTGGGGAAATAGTGTGTAATGTAATGTATAAATAATTTATGTTTATATCTTCCGCAATAGTTATAGAATGATTGTACCGGATCCGTGGTGATTTGGGACCCGAATTTAGGGCTCTCACAGTTGGTATCAAAGCTGTTGGTTATGAAGCTTAGGTAGGAATACCTGAGACCAATAACCACAGTGATTAGGATAAGATCTAACTCACATAGAGTTAGTTGGTCGGTAAGATTCAAAGACGAATCTCGGCGAGTTATAAAGATACAGAGTTCCCTAACTCTGATAATAAAGTTGAACAGTAGTGGTGAATAGATAGAGTCTAAAAGACTAAAAGTACAGGGACATGAGATCGAAAAAAAACGATCAAGGCATAGAAATGAATCGTAATATATACGATGAGATCACCCCGTGATCTGATAAGGTTATAGTATGGAGAAGGATCAAGAGAATGATTGAAAAGTTTACGACAAGAATGTTGTGTGAAAGTTGTACTATGAATTGGTACAAATTCAGGAAAGGATTATGAATACGGATTAAATGAAATTCGTATTAAGAAGGGAGTTAGAATTAAGTGGGGATTTCAATTGAGGACTCATGACAGTAGCTAAGTTGTATGATTCTTCGTATGGGAGCTGAATTGTACTTGGTGTAAAAATCACTTAGTTTCTGGCACTGATAATCATTGAAACGTCTGTGTCGCGCTATTTGCTATATACATGTTGAGAATGTGATTCTTTTCTCATGTATATACCATATAGATAGGGTATAGGTAGAGAATATAAGGTTAAGTACGAGTTCTTAAAACTCATACTTATGATACGTTCGTGACTCATGATTATATGAAATATTTATAAACCCCTCAGCGAATGGACGCCAAAAGTCTGACTAGGACAAGTTTTTAAACTCATATGATTGTGGAAAGTTCCTGAACTCATGAGTGTGGTTTGACAAACTGGTAATAGTTTTGTGTATTGAGGATAATAGGAATAGATAGACTGTTTAAACAATTGATCATTAGTGGAGACATAAGTTTTCCAAAACTCCTAGCTATGCTAGACTTAGAAATTTTTTGGACATCAAGCTAAATACGCACTATGTGCTTTTAAAAAAATGAATTTTTATTCTCAACACTTGGTAACCATTGTGTATGCGTGGACGTCGGGCCACCGACATATCGTTACCTGTTGAGATGATAAAACAGATTTGAAATGAATTTTTGATCGGTTTAAAGAATAGTGTATGCTATTTGCTTCGACTAGACGATAATGGTTTGAAATATCAAAATATATTTTTATTTATCACTTATGTACCATGTAAACTGGTGCAGAGATGATAAAAAATTGATGGAGTTGTAAATGCAGGAATACTTAGTGTTAAATTTGATCTAAAATCGTTATTCCACTATTGTATGATGTGTTATGACAAAGTCACTCAATGACGGCATCCTCAAAAGGGTTGTTAATACAGTACGATATCATGATGTCATTTTCAAAAAAAAAATCAAAATTTTAATTTGCCAACGAGGTTTGGCTACACACATTCGTAATTCGATTGAAGTTGATTATTGATATGAGTCTAAGCTATTTGATTCGGCTAGACCAACGTTTACGAAAATTCTAAGCGTTCTTTGAAATTTTCCCAAACCAAATTATTTTGGCGAGGAATCCGATAAAACTGATGTAAAATTTTTGTGCCTATGGCAGTGACGAGAAACAGATTCGACCAGCAGTACTTAATAAGTACAGGGCATACCAGGCTAATTACCCACTATGTCCGTAAGTTATGACGTTTTGCGGATGAATTTCTATACAACCTTTGCGAAAATGACAGACAATAGTCTATATAACTCCTCAACACAATTTCAAAATTTTAACTCTTGTGAAGAATATATTGGGTAGCATGTGATGATGAGAATGAATGGTGAATGGTGTATGGTGTAGGGTGTAAGGTAAATTTTGGGGACGAAATTTTTAGAAGAAGGGGTGAATGTGAAAACCCGAGAATTTGGATATTTATAAAATCTTAAAATATTGAATTAAGGTTAAATAATAAACCTAAACAGAAAATAAGAGAATGGATTTGAGATTTCCGAGAAGGATTTTTGTGAATTTAAAATTTCTGTGGTGAATTATTCAGGATTAAGTATATAAGTGAATATGTTTCGTGTATATGGTATTATATGTGTACAGTATGTGGTTAAGGGTCAAGGGTTGACCAGATAAGCTATATCAATGGCAAACGCTAAGTATATATTAAGAACGCCAACGTTCAGTTAGAAAACCCTAGCAATTGATAAGAAACCCTAAAACTGGTTCTGGAAACCCTAATTTCAGTTTTGAGAATCTAAAACCCTAATTCGAAAGTTGAAAACCCTAATTTGGGAATTTAAATGCTATATATAAGGCGTTTGGGTATTAATTACAAATCTAATTCGGGATAACCCTAATGATTAATTAGAATTCTAATAATTAGAAACCCTAATTATTAGAAACCTTAATTTGTACATTTGAAACCCTAATTTGGTAATTAGGTAATTTTAATTTTAATTAAGAAATATTAATCCTAATTAACAAGCTTGGGTTATGATTGAGAAATTTCAATATAATTAGGAAGCCCTAATTATAATTTAGAAATATTAATTTTCTATTTTGAAAATCGAAATTTAAAAATCTTAGAAATTAAATTTCAAAAACTTTTAGGGTTAAACTCTAAATAAATCCTAAACCCTAAGGGTTAGGGAAAATGACAAGTATGCCTTTAAAATTAAATGCGAAATGACTAAAATGCCCTTTTCTTAGAATTTAAGCAAAAGATATGGCAAATCTTGGTGACTCATCAAGCCAAAGCTTATCCCATGTGTTTAAATCTTTACAAGATCAGATTTGTGCCACCTAGCAACTTCTTGGTTCATTGAATCCAAAGATCAATCTTAAAACTTAAGAAAAAGTAACTTACTTTACTTTTCATTTTTGTCAAGACCATTCTCTCTCTACAATTTCAAAATCTAGAGTGAGAGAGAGTGAGAAGATAAACTATGATCAGTTATAGCCTTCCAAGAACATGATTCAAAGATCAGAAATCAAGATCAAAGCCAAAAAGGTATAAAAATCCTAAACCTAGAAATCATATGATTTGATGTTAGATGTTGTTAATGATTGGTTAGATATGTGTTAGAGGGTGTCTTTTAATGATCCGGGTTGATGGATCATGGATCCATATCATGTAGATGCACGAAATCAAGTTTTTTTGAAACTGACTTTGAACCCTAAAGTGTTGTCTGACAGCCGAATGTCAGAGGCCCTAGATCCTTCGCTGTTTTTGCTTTTTGTTGTTTTATGTTATAAATTTGTTCTATGTCATGTGGACTATGATCTGAAACTGGAAACAGGGTTAGATCATGTGTAGATTGAAAGCTATAGGCAGTCAAACTGCATTGACCGAACACGAGAACGGATTTCTGGTCAACCAAGAAATCCAGATCTTGTCAGACAGCGTTTTTACAGGCCTTGATTTTGCTTGTGTTTTACATTTTAAGTCATGTTGTTGGTTTGATGTTGTAGACTGGTATAAGGACTACGTATCCAAGCCTCTAGATTACCCAGATCCATAACATAATCAGAGATAGGAGTGGTCAAACAAGCGTTAACTAACTGTCCGGATGAATTTCTGGAAAACCCAGAATTCACTAAGAACACATTCTGACAGGTACTTTGACCGGCCTAGGTCTATTACTTGTGATGTTGTTGTTATGATATGATGATATATAATTGTTCACTGACATCTCTACTACCTTTTTGAACCATTAGATCACACAAACCGAGTCCAGAAAACTATGATTTAAAGCTGCAAAGTAGGTACCTTGGCTATTCTTCATTTCTAGGTAACCCAGAAAATGAAGAACAGACCTGACAAGGTTTTTGAGAGCCCGGATCTTTCTAATTTGATGTAGGATGTCCATGATGTTTGTTTAGGATTGTAGTATTACATCAGTACTATAATCTTAACACTTAATCGACCTTAGATACATCAAGCTCCATGATTGATAGCTGGTCAAACCTTCTACCTTAATCACTGCCTATGCATTTCTGGGTTTGATGATGAACAGCCCAAGAACACCTTTAGCCACTGTTTTGTCGCCTAATGCACCTTTAGCGACACTTAAATTCGGAAATTATTTATTTTTATTTAATAAATAGATAAAACTGATTTTCAATTATTAAAAATACAAAATAAATTCCTAAAAATTATTTTAAAGTCCAAAAATGAGTTTTTAATTATTTAGAATATATTTCATAAATATTTAATATTTTTGGAATATTAATGGTATTTAATTATAATATTAAATAAATTATTTAAAAATAATTTTATTTCATGAAAAATTATATTATGGTATAAGAAAATATTTTAAGTTATTTCTAATGACTTTTAATATTTTGTGATAAAATTCATTAATTAATTAATATTAATGTGAATTAATTTATTTAATAAATATATTAAATAAATTATGAAAAAATAGAATTAATGATTTAAAAATCATATAAAAATGATTTAAGTGTTATAAGAATATTTTAAGTTAAAAAATGTAACTTTTGATATTTTGTCATGAAAATATTAATATTTTAATATTAATAAAAATTATCAGATAATGGATTTAACTGTTTAAAAATTATATAAATATGATTTTAAAGTATTAAAAATACTTTGAGATATTATAAATATATTATAATATTATATCGTGATTTTTATTAATATTTAATATTAAATAAATATTAATCATAATGGAATTAAGTAGTATTTAATTCATATTAATATGATATTAATGATTAAAAAATCATGGTAAATGGTAATAATTACTTGAAAATTATTACGAACCTATGAAAAATATTTTGACTGATAATATAATTATCTCAGATAATTGTTAAGTGTTAGACATAATTTAATTGAACTTAAACTCGATTTATATCCGACTAAATCGTTGGGATGTCGGAATTGTACCGAACTCGACTCAAACTGTAAAAGTTTGACTTGAGGTTAAGTCTTATGTGTGTTATAGATGGATAGGATTATGTGTTAATGTGTTTAGGTTATTTTAAATACTTTGATGATATTATTCTAATGTGTAAATCGAAATTATATATATTAGGTTTTTAGACAAAGCTAAATAGAATGCGTAACGGTAAACATCGGAACAGGCAAGTTTTTCTTAACTCGACCTCGAGTTGTATTATTCAATTATACTTGTGGTTAATCATTTCTGATTGACATGTCTAAGAATTATTAAATCGCACTCTGTGCATACTGCATGTATTCATCAGGTATGAAAGGCTGATCACCTTCATTATCATTCGGTCCAGATATATATATATATATATATATATATATATGTTCATGTTCAATGCTCGTTTAGTCATGTAAAATTTGTTCATTCTAATTCACAACTATATTATTGAATTATAGTCAGCTTATTATTCAAATTCTTTCAAACATGATATAACCTTAAATAAACTTATACTTGTTGGGCAAACTTATGTTCACCCTTGCTATATCATGATAAACATTGCAGATTAAGACGAATACGTCGGATACAAGGAAAGGTTAAAGACAGTTCCAGCTTTAAGTTTATGTGTGCAGTTAAGTTTGTATAAGTATTGTATATTAATGTTGTTGAAAGTCAAATAAGTTTTGATTTGTGTATAAGTTAATGTTACTCGACCTTGGAGAAATAGTGTGTAATGTAATGTATAAATAATTTATGTTTATATCTTCCGTAATAGTTATAGAATGATTGTACCGGATCCGTGGTGATTTGGGACCCGAATTTAGGGCTCTCATATTGATGGTATGTACCATTATTCGGTGGAACAAAGGCAAACCCGTTACACTTCGAGTAGGGAAATGATGGCTCACATGGCGCAAGTTGAGTACAAGAGCACAGTGGAGCACGGGATGTTGGGATAGTTTGTTGGTTAGGTGTCCAGTAGTATAGGCATGTTGTGTATGTTATGTAATCCTAATCTTTTGTGTGAGATTTGGGATAGTTATGTAAACCCCGAGTAGGTTCATGTTAGAGGGGTAGTATGTTAGTGTTTCGCCATCTTTGGTGATATTAGGGGATAGATGTTGACATTTATAAAAGTATGCTAGGAATAATCATATCAATGTAATGATTGGGCATATGAATATAAATGTTCTTATTTCAGAAAAGGTGTCATAAAATTTTGTTTCCTTTCACATTGAAGAAATACTTAAGTAAAATAATTAGATAAGAAGAATGAAATTTTGTGATGCAGAAAATTCCGCCCAGACGTAGACTAACAGCACCAGAAGAATCGGTCAATAATGAGAGAGAGCAAGTAGACCCTATCCAACGGCTAGTAGATTTGCTAGGAGAGGCCCTGTAGGGAAGAAACAACAAACTAGTACCACCCAACCCCCAAGCGGTTCCAGTTACGAACTTTAAAGAATTTAGGAGCGTAGGACCTCTAAAGTTTACTGCTACTATCGATCCTATCATGGCACAAACGTGGATCAAAGAGATGAAGAAAGCCTTCACCATTGCTCGTGTGGGTGATGATCAGAAAACCGTATTCGCTACATACATGATGAGGGGTGAAGCAAACTACTAGTGGGAAGCCAATCAACAGAGAGTGTGAGAGGGAACTATAACCTGGGAAAGGTTTAAGACCTTGTTCTTCGAGAGTTACTTCCCGAAGAGCATGAAGGATAGGATGGATGTGAAGTTTTTAGAACTAAAACAAGGGGAGATGACTGTGGCGCAATATGCGGCCAAGTTCAATGAGCTAGCGCGATTTGCAACGCACCAAGTCGACACTGAAGAAAGAAAAGCTAGACACTAGAACTAGGACTAAAACCTTGGTTATTCAACAAGGTGTCGGTCCTTAAAATCGACTCGTTCGCCACGTTATTAGAGAAGGTAATCATTGCTAAAAGAGGTAGCGAGGAATTGAGCCAATACCACATGGAAAAGAAGAATAAGAATACTAAGGGAGAAACTTGTGGAGGGAGTAGTAGTAGTGGATGAAGCAACCTAGGGAAAAGAAAATGGGATAACAATAACAGAAATAACAATCAAGTAGGAAGTTTTCATGGAGGGTTTAAGATGAGAGTAGAAGGATGCTCGAAATATGGGAAGAACCATCAAGGAGAGTGCTGGAAGGGGCAAAATGTTTGTTATAACTGTGGCCAAGAAGGGCACATTTAACCAAACTGCCCAAAGTCGAAGAAGATCAAGGGATGTTTCGCATGTGGCTCAACTGAGCACCAGATCAAAGACTCTCCAAAGAAGGGGAGCAATGGAGGAAGCAACCATCAGGGAGGAAACATCAAGCTTATGATCGACAGACAGACACAATCCAACTGACTCACTGCCAGAACCTTTAACATGACTGTCAAGGATGCAATAGCTGCGAAGGACGTGGTGTCAGGTATTATCTTGATCAATAATATAAATGCCTATGTATTATTTGATTCGGGTACTACCTGTTCATTTGTGTCTGAAGAATTTGCTAGTCGGCTAAACATACCCCAAGAATGGTTATGAAATCCTTTGAACATAGAAGTTACGAATAAGGAAGTAATCCCCGTAGAATTCATTTATCGAAACTATTATGCAAACATTAGAGGTCATGAACTAACCGTAGCCTTAATTCTGATTAGATTGGGAGAATTTGACGTGATACTAGGAATAGATTAGTTATCCAGCCACGCTGCGATAATCGATTGTCAAAAAAAAGTGTGAACCTTCAAACTCCAAATCGGTATAAGGTAGTATTTTATGGTAGCTCATCGCTTAAGCAATCATGTTACCTTACAATGTTGTAGGCCAAGAAATTAATAAAGAAAGGATGTGTAGGTTATTTAACCTATATAGTGGATATTCAGAAGAAGGGAGTAGAAATGAAAAATATATCGGTAGTCAGAGATTTCCAAGACGTATTTCCAGATGATCTGTTTGGTCTTCCACCAAACAGAGAAATCGAATTCATAATAAACTTAGTACCGAGAACTGCACCAATTTTGAAAGCCCCATATCGTATGGCATCAGTAGAAATAAAGGAATTGATGATACAATTGCAAAAGTTGCTAGATAAGGGTTATATTTGGCTGAGTATGTCTCCTTGGGGAGCAGCAGTGTTGTTTGTAAAGAAAAAGGATGGATTGATGAGGCTCTATATCGACTATCAAGAGTTAAACCGAGTGACGATTAAAAATAGATATCCGTTGCCAAGAATAGGCGACCTTTTTGAGCAACTGAAGTGAGAAAAGTGTTTTTCGAAGATAGATTTACGAATGGGATATCATCAGTTGAAGGTACGAGAAGAGGACATACCAAAGACGGCGTTCTGAACTCGCTACGAACATTACAAATTTCTAGTGATGTCATTCGGGTTGACGAATGCTCTGGCAACATTTATGGACTTGATGAACCGAGTCTTCAAGCCATACTTAGATAAGTTCGTAGTAGTATTTATCGATGACATTTTGATTTATTTGAAGACCAAGGAAGAACACGTTGAACATCTGAAGATGGTATTGGAAGCATTGAGAAGGGAGAAGATGTACGCGAAGTTTTCAAAGTGCGAATTTTGGATGGAGAAGGTCCAATTCTTAGGACACGTAATCGACCAGAACGGGATTTTAGTAGACCCTGCAAAAGTAGAGGCGGTAAGCAACTAGGAACAACCGAAGATGCCAACAGAAGTAAAAAGTTCCTTAGGGTTAGCTGAGTACTATCGAAGGTTTATCCAAGATTTTTCTAAGATAGCAACCCCGTTGACCAATCTAACGAGAAAGATAGTGAAGTTTGTTTGGACGAAAAAAAGCGAAGAGAGTTTCCAAGAGTTGAAGAGGAGGCTAAGTGACGCGCCTGTATTATCATTACCAGATAATACAAGAGGATTTTTAGTGTATAGTGATGCATCACATAAGGGACTTGACTGTGTGCTAATGCAACATGACAAGGTCATTGTGTATGCGTCACAACAGTTGAAGGATTATGAAAAATGATACCCCACTAATGAATTGGAGTTAGCGGTAGTTACTTTTGCATTACAGATTTGGAGACACTATTTATACAGAGAAAAATATGAGATATACACAGACCATAAGAGTCTGAAATTTATCTTCACATAGAAGGAGTTGAACATGCGTCAAATGAGGTGGTTAGAATTAATCAAGGACTATGACTGCGAGATTCTTTATCATCCGGGAAAGACAAACGTAGTAGCTGACACCTTAAGTAGAAAGGGAAGGGAGAAATTGTTCAAGTTGACAACTCAGGAGGAGTTAATAAAAGAAATAAAGAAATTGGAAATAGAAGTGAAGGAACCAAGAGAGTCAGAGGGAAAATTATTTGTGATGGAAGCTCATCTAACATTATTGGATAGAGTAAAGGAATCACAAGAGCAAGATGAAGAATGCAAGAAGATAAGGAAGAGAATAGTTGAAAATGAAGAAGAGATATTCAAGGTGGATAAGGACGGTATATTGAGATTTGAAGGTCAAGTATGAGTGCCAGCAGTAACCGAACTAAGAGAGGAAATATTACACGAAGCACACAATACTATGTATCCTGTTCATCCAGGAGGCACGAAGATGTACTGAGATCTTCGACAACACTTTTAGTGGCCCAATCTGAAACTAGAGGTTGCAGAGTGCGTTAGTAGATGTCTTACTTATCAACGAGTCAAAGCAGAGCACCAACGGTCGAGTGGTCTACTTCAACCATTAGAAATACCAGAGTAGAAATGGGAGCACATTAAGATGGACTTCGTGGTAGGAATTCCAGTCACGCAGAAAAGTTATGATGCCATTTGGGTTATCGTGGATCGACTAATGAAGACAACTCATTTTCTACCAAAAAAGATTCGTTTCGATTTGAATCAATTGGCAAAGTTGTATGTAAAGGAAATCGTTTCACGATATAGAGCGCCGATATCAATTGTCTCCGATCGAGATCCGCGCTTCACGTTAAATTTCTTGAAAAGCTTACAAGAGAGAATGGGAACACAATTAAGATTGAGTACCGCTTATCATCCACAAACCGATGGGTGGAGAAAGCGAAACTTATAAACGTTAGAAGACATGCTTAGAGCTTGCGTGATGGACTTCAAGGAAAACTGGGACGACCACTTACCCTTAGTAGAATTTGCTTACAACAATAGTTACCATGCGAGTATCAGTATGCCACCGTATGAAGCTCTTTATGGGAGAAAGTGCAGAACACCGGTGTGTTGGGATGAAGTCGAAGAATGAAGAATGTTAGGACCAGAATTAGTTCAACAAATAGCCAACGTAGTGGCAACAATAAGAGCCAGACTAGTAGCTGCACAAGATCGCCAAAAGAAATACGTAGATTTGCATCATCAGGACCGAGACTTTGAAGTTGAAAGTTTCGTGTTTTTGAAAGTATCTCCTTGGAAGGGGAAGATAAGATTAGGTAAAAAGGGAAAGTTGAATTCGAGGTTCATAGGACCATTTGAGGTAGTGAAGCCAGTAGGAGAAGTGGCGTACAAAGTAGCTTTACCACCCAAGTTGGAACACATCTACAATGTGTTTCACATTTCTGTGTTGCGCCAATACAAACCTGACTATAAGCACGTGATATCTTATGAGCCGATTCAAGTAGAGAAGAATTTGACTTACGAGGAAATTCCTGCCCAAGTAATAGATAGGAAAGAGCAAACTTTCATAAATAAAACTATATCTTCTGTAAAATTAATTTGGCAAAACCACAACGCCGAGGAGGCTACGTGGGAGTTAGATGATAAAATGAGGAAGGACGATCCCTATCTATTTGTGTAACCTTGTTCCAATTCTGAGGATGAAATTTTTATAAGGGGGGATGATGCAATACTCGAGAATTTTCTAATAATATTAATAATTATATTAATAAAAGTCGAATATTTTTTTGAATATAAATAAATATTGTTGTAGCATGGAGTACAATAATTATATTCAAATAAGTTAAGTATTTGAGAACTATATGACGAGTAAGGTAATATGGTGGAATTGATGAAAAGTTTAACTTAATGCTTATGAGAATTGCCTAGAGTGGCAAAGTGATAAAATAAGTATACTATTAATTGAAATAATGAAGAGGATAATTAATTTAGGGTATGAACTAAATTCAACAGTAGCCTAGTCTGAGATTGTCCTAGAGTGGCGTAGCTGCGCCACTTCTGTATTGTAAACCAGCGTAGCTGCGCCGATAGCAGAGTTTGGAAAATAATTCCTATTATGTGCATAAGAAAATGAATGAGTGATATAGTGGGTTAATTACCATTATTATTAATGTGAACATTATTATTAAATATTGTTATGTACCACCATGTGTGATATAGGAGTATGTAAGTAGTAGTACTGTATAATTATTTCATGCATTGACTTAGCATAAGGTGTGATATTTAAATGTGAATAAATGTCACCCCAAAACTATATGGTAAAGGAAGTATGAATTGAATGATATGATAAACTAATTCCTATTATTGTTAAATAGTTGGTTATGTGAAATAACATATAATATGTAGTAATATATAATTAAGTTACTACATTCATATTTTTATATATAATAAGGTATGACATGGAGGTGTATAATAAAAGTAAGTTGAATCATATATAAGGAAGTTATGTTGATCATGTGTGGTGGAACAATTAAATGTGTACTTTGATATATAGAAGTAAATAAATATGTACTATTAAAATATTTATTTCAATAAGGATATGTAATTAAACAATAAAATTTATGGAGAATACTAGGTTAATAATACCTAACTACTTTATTTTATCTAAAGTTAAATGTACATGGATTATATGATATGTGTACATATATAATCCCTAACTTTCATTATGTAGTGACATTAGTACATTAAAATCACATGAAGGAACCAAAAAGGAAACTAAACTAAGCACATTGGAACTAAATGCTGAGAATTAGAAAGCTTCTCCCAATCCAGTGACCCAAACTGTAAGACCCCGAATTTTATGAAATAAAAGTATTCAATTTTCTTATAATTATTATTCTATTTAATAAATGGTTTAATTGATAAAAGGTTAAAGTTAAGGGTGACATGTGAATTTTTTTTTGCAAAGTAAGCAAGTTGATATAAAATATTCATTGTGTCGGGGAATATTTGTTTGGTCAAGGAATATTCTTTTTATCAGGAAATATTCGTTCGATGACACAATCTTTGGTGGACCCCACAACGGAAGTATTGTCGTAGTTAGAAAATGACAGATATATCTTTTTTTAAAAATAACGGCGAAAGTTTTACCGTTAACTGTTGAACTACCCGGTGGTAAAAGTACAGTAATACGCGTGGTTGCATAGTAACACACGGTATTGATTATTGATGCTTACTTAAGAAGTCACTCAGTTTACTCAATTATTGCTATAGTAATTGTTGCATAGTATCTCACGTTATTTGATTCAATTATTGTCACAGTATCATCTGCATAATATTTTATATTATTAAATCAATAATTGAGACAATAAAGTTATTCATATTATTATTTACAATATTGACGATGTCTAGAAAGTTCTGTCAAGGAGAGGTTTGGTCACCTAATTGCACGACAATAGGGAGAAATCCTTATCGAAAAGCCCCCTCTTTCCTGAGAATGATCTGGTTATTAAATATTGTGAGTTATAATATTAATGATGAATAATTGTTAATAGATTAAAAATGTGTTTATTAAAGATAAATAATTTGTGGTAAATATTTATTCAATTTTTGATATAAATATAGGGATTGTTATGAGGTGTTTGTTGTAGGTTTAACTTAGTATTCCATGGGAAGATTTACTAATTTTATGGACCGTCGATGGTAGTTTTAATAGATAACCAATCTGGACCATTGATGGTAGTTTTAATAGTTAATCAATCTGGACCATTGATAATGGTTGTAATAGTAAATCAATCTGGACCATTGATCGTGGTTTTAATAGTAAATTAATCTGGACCGTCGGTGATGGTTTTAATAGTAAATTAATCTGGACCGTCAGTTGTGATTTTAATAGTAATCAATATGGACCGTCCGTTCTAATAGTAAATCAATCTGGACCGTTCATGAATCAGTTACTATTTAGTCTATTTTCCTATAAATAGAAGCTTAATTCTTCTTTCATTCTCACCAATTCACTGAGACTCACAAGAGAAACTATAGAGAGAGAAACTATAGAGAGCAAGAAGAAGAGTATTCTGCTACTTCACTATTGCAGTATCCAGTCTTCTACTAAGGTAAGGGATATTATTTGTTGTATTCGTAAGGGATATTATTTATTGTATTCGTAAGGGATATTATTAATTGTATTCGTAAGGGATATTATTTGTTGTATTCGTAAGGGGTATTATTTCTTTTGTATTCATAAAGAATACTATTTTTTTCGTATTCATCCTTTAATATGTTAGAATAACCTGTCTAAGCGAATTACGTACCGTATGATAGTTGAAAATCTATTTGTAGTTTCGTATGTTATTTCTTTTCATATTCTTAAATCTAAACTTACTATGGTAAGCATTGCTTCTATAATCCCTGAAATTAGTGGGATATCCTTGAAGTTTTGCGCTTCATCTAGTATCGTTTCATTGGAATATTGATATGAACTTTCTTATTAAATATCAATATTTTCACCTGGGGTACTATTCATGGGTTACTATTCACCCGGTTACTATTCACTAGAATATTATTCACTCGGGTATTCGGGGCACTTTTTTTGCCGGGGTACTATTCACAAGTTACTATTTACGGGTTACTATTTACCCAATTACTATTCACTCAAATATTATTCACTCGGGTATTCGGGACACTTTTCATGTCGGGGTACTATTCACCGAAAAATTTATTTCTTTTCTATCCAAATTATTTTTGATACATGGATATTATTTTTGAATTTTACTCCACAAAGCAGTATCATGTTGACAATTTGGACATTATTGAATTCTGGATAAATTAAATTATAAATCTTTAAAATTTATCCTTTGCTTTCATTTAATTGAATTCTTATATCATTGTCATCATCCTTATGCTTATATTGTGATGAAAGTCATCTTTGGCTTACCTGCATAGATGGACTGTTGATTAGTATGATTATGACCATGGATCATTCGGTATAATCATGACCCGTAATGATACAAATGATATGATAAAAGTCCTCATTGGCCTGTAGTGCACTGAGGGACAGTGGTTGGTATAATTATGACCAAGGATTATTCGGTATAATCATGACCATTGATAATTACATGAATATCATTGGCCCGTAGTGCAGGGATGATTCAATGATGTGGTTTATTTATTAAGCTGAGTCTCAGCGATAAAGTTGATGAAAACCTTTTTAAATCATAGAAGATAGTAGATATCATGCTCTACTTGACTCTTCTAATGGATTGCTTGTTCCGATGTAGTTAAACTTGTTGTCTATTATATTCTATCAGTTTAACATTGTTGAAGGCTAACGATAACTTATTCTGCATTATCTTAGTCATAATATTTATTACTGGGCTAGTTGAGCTCACCCTTTTGCTTTCATTATTCTCTTCAAAAAATGAGAACATAGCCGGGACTAGTTGGGAAACAGAGTGATGGTTCGAGATGGCTGTTTTAGTAATCCTCACTATTTAATGTGATAATAAATGTAATGAGGATTGAATTTGAGTTTGGATATTGTCTATGAGATAATATTCGTGTAAAAACTCTTAGCTCTTGTTTTATAATTAAGTTTGTATTTGAATTCTGTACCATGTATTTGGCGACCCAAGATGGGTGATGTATACCTATTTTAGGGGCGTCATAGTTGGTATGAAAGCTTAGGGATATGATCCCTAGCTGAGATGTGAGACAAGAACTAGGAAGGGAGAAATGAGGAATTCCTTTGCTAGTATGACCTACCTAAGTTTATTTGGTATTTAATTGGTTGGTCAGAGTATAGGGATAAGATGTGACATATCAATTAACCCTTGTTTTGTGGCAGTGTTTGAAAATGGCATCGAAAAATGTTAAGATCAACAATGAAGCACATGAGACCGTTGAGTCACTAACGATCAATACCCAGGATAATGTGCAATAGGAAGACAATAATCCTCACGTAAACAACAACACCGATCAATTGATGAACGATGGGATGTTCAGAGGCTTTATGCAATTCATGCAACATCAGGCGAGAGCGGCTCGTGTTCAAAACACTAGAAACTCATAGATGGGCACCGCTAAGAAATTCAAGGAGCTGGGACCATCGAAGTTTTGGGGAAAGCCAGAACCACTTAAGGCATAGACGTGGATAAAGCAGATCACCAAGATATTCGAAGTCTTGGGATGCTTTGAGGAGCAAAAGGTTCCATTTGCCACCTTCATGTTGAGAGGAGAGGTAGATTATTGGTGGGAATCAGTAAAACGTACTCAGCCTGCAGCACTCAAAATGTCTTGGGAGAAGTTCCAAGAGGTGTTCAATGATAAGTACTTTCCCGAAAGTATTCGTCACATGAAGGAGGTGGAGTTTATCAAGTTGGAGAAAAATAATATAACCATGTCGCAGTACGAGGCTAAGTTTGCCGAGTTGTCCCGATTTGCATCCCATTTGGTTGATAATGAGGAGAGAATGACGCGAATGTTTCTACGAGGTTTGAGACCCGAAATACGTCAATACCTCATTTCTCACAAACTGTGTTTGTATTCAGATGTTGTAAATAGGGCTCAGTTATTGGAGCGCAATAATGAGTCAACCCAACCAAGAGAGAGCAGCCGACAAGTTGATAATACCAGTGGTAGCAGTCATCGAAGCGGTGACAACAAACGTGGAGGGAATCAACATGCCAGAAATGATAACTACTTCGGTGGTAATCATGGCCAAGATAATAGAAGAAATGATTCAAGTGAAAATTTCAAGAAGAGAAGATTTAACGATGACGGGAAGACGTCGGCACCAACACCAGTAACAAATTTTAGGGGAGGAGAACGACCGCCAGTTAGATGCTACAGATGTGGAGAGGAGGGACATATAAGTTCAAACTGTCCACAACCTTCCAAGGTATATTTTAGTTATGGAAAAGACAGTCACATAGCTCGATTTTGTCCTGTAACGAAATCAAGTCCAGCTGGGACGGTGGCACCAAAGGCGGATACGGACAAAACAAAGTCGGCAGTTTTAGGAAGAACGTTTTTCGTGACTTCTCAAAAAGAGAGTAACCCGAATGAAGTTAGCACGGGTTAGTTAATTATAAATTCTTGCGAAGTCTATACCTTATTAGATACCGATTCTACCCACTCTTTTATTTCTCCTACTTGCGCTCAACGTTTAAATTTAACTCCGGAGAAATTAGACTTTGACTTATTGGTTGAAACTCTGTTAGGAGAAACCTTCGTTACCTCCACTGTTTATAAATCTTGTTTGATTCAAATCGATACTTTCACATTACCTGTCGATCTTATCTCTTTGAAAATACTTGCCTTTGATGTGATTCTAGGAATCGATTGGTTAACTACTCATCATACAAAAATTGATTTTTTCGTAAGGTTATTAGCTTTCATATTTCTAACCAACCTATTATGCGAATTCAAGCGACCAAACCACTAAAGTCAATCACTGTCATATCAAGCCATAAAGCTATTCGTTTATTGAAAAACAGATGTCAAGCTTTCTTAGCCCATGTCATAGATTTAAACAAAAATACGTCAGATTTGAATGATATTTCCATTGTTAATAAATTTTCT
The DNA here is from genome assembly GCA_016801055.1 of Panax notoginseng. Lineage (NCBI taxonomy): Eukaryota > Viridiplantae > Streptophyta > Magnoliopsida > Apiales > Araliaceae > Panax > Panax notoginseng. The sequence goes on along the minus strand of CM029022.1, from coordinate 88,661,690 downwards.
GACGTATTCCCTGAAGAACTTCCTGGCCTACCCCCAGAGCGTGAAAACAAATTTTGTATCGACCTTAAACTTGGTACAAAACCCTCAAATATTTCTTCACCCAGAACGAACGTAACATGCACCAAAGTTGTTGGCTTGAGCTGTTGAAAGATTACCATTATACCATTCAATACCATCTTAGAAAAGCGAATGTAATAGCTGACGCGTTGAGTGGAAGATCGTATGCGTTTACGAGAGCAATATAGTTAACACAAAGACCCATTTCGTACGACTTACAAAAGATGGAGATAGAGTTAAAGACTTCAAGAACCTACGTGAAGATAGCGAATATATGATTAGAATCGACTTTAATCGATAAAGTTAAAGTCGCTCAAGCTACAGACTTAGAGCTGATGAATATGAAGAAGGCGTTATTCTAGAAGAAAGAATTGACGAAGAGAGGAAATCTCAACCCTCAATTTTATTGGCCCATTTGAAATCCTTGATCGAGTAGGAACTGTTGCCTATAGACTCACTTTACCGCCAAGTATGTTACGTGCTCATAACGTTTTTCACGTATCGATATTACGTAAATATGTAGACGACCCGAACCACATTATTGAATTAAAATCGGACGAGATAGCGGAAGATTTAACGTATGAAGAGGTACCTGATAAAATCTTAGGTAAAAAGGAACATATTCTATGCTCAAAGGATATACCTCAAGAGTTAGAATCTGACGAGGTATCCTCATCTCTTCGGTATACCAGGTACGTACGTAAATTTCGAGGGCAAAATTTCATAAGGAGGGAAGATTGTAAGGCCCCAAATTTTATGAAATGAAAGTATTCAATTTTCTTATAATTATTATTCTATTTAATAAATGGTTTAATTGATAAAAGGTTAAAGTTAAGGGTGATATGTGAAATTTTTTTTGCAAAGTAAGCAAGTTGATATAAAATATTCGTTGTGTCGGGAAATATTTGTTTGGCCAGGGAATATTTTTTTTGTCAGGAAATATTCGTTCGATGATACAATCATTAGTGGACCCCACAACGAAAGTATTATCGTAGTTAGAAAACGACAGATATATCTTTTTTTAAAAATAACGGCGAAAGTTTTACCGTTAACTGTTGAACTACCCGGTGGTAAAAGTACAGTAATACGCGTGGTTGCATAGTAACACACGGTATTGATTATTGATGCTTACTTAAGAAGTCACTCAGTTTACTCAATTATTGCTATAGTAATTGTTGCATAGTATCTCACGTTATTTGATTCAATTATTGTCACAGTACCATCCGCATAATATTTTATATTATTAAATCAATAATTTAGATAATAAAGTTATTCATATTATTATTTGCAATATTAACGATGTCTAGAAAGTTCTGTCGAGGAGAGGTTTGGTTACCTAATTACGCCCTAATAGGGAAAAATCCTTATCGGAAAACCCCTACTTTCCTGAGAATGATATGATTATTAAATATTGTGAGTTATAATATTAATGATGAATAATTGTTAATAGATTAAAAATGTGTTTATTAAAGATAAATAATTTGCGGTAAATATTTATTCAATTTTTGATATAAATATAGGGATTATTATAAGGCGTTTGTTGTAAGTTTGACTTAGTATTCCATGGGAAGATTTACTAATTTTATGGACCGTCGATGGTAGTTTTAATAGATAACCAATCTGGACCATTGATGGTAATTTTAATAGTTAATCAATCTGGACAATTGATGGTGGTTGTAATAGTAAATCAATCTGAACCATTGATGATGGTTTTAATAGTAAATTAATCTGGACTGTCGGTGGTGGTTTTAATAGTAAATCAACCTGGACCATTGGTTGTAGTTTTAATAGTAATCAATATAGATCGTCCGTTCTAATAGTAAATCAATCTGGACCATTCATGAATCAGTTACTATTTAGTTCATTCTCCTATAAATAGAAGCTTAATTCTTCTTTCATTCTCACCAATTCACTGAGACTCACAAGAGAAACTATAGAGAGAGAAACTATAGAGAGCAAGAAGAAGAGTATTCTGCTACTTCACTATTGCAGTATCCAGTCTTCTACTAAGGTAAGGGATATTATTTGTTGTATTCGTTAGGGATATTATTTGTTGTATTTACAAGGGATATTATTTCTTTCGTATTCATAAGGAATACTATTTTTTTTCGTATTCATCCGTTAATATGTCAGAATAACCTGTCTACGCAGATTACGTACCGTATGACAGTTGAAAATTCATTTGCAGTTTTGTTTGTTATTTCTTTTCATATTTTTAAATCTAAACTTACTATGGTAAGTATTGCTTCTATAATCCCTAAAATTAGTGGGATATCCTTGAAGTTTTGCGCTTCATCCAATATCGTTTCATTGGAATATTGATCTGAACTTTCTTATTAAATATCAATATTTTCACCCGGGGTACTATTCATGAGTTATTATTCACCCGATTACTATTTACTAGAATATTATTCACTCGGGTATTCGGGACACTTTTCATATCGGGGTACTATTCACGAGTTACTATTCATAGGTTACTATTCACCTAATTACTATTCACTCAAATATTAATCACTCGGGTATTTGGGACACTTTTCATGTAAGGGTACTATTCACGGGGTGCTATTCCCGAAGTACTATTCACGGAATACTATTCATAGAAAAATTTATTTCTTTTCTGTCCAAATTATTTTTGATACATGGATATTATTCTTGAATTTTACTCCATAAAGCAGTATTATGTTGACAATTTGGACATTATTAAATTCTGGATAAATTAAATTATAAATATTTTAAATTTATCCTTTGTTTTCATTTAATTGAATTCTTATATCATTGTCATCGTCCTCATGCTTATATTGTGATGAAAGTCATCTTTGGCTTACGTGCATAGATGGAATGTTGATTAGTATGATTATGACCAGGGATCATTTGGTATAATCATGACCCGTAATGTTACAAATGATGTGGTAAAAGTCCTCATTGGCCTGTAGTGCATTGAGGGATAGTGGTTGGTATGATTGACCAGGGATTATTCGGTATAATCATGACCATTGATAATTACATGAATATCCTTGGCCCGTAGTGCAGGGATGATTCGATGATGTGGTTTATTTATTAAGCTGAGTCTCAGCAATAAAGTTGATTAAAACCTTTTTAAATCATAGAAGATAGTAGATATCATGCTTTACTTGACTCTTCTAATGGATTGCTTGTTCTACTGCAGTTAAACTTGTTGTCTATTATATTCTATCAGTTTAACATTGTTGAAGGCTAACGATAACTTATTCTGTATTATCTTAGTCATAATATTTCTTACTAGGCTAGTCGAGCTCACCCTTTTGCTTTCATTATTCTCTTTAGGAAATGAGAACATAGCCGGGACTAGTCGGGGAACAGAGTTATGGTCCGAGATGGCTGTTTTAGTAATCCTCACTATTTAGTGTGATAATAAATGTAATGAATATTGAATTTGAGTTTGGATATTGTCTATGAGACAATATTCATGTAAAAACTCTCAGCTCTTGTTGTATAATTAAGTTTGTATTTGCATTCTGTACCATGTATTTGGCGACCCAAGATGGGTGATGTATACCTATTTTAGGGGCGTCACACAAACAGTGCTACACTCTCCTTTACGTGATTTGCAAAGCTTTGAACAGTGGCTAGCTAGGAGGTTATCATGGCTATGGAGATGGTTGAAGGAGAGTGGTTGGCCAACTCTTCCTTAACCGTTGGCTTCTTCTTCTACCTTATGGATTCAAACCCTAATATAAAGCCAATAACTGGTCACTTAATCTTCTATATAAAGCAACCCTTTTCTTCATTTTCTTATTGCTGTGAATTATCTAAGAAATTCTAAGTGGAGAGTGTGAGTTATTTGAAGAAGTCTTGAATTACAGAGAGTAGGAATTGAGCTTCTTAGAAGGTAAATTTCTTGCTTTATGTTCTTAATTCCAAACATGGTAAATTGTAGAAATTCTCATAAATTCTTATGAACTTGATTAGGAATTGTTATCAACGTGTTTATGAAGTTTATATGCATGTATGGAACGTCTGAGAATAAGTTTAAGCATGTTTAGAATGAAGAAATTGAAATTGGTTTGATTTCTGCTGAAGTAGAGGCTCTTCTGGACTGTCCAGGGTAGGGCGCAGCTGCGTGCTCCCTGCAGTTCAGAATGGCGCAGCTGCGCCGTGCACCAGTCTTGATTCTGATTTCTGTTTTCAAATATGGTGAAGTCTAACATGATGATATGATTTGAGCATATATAAAAATAGGTTTGATATGTGGATTTAGGTTCCTTGACATAACATAAATAATTTGGATGGTGTTAATATACATGTACCAAAGGAAATTATAGTTTTGAAAATAGACATTGACGAAACTTATGATATTTAAGTTCTGTCCATATGAGCATGTGTATGTGGTTTGGCTATGCATGCAACATGATTTAAAATCTGTTTACACTCGTTAAGTAGTGATAACATAGTTCAAAATGACTTTTAAAAGAAGACTTGAAAGTTTTAGAAAACTAATGTTTACAAGCACGCTATGGTTTACATTCTAAATTTTGGGTATGCATGTTAGTACCGTTATGTCACTAAGCAAGACCTACATATGTACTTACCTAGTCGGTTATGAAACAAACTATTTAAGCATGAGATTATACATATTTTAAAGTGATAAACGATACTAACTATGCGTGAGTGAATCAAATATATGCAAGCATGTATCTTACAGATTATAGGATCATCTCAAGTGTATACATGACAGATATTGTAGCATTGTGATTTCATGATCTTATTTGGCACTAATTAATTAGAGTTACTAATCTAGACTATAACATGTGAAGTTGAACTTGGAGGAACCTTAAAAGTGCAGACTCTTTAATATGTGTTTATGCTATGTGTTGATATCCATGTATGTTAAAAAATGAGACAACACAGGAAGAGCAAAGCTCAACTCTGGTTTGGCCAGGGGGCAGCGCAGCTGCACCGTTCCTAATCCTATCCAGGGCGCAACTGCACCTTCCTGCAGTTTGGCCTGATGATTTGTTTGTAATTTGTAAACTTGTAACATGTATGCTATACTGCTTTCAGTCTTAATACGTGATTACCATGATGTTTAATGTAAAACCCCAACTTTTTATGAATAAAGATTTAATTTCTCTAATTATTATTTTGAATAATAAGATGTTGATTTGATATAATGCTTTAGTTATGGGTGAAATGTGCAAATTTTACAAAGTAAGCAAGTTGTTATAAAATATTCATTTGATCGGGGAATATTCTTTTTGTCGGGAAATATCCGTACGACAGCGCAATCATTGGTGGACCACAAAACGGAATAACTGTCGGATATAGAAAGCGACAGAAATAACCTTTTTATAAAAATAACGATAAAACTTTTATCGTTAGCTGTTAAAATACTCGGTGATAAAAGTACAGTAATACGCGTGGGTGCACAGTAACACATGGTATTGCACAGTATTTTTGATTATTGATTCTTATGTAAGAAGTCACTCAGTTTCATTCAATAATTACCACAGTAATTGCTGCACAATATCTCATATTATTGATTCAAATATTGTCACAGTATCATCTGCACAATATTTTATATTATTAAATGAATAATTGACACGATACAATTATTCATATTATTAGTTAGCATTATTAGTAATGTCTAGAAAATTCTGTCGAGGAAAGAGGTTAGGTTATATAATTGCGCACCAATAAGGATAAATTCTTATCAGAAAGCTCCCTCTTTTCTGAGAATAATCTGGTTGTTAATATTGTTAGCTTATAATATTATTTTTTAATAATTATTATGTGGTGGATATTGGTTCAATTTTGATATAAATGAAGGAATTTAACATGAAATATTTGTTGAAAGTTTAGCAATTATTTTCTCTGATAAAATATTCATTCAAATATATTATTATAATATTACAATTTTTTAAATGGTAATATTATTATAATAATATATAATTTTTACCATGTGAATAAAAGTGGAGTGAATGTTATCATTTTTATTTTTTCCTTCAGTGAACGTTTTGAATTCTGCACATTATTTCTTAAGTGAATGCATGTTTATTCTCTTGCAAAGCTTGATTGCCAAATTGTGGGCCCTCAATTATGAAAAATATGAGTTAGGCAGGAATGGTTGGGCAGAGTTAGGCACTCTACTTAACTTTTCTCCTTCCGTTGCACTATAAATAAGGTGTAACCCCTCCTTCCTCAACACACCATTACAATATTAGAAATTCTTATTCTATAGTATTGTGAGTATTTTTCTTGAGTATAAGGATACTTTGAGTGTAGCTTTTTGTGCAAGATTTTCTCAGAATAATATCTGATATTCCAGTCAAATCCAGTTTCTACTAAGGTAAATGATATTATTTTATTTCAATACTCGTAAGAAATATTATTTTCTTTCATACTCCATATTATGGAAGGGATGTTATTTTATTTCATATTCCTAAATTTAAACTTACTATGGTAAGTATTGCTTCTATAATTCCTGAAATGATTAAAAATTCCTTAAGTTTTGCGCTTCATCTAATATCATTTCACTAGAATATTGATCTGAACTTTCTTATTAAATTTTAAACTTTTCATGTCTGGGTACTATTCATACATACGGTACTATTCACGAGTACTATTCACAACATAATTTAATTTTTTTTTCTGTCCAAATTATTTTTGATACATGCGTATCATTCTTGAATTTTACTTCACAAATAGTTATCATGTTGACAATTTGGACATATTTGAACTCTGGATAAATTGAATTAGAATTCTCTAATATTTATCATTTATCTCACTTGATTGAATCTTTATATCATTGTTATCATCCTCATGCTTATACTGGAAGTCATCTTTGGCCTGTAGTGAAAAGATGGATTGTTGATTGGTATGATTATGACCAAGAACTGTGTATTGGTATAATCATAACCTTTAATGTTACAAATAAGGTTTGTGGTGAAAGTCTTCTTTGGCCCGTAGTGCATAGATGGGCAGGTGTTTGGCATGATCATGACCACTAGTGATACTAACGAATATCCTTGGCCCGTTGTGCATGGATAATTCATTGATTTGAAATATTTATTGAATGATGTTACATGGATAAAATATTAATTATGGACTTTTAAATCATAGAAGATAATAGATATCATGCTCTACTTGACTCTTTTAATGGATTGTTATTTCCGCTGCAGTTGTATTCTAAAACTTGTTGTCTATTATATTCTATCAGATTTTTTCCTGTTGAGGACTAAGGATAATTTGTTCTATATTATCTTAGTCATAATATTATTTACTGGGCTAGTTGAGCTCACCCTTTTCCTTTTGGTTCCATTGTTCTTCTCAGGAGGCGAGAATGTAGTTGGGACTAGTTGAGGAGTGGAGTGATGGTCCAAGATGATTATTTTAGTAGTCCTCACTATTTTGTAAAATAGTGTGATAAAAATTATAATGAGAATTTTATTTGAATTTGGATATTGTCTACAAGACAATATTTGTATTAAAACTCACAGCGTATATGTTGTCGTATTTTTCACGACAGTTGTATTAATGAAGTTTGTATTCGAATTTTGTACCAAGTATTTGGCAACTCAGAATGGGTTGTGTGGACCTATTTTGGAGGCGTCACATTTAAAGAGTTCTAGCACATAATGGCTATGAGAAACCAAGAATCTAAAGATTTTTACAAACTTTATTAATACTTTTCTACAAGTTAAGTAAGTGGTGATTATATAGCTATGTGGTGTGATAGCATACTAATGTGACATCCCATTTACGTTACTAAAATAGGAATAAATGTGTGTTGTTGACTTATGTGATCTAACATGTATGAGATTATTAACTTATAGAGTTGAGTAACTAATAAATATGTTGTATACATAACTACGTTACAATAGGATTTCAAAGTATTGATAAGCTATAGAGTTGGTAACCTACGCTTAAGGCAAGTTCTTTAACTTTATTTGATTTTCATATTGAATGCAAGTTCCCTAAACTCTTTACACTTTACATATTGTATAATCTGAATTATTACAATATCGACCATATCTACATTGAGCAAATATCTATTACTATTCAAAAATTGATTTTGAATCTTGATATTGTTGCAAGCATTGAACTTATCGTTCCTAAATGCATTATAAAAGATTGCCTAAGCCATTGATTCGGCTAGACTATTATCATGTGTTAGGAAGCTATCCAAACCAATTAACTTGGTGTGGACTCTTATAAATCTGCTGAGATGAACAACCTTCATTGAAGGGAAAATTATATAACTGTCGGGGAACCGACGTGCGCACATACTAGCATGTTTAAATGTTATGCATAACGTAAGGTACTTTAGGCTGATCACCTGTTGTACTTGATTTTAATGGATTTTCAGTATAATACTGGTAATTCTAGTAGAAGTTCTTAGTCCCTAGTGACTGCTCAGTGTTCATTATTCTTGAACATTGACATGATTAAGTCTTTGAATCTTGTTGATATCTTTCAGTCCATAGCGACACCTATTGAGAATTGTTGATAATTCCTAAACCATTATTCATTGTTATACCCTTGAGATTCGAACTTTATAACTGTTCACCCTTATTGTTATATTACTTGTTTAGCAAATTTGTTGATCATTCTTGCTTTCTTTAAAACTTTCAGTTAAGTCAGAACGTGGTGAACCCTCAGGCAAGGACAATGGTAAGGGCAAGGCTACGGAATAACTTTGTTCCTTTGCGTTGGGAATTCAATATTATCATGTTATATTAAGACTTATGTATTATGATGTACTAAGTTATGTTTAAATTTAAGTTATGAAATGTTGTAGTAACGATTACGATACTTTTGGATGAGAATAATTATGTTATGACAGTGAAAATTATTCTATTTTTTGTTGTGTGAGATTTTGATTTATTATTAGAGTTAGCACGTGATGTACCGAATTCGAGATATGAGTGTCTAAATTTGGGGGCGTCACATAAAGATGATATGATTATTGAGTGTATTTAGCCTTTGTGGTAGGGAAATTGAGTGAAAGTTCTATTAAGGCTTTGTGGCAAGGAGAAACTATTAATTTACATGATTATGAACATGAATTGTGAATTTTACTATAATCTTTGGTGTAACAGGTAAAGACAGGTGGTGAAAGTTCTTTTTATCTTGAGTACAAAGAAGAATTGTTGATTGATGTTATATGAATAAAATATCGATGATGTACTTTTAATTTGGGGAAGATAGTAGACATTATGTTCTGCTTGACTCTTCTAATGAGTTGTTGATTCCGTTGCAATTATGGTTGAAAACTTTTATCATCTAAAATATGTTCTAAATATCTGAATTATTTCTGATGAAGGCTATTGATAATTTAATTATCTTAGTCAGGATATTCTTTACTGGGCTATTTGTGCTCACCTTTTTGCTTCACAATTCCTTTCAGGTAATAAGAGTGTAGTTGGGTCGAGCGGGGATAACAGGGGAATAGAGTGATGGTCTATGACTGTTGAAGTTTCTCATAAAACAGTATGGTAATAATTGTATTGAGGACATAAAATGTGTGTGTCGTATTTTATACGTCATTTAATAATTGATTTTAGTGAACAACAATAGGGTGATGGGAACCCGAATTTAGAAGGGTGTGTTGCCACTATCATACAAGATGTTTAACCACATAAGAATTCGTGTTATCATAAGTTATAGTTGTAGGCATCCGCTTGCTGACTATATCTATGAACATTATCTATATAGTCTTGGATTATGATTGGAATATAATCCTCAATTTGAGACAATGAAGATAATTATATGACAATAAAATAATTTTCTCGTTCTTCTTTGGGGTCTATTAGGTCAAACAAGGTTAATTCTCAAGTCCTATGATATCTATTATAACTTAGAAGCATGGTCTCCCATATACGAAGGTTTCTTTGAGTATTTTCCAAAGATTTTAATTCCTAAAACAGTTATTGATTGTACCTTTATGTAAAGTGTTATTAGTTTGGAGTGTGAATACTGTTGTTATAATATTTGTATTAAATCTCACAGTTTATGTATCCTGGAATGATATCTGAAATCCAAGAGATGAGCAATGGAGAAATAATGATACAGAGTAAATGACTGAGAAAATAGAATCTGAAATGAAAGCAAGGTATTCTCATCTCTTCGAACTACCAGGTACGTAAATTTCGGGGACGAAATTTAGTAAGGATGGAAGATTTTAAGACCCCAAATTTTATGAAATAAAAGTATTCAATTTTTCTTATAATTATTATTCTATTCAGTAAATGGTTAAAGTGGTATGTGCAAATTTTACAAAGTACGCAAGTTATCATAAAATATTCGTTGTATCGGTGAATATTCGTTTGGTCGGGGAATATTCTTTTTGTCGTGGAATATTCGTACGATGGCGCAATCATTGGTGGACCCCACAATAAAATAACTGTTGGATATAGAAAGCGACATAAATAACCTTTTTATAAAAATAACGACAAAACTTTTACCGTTAAACTGTTGAATACCCGGTGATAAAAGTACAGTAATACGCGTTGTTGCACAGTAGCACCTGGTATAGCACAATATCTCTGATTATTGATTCTTACATAAGAAGTCACTCTGTATTCAATAATTACCACAGTAGTTGCTGTATAGTATCTCATATTATTGATTCAATAATTTTTACATTAACATTTGCACAATTTTTTATATTATTAAATCAATAATTGACACGACACAATTATTCATATTATTATTTGTATTACTGATAATGTCTAGAAAGTTCTGTCGATGAAAGGGGTTAGGTTATTTAATTGCGCGCCAATAAGGAGAAATCCATATCGAAAATCTCTCTCTTTCTTGGGAACGATCTGCATGTCAATATTGTGAATTATAATATTAATGATGAATAATTATTAAAAGAGTAAAAATGTGGTGATTAAAGATAAGTGAATTGTGGTAAATATTTATTCAATTTTGATATAAATAGAGGGGTTTGACATGAGGCGTTTGTTGTAAGTTTGACTAATTATTCCATGGGGAGACGTGCTAATTTTTCAGACCATCAGTTGAAGTTTTAATAGTAAATCAATATGGACTGTCAGTTGAAGTTTTAATAGTAAATCAATATGGATCGTTCGTTATAATAGTAAATCAATCTGGATTATCCGTGAATCAATTACTATTTAGTCCATTTTCTTATAAATAGGTTACTTAGTTAAGCAATAAAACTCGCACGAGAATCAGAGAATTTTTTTTTATAATATTGTGAGTATTTCGTTTAAGTATAAAGATACCCTGAGTAGTGCCAGAATCTCGTCAGAAAACCTCTTACATAACAGTCAGATCTAGTCTCCTAATGTAAGGGGTATTATTTCTTTCTTATTCATAAAGGATGTTATTTTTTTCAATACTCGTAAGAGTTGTCATTCTATTCCTTATTAATCCGTAGGAATAACATGTATACGCGGACTACCGCATGCCTGGTGAATAACCCTTCATATTCATTATTTATTAAGTTGTAGAAATGATCTGTCTACGCGGATTACCGCATGACGGGTGAAAATCCATTTGCAGTTTCGAATATTATTTCATTTTGTGACAACCTGAAAATTTAGAGGATCTTGAATGATTAAATTAAAGGTTAAAGAATAAAACCTACATTGGAAATAGAGGATTAATTAAAATTTTTAAAGAACCTATACAGTTTAATTTGAATTTTTAAGCAATGTAAAGGAAGTTAAATGTCAATGATAGAAATGTGGAATAGTAAGAAATGAGAAGATAAAGAATGGATGTGAGAAAATATTACGAAAATTCAAATCCTAGAATGGAATTATACTTGGAGGTATGTTAAGAATAATGTATTATGTTACCTTTAACTTTATGTGAATTAATGAAAGAAATTATGAGAATGATTGAAATTTTTGAAAAAAAAGAAAGAGATTATGAATGTGGGAAATTTAGTAAGGAAATAAATTTCAATGAAGATATATTATAAGGATAAAGTGAATGTGTATATGTATATGTGCACATATATATTTAGTGATGTGCTATATATTTTAGCAAGAGGAAAGATAATGATAAATACTTTGTGACTTATGTGAAGTATGTATGTGATTAAATAAATAAATATATTAAGTATATATTTATTTATTATATAAAGAAAAATTAAATAAAAAGTCACATAACCTAATTATACATTAGGTATGTGAACTAAATAAGCTAAAGGGTTATCTTTATTTAGTGGTCCTAGTATTTTAATTATATACTAGTAGCCTAATCTAAGAGATTTATGAATCATGTCTCAATCTATTAAATTATTTTGTATGATTATGTGAGTAAGTGAATATGAATATTATGTGATTGTTTATATTTGTTTATTATATAAATAAATAAAAAAAATTAATATAACCTAATTATATATTAAGAATGAAAAAATTGAATAACTTAAGGGTTATGATATGGGAGAATAAGGGTATTTAAAATATATACTAATTCCAAGAGATTTATTTTATATATCTCAATTAATTAATTTTATAACATAATTAAAGCAAGTTTAATTGGGTTAAGAAATTAAATGTGCATGAGTAAGGATTTAAATTATAATTGAGGAAATGAAAACCCTAATTAAATAATTAGGGTAGGATAAAATTAAAAGTATTGGACTATGATAATTTTTAAAGCCCAAAAAATTAATTAGAGAGCCCAACACATTAATTACGTGGCACAAGCTAAGTCTATTTGTTAAGGAACATGTGGGAGAATAATAATAATAAAAATTATACTAATTTAAAGAGATATATTTTATTACCTCAATTTATTAATTTTATAACTTAATTAAAGCAAGTTTAATTGGGTTATAAAATTTAATGTACAAGAGTAATGATTTAAATTCTAAATGTGTGGAATGGAAACCCTAATTAAATATTTAGGGTAGGATAAGATGGAAAGAATTGGACTATGTCAATTTTCCATGACCCAAGGAACTAATTGAAGCCCAAAAGATTAAATAAAGTGTCCCAACTTTAAACCCAATTAAAGAGGGACATATTGGACATTTGATGTACTAAATAAAGCATAAAAAATAATAATTTTGGTGATAAGAAGGCCACATGGCTGTTCAATTGAGGTGAGAAAAGGGGGATGTATATAGATATATATCTTATATCTATACTATATTTTCCAACACATTAAAAACTCACACTACTACAAAACAGTAAATAGATAACACAAAAAATATTGTAGAAGATCTTACAGAAACCTCGTATTTAAGAGTGTTGTCTATTTGACACTTTTATACAACGTTTTTAAAACATTGTAGTTTGACACATTACACGACATTTTTTTCTTAAAAAACGTTGTATATTTATTTTTCATAAATTCTTGGATGCTTGAAAACGTTGTAGATGATTCATTCACAAAGTTTTCTGGCTTAAAATGTTATGATTTGGTACATCAGACAACGTTTAAACTTATTTATACAATGTTTTTAAAATAATTAAGAAATAAAACAATAAAACAAAGCTAGTTTCAATAACTTGAAAACATATTAATTAATTAATAAGAAATGTCATACAACTACGAAATTATATATTACTCACAAAACAAATACTTAAATAAAATAGATATAACTTTGTAATTTTTATTGCTCTAAACAAAACATAATCAGGTAACTGTCAATGACTTAACACATTCACAAATTTTAGTTCCCTACAAAACATCATCATCATCAGCAGCAGCAGCTGCTGGAAGTGATAAATCCTCCAACTGTTGCAAATAAACTTGAAATTTAGGTGGCCCCACTTAGGTTGTCTAAGAAGTCCTGCAAAGGACAGAGAAAATGAAACCTGTTACATATGTAAGTAGGGGTGAGCAATTCGGTTATAACCGAACCGAATAGACTATTCGGTTATAACCGAAAATCAAAATCAACCTAAATTCATTATCCGAACAAATAACCGAATTTAACAATAACCGAATTATCGAAAACCGAATTACCGAATTTATAATTAGATTATTTCGGTTAATAACCGAAATTTAGTTATATTTTATCAAACAAAAAAAAGCATACAGTAAACCATTAGAGGGATATAATTTTGACTTGCAGAGTTTCCAAAATCTGAAGAAAGGGGATCCAGAATTCTAGATTGTTAATAACCAAAAAATTCTTGTTTTAGTACATAAACCACAAGAAAAACAAGCACACCAAACTATGTGTATTACCCAAAAAATGGAAAATAAAAAAAAAAAGAAAATGAAAAAATACTTCGCCAGATTGAGCGAAACAACTCAGAAGAAAATTGTCATTTATCCAATACTGAAGATCTCTGATCCAAAGTGTCGATTTCATTGGCGCTAGATGGCTGGGCCGCGGCAGCTGTGTATTGGGGTTGTTGTTGTTGCTGCTAAGGAGGCGCCTGAGGCGGTGCTTGCTGGTGGAGTGGTGGTAATACATAGGCGGCAGATCAGACTATCTGAGGAGTCTGAGGGCTAAGGGTAAGATTAGATCTGAGATCTGAAATCGAGATCATGAGATCTGAAAGGTCAACTAGATCATGAGATCAGACTATTTTATAGAGAATCGATCGAGACAAATAGATATGAGATTTGAAAGGTCGAGTGAGTAAGTGACTAGTCTAGTGTAACGAGGAGTGAGAGTCTGAGTACGAGTAATGAGCTTGAGAGATAAGGAGTGAGAGTCTGAGTATGAGACTATGAGTAATGAGTCTGTGAGAGATGAGAGATAGAGATTAGAGAATGAAGATATTTTATTCGGTTTGAAGTCTTATTCTTTTATTTCTTATTCAGGATACTTTGAAGTCTTATGGTTTTATTTCTTATTCGGTTATTCGGTTTAACCGAATAACATAAAATCCAAACCCGAAACCGAAAATCGGATAAAAATTTCGGTTACAAGATTTCGGCTACCCGAAACCGAATTTACAAGAAATTTCGGTTAAAAAATTTCGGTTCGCTTCAGTTTTTCGGTTATATCCGTTTTTTGCTCAGTCCTATATGTAAGGCATAGTTTTATGGCATATATAAGAATTGAATGCATGATATCCAACTATCACTGTAAATGACATGAATGAAATTAAAGTAATAAATGACACTCACATATAGCACTTGCTTTTACGGTAATTTTAATTGATAATGGATTAAGCTCTCTAGTTATATAATACCTAATATACTTGAATATTCTTACCTTCACTGCTAAAATAATATCCTTATCTGCCTCTTTTATCTGCCTCCTTGACATAGCCTCCTTGACATAGCGCCCCCTGAAGTCAGCAATTCTATCAGTAAAGCAACCATCATCATCAACTGCCACAATCAGATTCTCTCCCTAAAAAGCCAATTGAATACAAGAGTGTCTCAATAAAACCGTAGGGAAAAGTAACAATAAACAATAAGCTATATCGGCTAAAAATGTTACTTCTTCCCATTTCTGGCCACAATAAGCTACACACGGTCAAAAAATAAGCAATGGAATTATCACATTGCAAAATAAATAATAAGATCACACACTAATTCCGGAATAATTCTACACAATTATAAAGATGATTTTGTTAATGTACATGACTGAGGAAAAAGCAAAAAGACGAGCATCGGGCCCTTATTGTGCAGGGAAACTAATCCCTTCCCTACTACTACAAACAGCATTTGAACATTGCACTATCATTTTTGTTGAGTAATTACTTTAAAAGAGAAGATTATGCAACCCCACAAGAGCTGATCTTACTCTGAAAAGAACCGACTTCTTTCCCACTCTATCACTCATTCTTCCAAAGCAGTACCATAAATAATAAAAATAAAAACACCGTAAGAACATCTCCTACCTTAGTCTGCTCTGGACTGGCCAGCTCGTGAAGACAAGATGATGCCAACAATGAGACCATACAGGGCAAGAGCTTCAGCAAAGATGAGTACAAGGATCATGCCAACAAAAAGCTAAGGCTGCTATGCATTAGCTCTGCAAAACAAATCATATTCAAAGAGCAAGCAGTTGACCAGCTTCCAAGCCTTTTCGTTGCATTAATACCTCAATCACCTATAATAATAGTCTACTGAACATATTTGCTTCAACAACTAAACATTCATAATTCATACTCCAGTTATTGCAGAATAACAAAATTAACTACATTACTTCTAATTTTCTTGTCAATTGCTATATCATTGTTTTGAAATTGGTGTCCTGAATCTCCTGTAACATTAACCAATTTTTGGCTCCAAACTACATAGTACATCCATGACATGAGCGCAAGCATGTAGATATGTATATGGTGATAATGCTAATAGAAAGCCCACAGAGTTTCAGAAACCCAATAACTTGAAGTGCTTACTTTGTTCCAATGAGTGAAGCCCCTGAAAACTTATCCAAAACTTCATAAGTATCAGTCATAACTAAATAAAGTGCTTACTTTGAGGTTGAGTTCTTGAAGATTGGCATGGCAAAGAATAAATATAAATTTCTTTATACCTGCAAAATAGCGCCATCATCTTCCACCTCCCCTGGTCTTGAAGCATCAAGTCTTCTAATCAATTATTTAACAAAATCTCACATAAGCCCTTAAAACTCAAAAATTGTATAATAACAGCTAAATGTATACATAGCAGAATATCATTAAAGTAAAAGAAGCTTACTTCCAGTGGATTCTATTCTTGAGATTCTTTTCGATAAGGCTAATTCCTTCAAGGACATTAGTGATGTCATATATCCGCCTCTTTTGCACCTGTATCATTAAAAGCCTTAGTCAGAAATGTGCAGAAAACATATGTAACATCTTATATATTTAGCAAAGAGATTACCTCTAAGGTCCATGACAACTAGGCAGTCATCTACAAAGTTAAATTTGCATCAGGAACAAGTTTCAAGTTTTTTAAAAAAATCGCAACCCAAAATCTATAAGAAATTCTTGGGTTTGATGACAGTAAGGATATTGTTGATCCTAAGCTTTACAGCTAAAGTATATCAGTAATGGCAACAATAGAAATGACCATATAATTCTGATACATACCACAAACTAATCAAGTTGCTGAATTATAAAGACTTCACACAAATATGAATATCACTTCACTAAAAATAATTTGGGTACATAGAAAAATATACACCATGGGATGTGGAATATTAAACTGATTCCAGAGAATTTTGGCACAATATACTGGGGTCAACTTTGACAAAATCTACACCACTTGAACCAATAATTTCGGAAATCAATTTTCAATTACATAGCCATTTGAATCATTTCAAAGCTAATCACACAGTAAATATAATTAAAATATAATTAACCCAGACCAATAATTAGTAAAACAACAAAAATCATAATTAATAAGTGGTACGGAAAATCTCACAGTAGATTTGACTACTATGGCTTCAGCTTTGTGATCGGCAGTGGTTGCGACCCTTCTAGCATCTCCGAAAGAGAAGCGGTGGTAATCCTCGGGAGGAACGAATGGCGGCTTCATCGACGCGAATGGCGAATCGCTTCTGGTTAGTGTTGATCCTGCTGTGCCATTTGGCCAGATCTTGGTAAGAGCAAACATACGACCGCCACGACACATGTTGCCGAAGGCACCCTGATCGGCACGGTGGGTACTTCCACCGGGGACACGTGGAATACGTGAGACGACGTGTCCAGTACCCCAGGACTAGTAGGAGGTTTGGTGGCCGGCCTTTTTGGAGACGGCGTAAGGCTGGCGAGAGTTGTTTCTCATTAGAGCGTGGACAGAATTGACGAGATCGGGACGGATTGGGGCCTTCATGACATCCAGTAAAGGGAGGGAGTTGGTGGCGGTAGGGCCATCGGTGGCCATGTCAGATTCAAGGGTTTGAATCAAAACCAGGGGGCGAGCAGTGGCGGCAAGCCATTTCTGATGGTTGTGGAGGTAGGGAGTGAGAGAGAAGAGAGGCTTGGGTTTTGGGCTACAAGAGATCCGGCGTTTTATTTTAATTTCAAATTCACTTGTGCATTTTTTTCCTCCGTGTTTTTTTTCATAAAGAACGTTTTTTTTTTTAAACGTTATCTATTTAAAATTAAAAATTGTCCTTATAAATATATAACGTTTTTTCATTTATATTTATAATATTTTGTTAAAAAAATTTATAAAAAAAATACTACAACATTTTTTTATAAATACGTCATCTTTTAAGTATTGTCTTTTTATAGTTTTGTACTAGTGTCATTCTCTCTTTCATCTATTATTTCACTTTCTACTAACAAAGAAACTAGAGAGAGAGAAAGAGGGGAGGGGCGGCAGCCATGCGAGGGAGAAGAAGAAGAGGGGTGGCAGCCCCATGAGTGAGAGGAGAGGAGAGAGAAAGGTCATTCATGGAAGGAAAGAAGAGAAGAAAGAAGATTTTGAGAAAAAAGTATAATCCTAAACTAATTTATACATTTTAGTTGTGTTATTCTAAATCAAAACTTGGATCTATATTTCTAAACTCAAAAACTTTTGGATCTTCTTGTTAATGAGTGTTTTATGTTTAGATCTAACCATACTGGGTGTTGATTTGTTTGGAAATCAAATTAATTTATAAAACCCTAACTTTTATGTACTTTGGATGTCTACCGCTTTTTATCTACACCTTTTTACGATCCGTCAAAGAGGGGTGCTAGATGTATAAGTTATCTAATAAACCCAAGTGGTAGCACTAAAAAATGTTGAGTTTACAAGCAGTAGTGCCTGTTTTTTACCAAAACAGTCCTATTTTTTTTGAAAAGAAATGAAACTGTTTTGGGCCAGTCACTGCCAGGGCCAGTTTCGTAATTGTTTTGACCTTAAAAAATTTTGAAAAAATTTGGGTTGATAATATGATGAGTTATCTAGATCTTGTCCAAAAATGACGATTTTTGGATGTATAGAATGAGAGTTATGGATTTTACGGGAAAAATACTATTTTAAAAGCAAACCCGAATAACTCTTTGTGGTTAACTCCAAAATTTGTGAAATTTTTACTGGAAGTACATATACACAACAGGAGCATACCCTAAAAGTTTCAGAATGTTTGGACAAAATCTCATTTTATGATAAATGTAGCAAGATCCGGCTGTTTTGGCCATTTAAAAAATAGCAAATGAATTTTAAAAATTCCAGAAAAAATATATGTTCAATATGGAATTAAATTATGTCAAATCTCAGAAATGAAAAAGTTTTGGAACTTTTTGGGTATTTTTCATGGAAATGGTTTAGTTATGAATAAATGAATTAAATTAATTATGTGATGTTGAAAATTTAGAAAATAGAATTTTTATAACTCGAGAACCCTAGACATGCTATATGCAGATTTTTGATGGGGGCTTTGGTCATTGGTGATGAGATCTTATGTGTATGGCATTTTTAAAATGATTAAATGTATTAATTAGTAAAGTGTAAATAATTAAAATAAATTGTTTATAAGTTTAATAAATGGTTAAAATATTATTAAAAGATTAATAATATTAGATTAAGATATTATTAAGTGATTGGTAATATTTAGATTAAAGTGTTATTAAATCATTGATTTAAAATATTATTTAATGATTAATAATATTAGTAAATGAATTTAATGTTATTAAATAATTAATAATATTAAATGGAGTTTAAAAGATGAGTTAAGTTAGTAAATGGACATTCAATAGGCCATATTGAATGCATAGTATGATGATTTGGAAATTTAATATGTTGGAAAGGAAAACAGTTTACTGAATTGAAATATAGTTTGAATCCAGGTTGTTGGATTGATTTATTCAATTTGTTGGATTAATTATGTTAGCTTGAATTCGACTTGCTGAATTGGTATATTCGGTTTGCTGAATTGGTGAATTAGAGATGTTGTATTAGTGAATCCAGGTTGCTGGATTGTAGGACAGTTTGATTCCAGGTTGCTAGATTGGTATGTTTGAATAATCCAGATTATAGTATTAGTATTCAGCTTATTGCATTATAGAAAAAAACTTGTAATATGAAAGATTATAGTGTTAAATCATAATGCATATGATATAGTGATTGAAAAATTTTCAAATGACGATAATAATACTAATATGTTAAGGTGTTATCGAATATTTGATTTTATGATTAAGTGTTAGATAATTTACGGATATAGTAGTAGTATTATGAGGTGTAATATGATATGCTGATTGAAAGATCAATATTAACAATGATAGGTCTTTTCAATAAAGTGATTAAATTAGATTGCGTAACAGTAATCGACGGTACATACAAGTTTTCTGTGACAACCCCAAAATAGGTCCATTCCACCCAACCCATTCTGAGTCGTCAAATACATGGTACAGAAAGCAACTACAACTTTATTACAACAATTGTCGTGCAAAATACAACAACACATATGCTGTGAGTTTAGATACAAATATATACCAAATGTGACTCATGTTCCAACCGTGGACATCACCTCACAATAACACCTTACATAAAGGTATAGTCAAAAAATGTTTTAGAAATTATAATCTTTGGGAAGTGCTCAAGGAAACCTTCGTACATGGGAGGCCACGCGTCTAGGTTATGATAGATATCATATGGCCACAGAATTATCCTTGGTTGACCCAATAGACCCCAAAGAAAAACGAGAAGATTACTATCATATTCTTCCCAATGGTGAGTCTTCTCTTGACTTATCATTATCTCCACTGTCTCTAACTGAGAATTATACTTCAAACAAACACCAAGATTATATAGGTAGTGCCCATAGATATACTCAGCAAGTGGATGAGCACAACCCTGTCTTATGATGACACGAGGTTGTATGTCATTAGACATCTTGTATGATAGTGACAAAACACCCTTCCAACGTTGGGTTCGCCTCACCCTATTTTCTTCACCAAATATAACTACTAAATGATGACCACCGTTCTATTCCCTTGTTACCCCCGCTCGACCCAGCTACACTCTTATTACCTGAAAGGAATTGTGAAGCAAAAGGGTGAGCACAACTAGCTCAGTAAAGAATATCATGACTAAAGATAATTCAATTATCAATAGCCTTCATCAACAATAAATCAGAGATTTAGAACATATGGTAAATGATAAAAATTTCAACCATAGTTGCAGCGGAACGAGCAATCCATTAGAAGAGTCAAATAGACTATAAAGTCTATTATCTTCTCCATGTTAAAAATCCACCAACAATATTTTATCCATGTAACATCACTCAACAGTTCCTTTCCACAATCATATGAATAACTCATAATCATAATTGTGACTATAAATTTTTCTTCGCACCCAGGACGAAGAATATTTTCATCACTTGTCTTTACCTGAAACATCAAAGATCATGGTTATACCAAATCACAGTTCCTGTTTATAATCATACTAACAAATCCATCTTTGCACTACGGGCCAAAGATATTCATCAACAAACCATCTTTGCACTACGGGCCAAAGATATTCATCAACAAACCATCTTTGCACTACGGGCCAAAGATATTCAACAACAGTTCATCTTTGCACTACAGGCCAAAGATATTCATCAACAGACCATCTTTGCACTACATGCCAAAGATATTCATCAACAATTCATATTTGCACTACAGGCCAAATATATTCATATCTCAAAGAAATATATAATCATTTCAGAATTTATATAAACAATAATTATAACCATGTTGATCAATTCACCTTTGCACTTAAGCTTAAGATATTCAATTATAAATTCAATGGTCATGATCATACCAGTCACAATTCAACTTTGCACTACAGGCCAAAGAGAACCCTAGTCATGATCATACCAATAATCTACCCATCTTTACACTCCAGTGAAAGAGAATTTTAACATCAGGGTTATAAAAATGTTATATATGATGATAAAAATAATATGATCAACATATAGTTTTAATCTCAAGAGTAATATTCGTAACTCATGAATAGTAACCCCGACACAAAAGATAGAAATTCTACAATAAAATTCATACCAATATTTCGGTATAATGATATTGAAAGAATAACATTACTTAAATTTATAAACAATTTATTTTAATTGTTTACACTTTACTAATTAATGCATTTAATCATCATAAAATGCCAACTCTTACAATTTCATCATCAATAACCAAAACCCTCATCAAAAATCTGCATATACCTCATATAGGATTCTCAAGCCATAAAATCCTATTTTCCAATTTTCTTTCTTCACAAAACATATTTAATTCATTTACTCATAACTAGACCATTTTTATGAAAAATACCAAATCAGTTCCAAAAATATTTCTTTTCTGGGATTTAGCATAATATAGTCCCATAGTGAACATATATTTTTCTCAGAATTTTTAAAAGTCATTTACTATTTTTCATATGGCCAAAATAGTCGAATATTTAGACATTTATCAAAAATTGTACTTTTGTCTAAAAATTCTGAAATTTACAGAGTATACTTCTATCATATACATGTACTCCCAATAAAAATTTCATCAATTTTGGAGTTAACCACAAGGAATTATAAGCGGTTACTTTTAAAATAGTCTTTTCTCATAAAATTCATAACTCTCAATCTATACATCCAAATATCTCTATTTTTGGGCACAATCAATAAAACTCATCAAAATATCATTTCAAATTTTTCCAGAATTTTTGAAGGTCAGAAAAATTACGAAACTGGAAAATATAACAACCCTTAAAATCCCTTACTATCCCGTACCTCAAAAGAGCAGTACTTCTGGCTGGATATCGGATATGATGTTGAAGGAAACTTGCACTGAATAGCAACTCTCAAAGTATCTAAATACTCACAAAATATGCTTCATAATATAGAGAGAGAAAGAGAGAAAACTTATGTTTCTGGTGTGATTTTCAATTCTAACTTAGCCCTCTATTTATAGGAAAATTTTGGTAGGTTTGACCTGCAACCTGATGGCTTTACCTGCTACTATTCCCACCCACCACATTTGAAATATAATTCAGCACATTTCTTCACCAACCACAAGTGGGGCCCACCAATTCTAGAATTTTCCACCAAAATGATAAACTCCGAAAATTCAACAATTTCTAAACCAGTCATCTCGTAAAATTCATAACAAATCATACGTTCATTTTTAACGGTTCAAAATTTGTGGATATATGCTCAACTTATATATGTATAACATATCCAAAAATTACCACGATCCAACGGTCGGATTAAAAATTATAACCCCCGCAAAATATCTCAAAAACCCTGATTTTTAATACCTCCATTCCGACAAAAATACTGATAAAAACCTCAACATTAACTCCTTCATTTTTAACCACAAAAATATATCCCTCATTTATATCCACATAAAATAAATATTTTCTTATCATATAAATCAATAATTAATTATTCATAAATAATATTACAGAATCACATTTATGACAACCAGACCGTTCCCAGGAAAGAGGGGGCTTTCCAATAAGGATTTCTCCTTACTGGCGCGCAATTAGATGACCAAACCTCTCCTTAGACAGAACTTTCTAGACATTGTCAATAATATTATCTAATAATATTATTCAAATAATATGAACTATTGATCTGATAAAAGAAAATACTGTTCAGTAACAATTATTGAAACAACAATAATATAAAATATCAACGCAGCAATTATTGAATCAATAAAATAAAATATTGAACAATAACTACTGTAACAATTATTGAGTAGTGTCTTCTTACGTAAGAATCAATAATTGGTGCAATACCGTGTGCTACTGTACAATAACGCGTATTACTGTATTTTAACCACCGGGTATTTTAACAGTGTTAACGGTAACAACTACGCCGTTAATTATAAAAACTCAATTTTTGTCGTTATCTTTATCCAACAGTTATTCGTTATGGGGCACACAAATAGCTGCGCCGTCGTACGAATATTCCCCGACAGAAAGAATATTCCACGACCAAACGAATATTCCCCGATAACAATGATTATTTTATAACCACTTGCTTATTTTGAAAAAAATTCATATATCACCTTTAACATTAACTTTTATCAATTTAACCATTTACTGAATAGTAATTATAAGAAAAATTGAATACTTTTATTTCATAAAATTCGGGGTCTTACATTTTCCCTAACTCAAACTTGAGTTGTATTTTCAAAGCATGTTAGTGAATAATTATTGTCGATTATTCACATCTATATCGATTATTGATTCGCACTTAGTGCATGTTGCATATGTTCATCAGGTATAAAAGGCTAATCACCTTCATTACCATAAGGTTCAGTTAAATTGTTCATGGTTATTGTTGACCTCCAAACATTATTGATTTAGTCATTCAATTATTGAAACTTGATTCATGTTATTTCACAATTATTACATTGTTGAAAACTTGAAAGCTTATTCTTTTTCAATTATGATATATCTTCATTGTATTTAAAACTTGCTGAGCTAATTTGTTGCTCACCCTTGCTATATCATGACAACATTTTTAGATTAAGATGAAAGCTCGAATAAAGACAGAGGCAAAGGTAAAGTGCAAGATTAAATTATTATGCAGTTATAATTATTAAATTATCTGACGCAAATGACATTGTAAATATTTTAAGATATTGAAGGTATGTATTAAGTTAAGGTTATAGGCCTTGGGGATTATGTGTAAAAATTTATTGTATAAACAATTTATGTTTATATCTTCCACAATAATTATAGAAATGATGTATCGTAACGTACCAGATCTGAGGTAAAAAGTACCCGGATTTGGGGACACTACAGTTGGTATCAAAGCTGTAGGTTATAAACCTTAGGTAGAAGCACCTTAGGCTATAACTGTAGAGATAAATATAAGGAATAAACTCAAATAGAATTTAAAGTGCTAAGAGATAAATTTGGAAAATTCATTATTAAGATTAGATGAAGACAAATAATATTCAAAGAAGAATCTTGAAGAGATATCAAGATAAGAATTCGGAGTTACCTGACTCCAGTAATAAAGATGAAAAGTGATAATAAATAGACGATATCTATAAGATGAAAAGTGTAAATAAAATCATAATATAATATTATTAAAGAAAAGAATAAGAAGATCGTAGTATAAAATGATCGTAAGTATAAAGAGAAATGATTACAAAATAAGATCATGACGTGATCAGATTAAATTGTTGAATAACATATGATATGTTAAGTGATTGGAATGATATAGCTTGATGCTATAAAGAGAAGGTACTGTGAAACGGTATGATGTAAACTCAGAAAGAAGTGGTAAATGTTAAGATACAGATTAAAGAAAATTCGTATTAAGAAAAGAGAAAGCTAGAATTATGTGGGATTTCAATTGAGGACTTATGTCAACAGCTAAGTTGTATGATTCCTTGTATGGGCGGGGAATTTGTACTTAGTTTGAGAACCACTTAGCTTCCTATATTGATATAGTGGTTCAGTTGAACAATTCCTTGTATGTGAAGGGATTTGTCCTTAGTATAACAACCGCTTAGCTTCCTATATTGATTAGCGGCCGAGTTGACCAATTCCTTGTATAGGCAGGGGATTGTGTTTGGTTCGACAACCACTTAGCTTCTTACATTAAATATCATTGGAACCCGGTGTCACGCTATTTTCTATATGCATGTTGAGAAGGTGATTCTTTTCTCATGTATATAACAGATAGGTAGAGAATATACGGATAGGTGCGAGTTCTTAAAACTCATACTTATGGTAAGTTTATGACTCATAATCGTATGGTATATTTTTGAACCCCTAAGCGTATGGACAGTTCCTGATTGGTTCTTGAACTATGTATTGCTAGGATAAGTTTCTAAACTCATATTATTATCAATCAAGAAAGCTTACTCAGCTACTCGGTTCTTTCGAACACATGCTTAAATGCAACTGAGTAGCACTACCCAAGAACTCAACTCTCATCAAGTGTATTCCAAGTCTGCTGGACTTGAAGAGTTCTAAGTGAACTAAGAAGTTCCAAGACTGCTAGTTTTGAGGGAATCTAAGTGATTCATAGAGTGTAAAGATATCCTTAGTGAATTTCCTACTCGAGGAGTAGAAGAGTGGATTAGGAGCCTTGAGTGCTCTGAACCACTTAAAAACACTATGTCTTTTATATTCTTGCTATAACTGATATATCTGGCATAACTGTTTATTAACTATTAACTTGGTTTATCTTAAAGGGGAACAAACAAATCTTATATTTCGCTGTGGTTAAGTCATTAACAAATCTGACAAGTATTTTGAAAAAGAAAATTAAAAAATATATATATTCAACCCCCCTTCTAGATAACTATTGTGCCTCTGGGAACTAACAATTGGTATCAAAGCAGGTTCTCTCAATCAGCCCACAAATCTTGAGTAGATCCAATAGCATATTTGATAAGCGAATCCAAGAGTGGAGGAGGCAGCAAGCCACCAATGTGGAACAAAGATAAATTTGCTAATTGGAAAGTTCGTATGCAAGCCTACATGGACTTAATAGATGAAGAGCTAAATGAAACTGTTATGAATGGGCCCTATATTCCAACAAAGCGTGCACCTACTCCAGACGATACAAACCAAGTTCAAATCAAGGTCAAAACAGAATGGACTGACAACGAGAAGAAAGCTGCCCAACTAGACAAAAAGGCCAAGAACATTTTGTTCCAGTCTTTAGAAGATGATTTGTTCGAGAATGTGGTCAACAACAAAACTGCCAAGGAAGTCTGGAAAGCATTGCCCATTATGCACGAACGAAATAAAGAAGTAAGAGAAAATAAGCAATCTCTTCTGACTCAACAATATGAAATGTTCTCCCATGTTCCAGGAGAAAACATCACTTCCACTTATAAAAGATTCAATGTTTTACTAAACTCTCTTTGAGTTTTTGGAAAGATCTATCCAAACAAAGATCTGATCATAAAATTCATGAGAGCTTTACCAAGCAAGTGGGATGCCAAGACCACTGCCATTAGAGAATCAGAATCTCCATGAGATTGCTGTTCAACAACTCTATAACAACGTTTTTACCTACGAACTGGAGCTGACCCAAAGGGTAGAGACTCTATCTGAAGGAAGAAAGAAGGATAAAGGAATTGTTCTCAAAGCAACAGAAACCATATCTAAAGCTCATGCTGAAAATGATTCTGACTCTGAGGAAGATGATGACGAGGATATTGCAATGCTGGTAAGAAGACTCAAAAGGTTCATGCGTAAAGGCAGAAGCAGCAGACCTAAGAAATTAAACAACAACAACAACCATGAGCAAATCAAGGACCTATGCTACAACTACAAGAAGCCTGGCCACTTTATTGCAAACTGCAATAAACCTCTTAGAGAATAGCTTAAGAGAAGAACAAATCCAAAGAAGGAGTTCAAAGACAACAAAAGGCTCCAAAAGAAAGATAAAGGTCTTGTAGCCGGAGGATCATGGAGTGACTCAGACAACAACACAACTACTGAGTTTGGAGATGATGAAGATCCTCAAGTAGCAAATTTATGTCTAATGGCCAAAAATGCAAAGGACAAGAAAAGCACTAACCATCATGAAGTAAGTATCGATGAGGTATTCGACTTTAACTCTCCTGATGTAGATAGTGATGATTTAAAAACTGCACTACATGGCATAACAACTGATCTGCATCAATACATGAAATGGTTCAGAGTTCTGTCTAAAGATTACTCTCTTCTTCAGAAAGAGAAAGGGAAAGTTCAAAAAGAACTAGAAATAACTCTTCTAAGTGCTAACTCTCTCTCTAAAGTTGAGGCTGAGAATAAACTCTTAAGACATACCAATGAACTTAATGCACAAAGAGAGTCAAATCTAACCACTAAGATTAAGGAACTATAAAAGACAATCTTAATGTGGAATAGATCATCTTCATCTATTGACTCCTTAATCTCCAGTCAGAGAAGTGCATCTGACATAACAAGTTTAAGTTTTGGGGAATCCACCTCAGAACCATATGTAGAAAAGTTAAAAGAAACTAACACTAGTAGTGTTTTAAACTTCAATAGAAGCAATACATTTGTGAAATCCTCACAGAAGGCAGAATCAGTCTATCCCTGCTCTTCTGATCTAATCCATGTTCCAAGACATAATGGGGGTTCATCACTTTCATTACATCGATGTGGATTGCCCCGCGAAATAGCAATAGAGCTTTTCTAGACATTTGTAAACTGGCCTAAGGTTCAGAGAAGAGAAGAGTAACTTAATCACTACTCTCCAACCTCGAAGGATTGCAGAGTCGAGTAAAATCAACTCCATGAACCAACCAGATAAGAATAGTAGAGTTAAGTTTCACTCTTCATAAATCATGAATCACAAGGATACATGAAAAAAGAAGAATCAGTATAAAGGAAAGACTACCCAGAATCCACATAAGTCCAAATGGAGAAAGAATCCACACACACACACAAGCATGCATCATGCTAGATGTTTTGTATGTGATAAAACTGGTCATAAGGCTGCAGTATGTTACAATGATCCTCTACAAATTAAACCCAAAGTCAAGCAGATTTGGGTCCCCAAGGGTACTAACAAGGTAGGACTCATGCAAGTCTGGGTACCAAAATGAGAGTTTAATCTTACCACAGGAACAGAGCTCCATGATCATAACTTGGTATCTGGACAGTGGATGCTCAAGGCACATGACCGGGAACAAATCCCTCCTATCTAACTTCATGGAGAAGGAGGGTCCAACAGTCATCTTTAGAGACAATGGCTCTGGCAAGACAAGAGGATATGGCTTAGCTGGGAATGGTGCAGTGACCTTCAGCAAAGTATCCTATGTGGAAGGGCTAAAGTATAATCTTCTGAGCATAAGTCAACTCTGCGACAAGGGCCATCAAGTCACCTTCCTGAACAATCATTGTTAAGTCAGAGATCTGAAGACCTCTTTTATAAAGCTGACCGAAATAAGAGAAGGGAACGTCTACACTATTAATCTTGGTCAACCAAGTTCTGACGAGATAATATGCTTTCTTGCTAAAGCCTATGAAGAAATGAGCTGGCTATGGAATAGAAGGTTGTCTCATCTTAACTTCAAGATTATGTCAAAAATGGCCTCCAAAGATCTAGTAGCAGGTTTACCCAAGCTCAGCTTTGTCAAAGAAAGGCCATGCAATGCTTGTCAGCTTGGAAAACATTCAAAAGCAAAACCATCAACTCAATTAATAAGCCCCTACAATTACTTCACATGGATCTATTTGGACCAATTCCAACAACAAGCCTTGGAGGAAAAAGAAACTCATTGGTCCTAGTGGATGACTACACCAGATTTATATGGGTGTTCTTTCTAAACTCTAAAGATGAAACAAGCTCTCAACTCATCAAGATGTTTAAGTTGGTGATGAACGAAAAAAGGGGAGAAAATTAAGGCTATAAGGAGTGATCATGGTAAAGAATTCGACTTCTCTGAGATGTATTAGTTTTGCTCAAACAATGACATCAGTCACAACTTCTCAGCTCCACGAACTCCACAGCAAAACAGAGTAGCTGAAAGAAAGAACAGAACGTTGATTGAAGCTGGAAGAACTCTACTAGTAACAGTTTATCTGTCTGAATACTTCTGGGCAGAAGCTATCAACACTGCGTGCTACACTCAGAACAGGTCTCTTGTTCACTCTACGTTACAGAAGACTCCCTACGAGCTGTGGAGAGGAAGAAAGCCAAATGCCAGCTACTTCCATGTATTTTACTGTGCGTACTATATTCTCAACAATGGAAAATAATATCTGACTAAGTTCCAACCCAAGTCAGGTGAAGAAATCTTTCTCGGATATGCCATAGACAGCAAGGCCTATAAAGTATTTGTAAGACCCCAACTTTTATGAATAAAGATGAATTTTCTATAAATATTATTTTTAAATATTATGGAGTGACTTTGATATAATGTTATAGTTGTGGGTAATATTTATAAATTTGGCAAAGTACGCAAGTTGTTATATAATATTCGATTGGTCGGGGAATATTCGTTTTAACAGGGAATATCCGTACGACGACACAATCATTGGTGGACCCCACAACGGAATTATTGTCGGATTGAGAAAACGACAAAAATATCTTTTTATAAAATAACGGCGAAAGTTTTACCGTTAACTATTGGAATACCTGGTGGTTAAAATACAGTAGTACGCGTTGTTGCACAGTAGCACACGGTATTGCACAATATTTTTGAATTATTGATTCTTACGTAAGAAGTTACTACTCAATAATTGTTACAGTAATTACTGTTTAATATTTTATTTTATTGGTTCAATAATTGTTACGTTGATATTTTATATTATTATTGTTCAATAATTATCACTGCATAGTATTTTTCATTATCAGATCAATAATTCATATTATTTGAATAATATTATTAGATAGCATTATTGACAATGTCTAGAAAGTTCTGTCAATGAGAGGTTTGGTCACCTAATTGCGCGCCAGTAAGGAGAAATCCTTATCGAAAAGCCCCCTCTTTCCTAGGAACGACCTGGTTGTCATGATTGTGATTCTGTAATATTATTTGTGAATAATTAATTATTGATTTATATGATAAGAAAATATTTATTTTATGTGGACATAAATGATAGATAGGAAAATATTTATTTTATGTGATTATAAATGAAGGAATTAATGTTGAGGTATTTTATCAGTATTTTTGTCGGAATGAAGGTATTAGAAATCAAATCAGTGTTCTTAAAGCTCTATTGCGTGAGTTATAATTTTGATCCGACTGTTGGATCGTTGTGATTTTTGGATATGTTATACATATATAAGTTGAGTATATGTCCACAAATTTTGAACCGTTAAAAATTAACGTATGATTTGTTATGAATTTTATAAGGTATTGAAAATCATCCATTTGTGGATTTCAGATATTTTCTGTTTGAAATTTGGAAAAACTTAAGCGTACAAAGTTGTAGAGAATTAAATTTCCTATGGAATAGACATGAGATTCAAATTTTTCTGATAAAAGGGCTATTTATTATGAATTACTGAAGTTTCGAAAAATAAAATTATTTTTATTAAAATTGGGTGGGACCCACTTTTGTTTTTTGTAAAAGCATGTGCTGATTTTTTTTTCCAATGGTGGCTGCTTATCTTGTTCAACAAATTTGGGCCTAGATAAGAAAGAAAAAATAAATATTATTTTATTAATTTAGTCTCCTATGGCGTTCTAGCATTTTCTTATAAATAGGCGCTTAAGTTAGAATTAAAAATCACACCAGAATCAGAGAATTCTTCTTCTATAATCTTGAGCGTATTTCTTTCGAGTTTTAGAAAGCTTTGAGCGTAGAAAATAGTAAAAGTTTTTTTCAAGAATATCCCCGCTATACCAGTTGAAATACTCTTCTTTTCAAGGTAAGGGATGTTATTTTTGTTCAATATTCGCTTGAAATAATATTTTTTTTCATACTCTGTAGTATGTAAGTAATATTATTTTATTTCAGATTTCGAATTCTATACTCATTTTGTTAAAATTTTGGCTTCTATACTCCATGAAATTAGTAGAATATCCTTGATATTTGCGCTTCATCCAGTATCTTTTTATGAAAATATTATTCTGAGCATTCTTGATAAGTTTTAACTTTTTCATGTCAGAGTACTATTCACGGGGTTACTATTCCTAAAATACTATTCACGAGATACTATTCACTCGAGTACTATTCACCCATGGTACTATTCATGATAAAAATTGATTCGTTTTCAGTCCAAATTATTTTGGTACAATATTATTCTTGAATTTTACTCCACAAAGCAGTATCATGTTGACAATTTGAACGTTATTGATTTCTGGATAAATTAAATTATAAATCTTTAAAAAGTTATCCTTGAACTTTTTTTTATTGAATTCTTATATCTTTGTCATAATCCTCATGTTTATATTATGTTGAAAGTCATCTGTGGCCGGTAGTGCATAGATGGACTTGGTATGATTATGACCAGGGATTTTTTGGTATAATCATGACCGTAATGTTACAAATGATGTGGTAAAAGTCCTCATTGGCCCGTAGTGCATTGATGGACAATTGTTGGCATGATCATGACCATTGATAAATACACGAATATCCTTGGCCCGTAGTGCATGGATAATTTGTGGTCGTGATACTAATGAATATCCTTGGTCGTAGTGCAGGGATGATGTGGATTATTTATTAAGCTGAGTCTCAGCGATAAAAGTGATGAAAAACCTTTTAAATCATAGAAGATAGTAGATTTTATTCTCTACTTGACTCTTCTAATGGATTGCTTGTTCTGCTGCAGTTAAACTTGTTGTTTGTTATATTTTATCAGTTTAACACTGTTGAATGCTAACGATAAATTATTCTGTATTATCTTAGTCGTAATATTTCTTACTGGGCTATTTGAGCTCACCCTTTTGCTTTCATTGTTCTCTTCAGGAAATGAGAACGTAGCAGGGACTAGTCGGGGAACGGAGTGACGGTCCAGATGATAGCATTAGTAGTCCTCACTATTCTATGAAATAGTGTGATAATAAATGTATTGAGGACTTATTTTGAGTTTTAATACTGTCTAGACAACAATATTTGTATTGAAACTCACAGCTCATGTTGTATATTTAAGTTTGTATTTGTATTCTGTACCATATATTTGGTGACTCAGAATGGGTGATGTATACCTATTTTGGGGGCGTCACAGTGTTCAACAAGAAGACGCTAAGTGTTGAAGTCTCGATTCACATCATGTTCGATGAAACAGACTTAAACAAATATGTGCCTCAAGACACTACGATCAGCGACTCAGACACTACAAATGAGGTGGTCGAGCTCAACACCATGATCGTAGCCCCAGAAGATCAAATCATTGAGCCTGAAGAAGAGATCGTAGAGAGAGCTACACCAGACGACGAACCTCTACATCAAGAGACAGAGGTTGATCTTGAAGAATTCATACAAGAAGGCACCAGAACAGATGTTCTAATAGGGAACAGATGGGCAAGAGATTACACTCAAGATCTGATCATTGGAGACCCAAATGCAAGAGTCAAGATAAGATCTGCCACCTAGAATGAATGTTTCTATCTGAGCTTTCTGTCTCAAATGGAACTCAAGAAGATAGAAGATGCCATGGAAGATTTGAGTTGGATAAAAGTCATGCAAGAGGAACTGAATCAATTTGAAAGAAATAAAGTTTGGAGATTAGTCCCAAGACCAAGAAGTCACCCAATTATTAGCACCAAATGGGTCTTCAGAAATAAAATGGATGAAGATGGGGTAATCACATGGAACAAGGCAAGACTAGTGGCCAAAGGTTATTCTCAAGAAGAAGGCATCGACTACGATGAAACCTTCGCACCTATTGCCAGACTAGAAGTAATAAGGATATTCCTTACCTTTGCTGCCCACATGAAGTTCAAAGTCTCCGAGATGGATGGCAAGAGTGCATTTTTGAATGGTGAACTTCAAGAAGAAGTATATGTGGAGCAACCTTCAGGTTTCATCAATCCAACTCTCTCTAATTATGTCTATAGATTAGACAAAGCCTTATATGGACTTAAACAAGCACCTAGAGCATGGTATGAAATACTAACTAACTTTCTTATTAAAAATGGTTTCACTAGAGGTAGAGTAGATACCACATTATTTCTTAGGAAGCACAAAAATATAGTCTTATTAGTTCAGATATATGTAGATGACATTATCTTTAGTTTTACTAAAGAAAATCTGTGCAAGAGATTTGCCAAGCTTATACAGTGGAAGTTCGAAATAAGTATGATGGGTGAGATGAATTTCTTCCTTGGATTACAAGTGAAGTAGACTGATGAAGGTATCTTCATTAACCAAGCCAAATACATTAAAGACTTACTTAAGAAGTATGGCATAGAATTAGCCACTCCCATGAAAACACCAATTGCTCTAGCAACTAAGCTTGACAAAGATGAGAAAGGTAAAAGTATTGACATTACTCAATACTGAGGTATGATAGGCTCTCTTATATATATACCTACCAGTAGACCAGACATAATGTTTGCAACATGCATATGTGCTAGATTTCAAGCTAATCCTAAAGAATCACACTTAACTGCTGTATAGAGAATTTTCAGGTATCTCAAAGGCACACCTTACTTGGGACTTTAGTATCCCAAGGAGTCCTCCTTTGAACTGACAGGATATATAGATGCTAATTTTGCAGGCTGCAAGATCGATAGAAAAAGTACCAGTGACACTTGCCAGTTGCTAGGAAACAGACTTGTGTCCTGGTTTAGCAAGAAGCAAAACTCAGTATCTACCTTAAGAGCAGAAGCTGAATACATTGTTGTTGGCAGCTGCTGTGCTCAAATCTTATGGATGAAAAACCAGCTAGCAAACTATGGGTTTGATTTCAAATCCATACCTGTTCATTGTGATAACATAAGTGCCATATCAATAACATATAATCCTGTCATGCATTCTAGGACTAAGCATATAGAGATAAAATATCATTTTATTAGGGATCATGTCTAAAATGGAACTATATCTTTACAATACATCCCTACAGAAAATCAACTTGCTGACGTCTTTACAAAACCTTTAGATGAATCCAGATTTAATAAATTGATAAGTGTGTTAGGTATGCTAAATCTATAACCATAAAACTCTATGCTCTAGTTTGTGCTAACCATGCAGATAAAAAGGCTATATTAAAATCGTAGAGATGACTAAAGAGAAACCACGATCGTAGAACAGTCTCGACATGGTAGAGAAGCATCCTGTGATGACATCATTCCTATCAAATCTAAGAAACCCTTCTGATAAGCTCCTCAGGGACAAACCTGACCCTTAGTTCAGTCTAAAAGGTTGGCCCTTCCTGAGCTACCTTAATCCAGAAGGAATGTTAAGTCAGAGTTCATCACAAGGACTAGGAAAGATAATGATCGTAGAGTAAGATCAGCAGCAAACTCAATAATCGTAGAGTAGCCTCGATAATCGTAGTCTTCCCAAAGGATACATTAGCTCAGGGGGAGATAAGGGTAGATCAATATTTTCCACATTACTTAAAATCGCGAAGTCCCATAGAACTCGACACGTGCCCCACTATGCAGATTGTGAGGAGGGAAGTTACAAATACAGTTTAAAAATTCACCTCAGAATTTCAAAAGCTCATTTCTCTCTCTTAGAAGAAACCCTAGCCTTCAGAACGATCAACCAACCTCTGTTCAAGAAAATCACATCAATCAATGGCTGCTTCCAACATAAATCTATCTACCAACTCTACTTCGACGAATTCAAGTCAGCTGATCCACAATTCCACAAGATTCTGACTCTTCTGAAGAAAGCTAATCTTAAAGAAGCTTTGAGCACCAGCACAAGGATCTACCCGAAGCTGGTGAAAGAGTTCTACAATAATGGAGTCTTTGAAGATAACATTATCACTACAAGAGTCAAAGGGGAGCAGATTAGACTCAAAGTTGAAGATATAAACCTAGCCCTAGGTTTTAAATCAAAGGGACTCTCATCTATGAGTGTCATCGATTTCCATGAAGGTCTGAAGAAGATGCACCACACGAAGTCTCAGAGTGTCAAGGGGTACAAGAAGAAAGATTTTCCCTAGAAATATGAATGTCTGGCTGACGTTGTTAGAAAGTGCATATGTTGTAAAAGCTTTGGCCATGACTCTGTGAATGAAGTCCAACTAAAGCTCATGACATTAATCTGCTTCAGAATTCAACTCAACTATGGGGCTCTGCTCAGAGATTGGATTGGGAAATGGATGTTTAGCTTAAAGAAAACAAAGAGCTCTGGAAAAATGCTCTATGGAAGGTATATTAGCATAAACCTACAATCTGCTTTGGGTGACAAAATTGGGGACAAGGAAGGGGAACCCATCAACCCCAACAGAAGAATAACCCATCAGCTGATTCTAAACTGGAAAAGAAACCCTACAAAAAATGTAAGGATGATGTCTGAATCCAGTGGAAGGACTGGTGAAGCAAAAATATCTGGGCTACCAGGAAACATGTCAATTGTGAAAGAAGTTGAAGAAGAAGAAGAAGTCAATTAACCAAAAAAAGCAAAGGTAAGAGGAAATTAAATGTTCAAGCAATAGAAGAGCCTCAAGGTTCAACCACTAATGTGCCCCAAGAAAGTTTGAGCACTGAAATTCTGAAGGAAATGAAGAAGAAGAAGCAGCAGTCTGAAGAGGAAGAAGACCGAGCCACCATCTCTAAGCTGCTTAAGAAGAGAAAATGCAGCCACAAAATAAAGAAGTCCTCACTCACCTCGACCGAAGAGCTATTAACGATCATAGAGTCCAGACTTACAATCACTCCAGAGGTGAATGCTGTAACAATATCTCAGCCTGAACCAACTGACAGAGCTGAAGGTGAAGAAAGCACTGAGGCTGTGGCTCTGCCCAGAAGAATAAAGATTAAGCTTGTCAAGAAATATGTTCTTGATAATAAGAAAGCCTTGAAGGAAGAAGAAAGAAAAATAGCTACAGAAAAGGAGCTTCTTGAAGCCTATGTACTAATAAGTGCTCCAGTTGAGGGGGAGTTACTTGAAGAACAAATGAATGATCAGATTGAAAGTGAGCATCTCAAAGTCCTTGTGCCAGAAAGTTCTACTGCTGAGTGGGAGATGCATGAAGATGTGGAAATGGAAGGTGTGGAAGTTATGGAGGTAGAAAGGGCTGAAGAACAGGTAAGAAATGAAGAGATGTTTGAAGTGGTAGAAATTTCCAATTAAGAAAATGAAGACAAAGAAGAAGAAGAGATTGATGAAGTTGAGATAATAGTAGTAGGTTGGGATAGATATAGGAGAGCCAACTACAATCAGATGTTCTCCTACTTACCAATGATGCCATATCACAGAGCACAAATTCTCAACTCCTGGGATCACATGTTCTGGACCTTCAAAGCTTATCCAACAATTTCAGTTCTAGCTCACGGATTTCTAAGCAACCTCACGTTTACTCAGAAGCTGATCACTAACCATCCTTCTTCAGAAAATGGGCGCGAGGTACAATCAATTTCTATCTCTTTCAGAGTTAATCATTATCCTCCATCAAACTTCAACCAATTCTATGAATTACCAAGATGGTTGGAAGTGATTCTTCATCCACTAAACCAATTTCCAGCTACAGAATCCCAACATTCTGTAACTGATAAACCAAACTTCATATTAATATAGTCTTCAACCATTTTTCACTCTACGAATATCGATCGTACTCAAATCGTAGAGTCACCCACTTAACTAGCTTCAACAGCCTTTCCTCCCACAACTCAAACCCCCATATCTGCGCCTCCTTCGGACATTCCTTCCTCCTCAACCAACAATTATTTTGATCTTGCTCTTTCTCTCTCAAACCTGCATAACTAAAGTACAAGAGCCTCTCCTCCAGACACTCAGCAAATAGTTGAGCTTCTCTTAGATCTTCCCACCAAATCTAAGTTGTCTAATGCATCACAGAAAGTGAATACAGATATTCAAGAAGATTTTGAAACTCACTCTCTGCTTATTCATAAAAGGCTGAACCACTTGGTAGATGCTACCAACACTCTTCCCAGCAATCTGAGTTCTGAGCTCACAAATAAGCTCAGGGAGATCATCAAGAAAATGATCCACATTATAAATGAAAGGGATCAAATTCACTTTTAATATGCCCAAAAGCACAAGAAAGCAGTTATCCTCTACAGAAGACTCAGGAAACTAAAAAAAAACTTGTTATGGAAAGCCTCTTAAGCCTACTATCTTCAATTAAAGAATTCCAAGAATACTTTATGAGTTAGATACAATAACCAAGCACTGTATTGGGCATTCTACAAAAGCACACGTCTCAATTTGATTCTCTGGTTCAAGCAAATCGTGAAGACATAGCTCAATCTAGGAATCATCTCCAAGAACTTGTCCAAGGCGTGAATCGTCTATCAGAAGACATTCGAACCCTTGATGCTGACATAAAGGGGGAGAATAAAGGGGAAGGAGAGAATGGCAAAGGAAGAGGAAAACAAATAGCTCAATCTTCAAGGATTCCTCCCACAATACAGCCTCGCTATTAGACTCCACGACCTAAACAGCAGCAGCGCCAACCAATTCTCATGGCGCAACCGCTAAGGAGTCAAGGGCCATCTCCTAGCTCACAAGGGGTAACCACTACTGGCTTAAACATACCAAATGGAGACCCTGTCTTTATGAACAGACATGATCATGGAGAATGGCTAAGTCAAAGAGAGATGGAAGACATTGCATAGAGAGATGAAGCCAACAGAAGAAGGAGAGCTGCAGAGCATGTCAACCCTCTAAGAAGAAAAAGGCAAAAGAAATAGAGATAAGTTAAAATTTATTTCTTATTGATGTAACTATTCTTTATTGTAATATCTATTTTTACAAACATCAATAAATTCATGCTTATTCTCTAGAGATTTTAGATGCTCACTAAAACACTAAGTCATATTTACTTTCTAGCATCCTGCATTTAGAAATTGATGATTATGATACAAATTTCCTTGGCTATGTCAACATCAAATAAGGATAGTGTATAAACTCAAAATTTTCTACACATTCATTACTGACATTGCAGGAGGGCAGATTCGTCTTTCAGACATAACCTTGGAAGACAGCTCATATCCAGTCCGTATACTACCGGAAGCTCAGTCTCAACCTTGGAACACACATCAGGAGTATCAATTCTAACCTCAGAGATAACCCCGAGGCCGGCAGTTCTAATATCAAAAATTCCACCGGAGAAGACCGATTCATCCCTGAGATAACCCCGAGATATTCAATCTCAGTCCCGACACCGAGAATAGTAGCGCCAACCTTAGAGATAACCCTAAGGAATGCAGTTTCAGTTCCAGAGATAACCCCAAAAATGCTTGTTTCAAAGCCATGCAAGCAGTTTCAGAATACTCGACACTCACACTGAGGCACTTGGTACAAGACCCGGGGATGACCCCGGGAAGACAGGCAGACCTCAGATATGACACTGAGGACCTTCATCACTTGCAGCAGTTCAATCTCAGAGATAACCCTGAGCAACATCTACTTTATCAGCCCAACTGGAGATAACCCCGGTGAGAGGCAAAGTCGTCATCTTGCCACCTTGACGCCACATCGCGCCGTCTCAACGTCTCATACATACATTTTTACAAAGCAATGTCCCATAAGAACCAAGGAAGTCCAATCCCTAGTGACTATTACGCAGGGTAACAGATAGAATTTGAAGCTTGAAGACCGGAGGGCATGGTCCCATCTTCCTGACTTCGTACAACCTCTAACCCCATGGCATTACGTAACTCTTGACAACGACTGTCCGAAATAGGTCTTACACACCTCAGTCGGATGCCCGAATTGAAGTTCTGAAAGTTCGAGCGGATATCACGTTGCATACGTGCACGTACTTTGAGACGGCAGGACCTGCGAAGCCCGGGGCACCCCGGGCAGCCGCAGGGCCATTTTAGAAAGAAAAAAGGCGAGAAGGCCCTGTCCAATTTGCTCTGTACACACCCCAAACTGAGTGCTTTCTCATTTTTAACACTTGTAAGCTCATATATAGCTACTTTTTACCGGCGGGAGCCGAGTTTTCATCCACTTAAAGCTATAGAAGTCTTTTTTGGCAGTCCACTGTAAGCCTTCTTACACACTTTAAAGCCTTTCTCTTCATCTTTCCACACACCGTTCTTCACGTTGAGAGTCGTGTTGCGTGTGTATGCCCGGACTTCGGTCCATGATTTCATTTCAGTTTGTATATATATATATATATATATATATATATATATATTCTTATATATATATATATATATATTTATATATGGACTAACATTATCGAGTTATGCCTCGATTGAGCCTAGACTTATGTCTGGAGCGTTTAATTGCTTTCGTATAAATATATATACTTATATATATGAACTGTGTGTTGAACTATGTTCGATGAGCCTGAATTTTATATCTGGTGCGTTTAATTGCTTGCTTATATATATATATATATATATATATATATATATATATATATATATATATATATTTCATCCCGCTTAGAGTTTACTTCGTGGCGGTTGACCGTTTGTACTGCTTTCTGTACATTTCGTCCCGCCTGGAGTTTCCTCCGTGGCGGTTGATCGCTTTTACAGCCTTATTTATATTTTTGATCCTCCATGGAGGTGCTTTATGGTGGTTGATCATGTCAATATATATATTTACTGTGACATCCCCAAATCCGGGTACTTTTTACCACAAATTTGGTACATCATTTCTATAACTATTGTGGAAGATATAAACATAAATTGTTTATACATTATACGTTTACACATCATTCCCAAGGTCTACAACCTTCAGTTAATACATACCTTCAATATCTAAAAAGGTTTACAATGCTATTTTCATCAGAAAAATTTAATAGATCTAAATGCACCATAATTTAATCTTGCACTTTGCCTTTGCCTCTGTCTTTATTCAAGCTTTCATCTTAATCTGAAAATTTTATCATGATATAGCAAGGGTGAGCAACAAATTTGCCCAGCAAGTTTTAAATACAAAGAAGATATATCATGATTGAAAAGAATGAATAAGCTTTCAAGTTTTCAACAATATAATAATTGTGAAATAACATGAATCAAGTTTCAATAATTTCATGACTGAATCAATAATATTTGAAGGTCAACAATGACCATAAACAATTTAATTGAACCTTATGGTAATAAAGGTGATCAGCCTTTCATACCTGATAAACATATGCA
Source organism: Panax notoginseng (assembly GCA_016801055.1). Taxonomy (NCBI): domain Eukaryota; kingdom Viridiplantae; phylum Streptophyta; class Magnoliopsida; order Apiales; family Araliaceae; genus Panax; species Panax notoginseng. The sequence continues at coordinate 88,621,176 of CM029022.1, read as the reverse complement.
ACATGCACTAAGTGCGAATCAATAATCAGTATAGACGTGAATAATCAACAACAATTATTCACTAACATGCTTTGAACATATAACTCAAGTTTGAGTTAGGAAACTTGTCTGCACCGCTGATTACCGCTAAGCAATCTAATGTAATCTCTTATGAAAGACCTATCAATTATAAGATTAATCTTTCAGTTAGCATAACATACCTGTTAGCTCATAATTCTATTACTTTATCCATAGATTATCTAACACTTAATGAAATATTAGATAACATCTTAACACATTAGCAATATTATCATCCTTAGATAATTCTTTAATCACTATATCATATTCATTATGATTTAACACTCGCTTTTTCATTTCATAAGCTCCTTTCTATAATCCAGTAGAACAAATACTAATATTATAATCTGGATTATTTAAACATAACAATCCAGCAACCTGTACTGAAACTATTTTTCAATTTCAGCAACCTGACATCAAACTAATTTACAATCTAGCAAACTGTTTATAATTCAGCAAGCTGTTTTCTATAATTCAGCAAGCTGTTTTCGTTCTCAATATATCAAATTTCCAAATCATCATACTATACATTCAATATGACCTATTGAATGTCAAATTAACTTAACTCCTCTTTTAAACTCCATTTAATAACATTAAATTCATTTACTAATATTATTTATCATTAAATAATATTTTAAATCAATGATTTCATAACACTTTAATCTAAATGTTATTAATCACTTAATAATCTCATGACCTAATATTATTACTATTATTATAACAATATTTTAATCATTTACTAAACTTATAAACAATTTATTTTAATTGTTTACACTTTACCAAATAATGTATTTAATCATTCTAAAATGCCATAAACATCACAACACTTCACATCCGATCCAAAACTTTATCAAAAATCTGCATAAGCCATGCTCAAGGTTCTCAAGTCATAAATCATATTTTTTTCATATTTTTGGACATCATAAATTTAATTAAATCCGTTTATCCATTTTTCATCATTTAGATGAAAAATACCAAATCAGTTCCAAAATTATTTTTTTTCTGGGATTTGACAGAATATAGTTCCATATTGAACATATATTTTTCCTGGAATTTTTAAAATCCATTTACTATATTTAAATAGTCCATAATAGCCAAATATTCCCTGATTTTTCATAAATCGAGATTAACTCCAAAAATTCTGAAATTTATACAGTATGTTCCTGATATACACATGTACTCCCAGTAATAATTTTGTAATTTTTGGACTTATACACAGAGAGTTATTAGGGTGGCTTCATAAAAATAGTCATTCACCGTAAAATCCATAACTCTCAAACCGTATGACCAAAATTTCTCACATTTTTACACAACCTGTAAAACTTCTGATATTACCACTCCAAATTTTTTCTAAATTTTTGAAGCTCAGAAAGTGGACGAAATTGCCCCCATTTCAGACTGACCCAAAACAGTTGTATTTTTGTTAGAAAAATCGGGACTGTTTTGGCTTAATCAGTCACTACACTACGAAAACTCAACATTTTTGAGTGCTACCACTTGGGTTAACTAGTAAACACATATATCTAGCACCCCTCTTTGACGGATCGTAAAAAGGAGTTATAGATTTAAAATGGTGGAATTTCAAAGTAAATAGAAATTTTGGATTTCAAAACTAGAAAAATTATTTTTCTTTTCCTTTTTGATTCCAACAAAATAAACACCCAATATGGGTAAATCCATACTTGAATCCATGAAAAACACATAGATTAGAGGGGTTTGAACTTTCAAATCAAAAATCCCCTTTTATCATATTAAAAAAAATAAAGGAAGAAATTATACATTTACTCTTCTTCTTTTTCTTCTTCCTTCTTCTTCTTCTTCTTCTTCTATGGAGATTTCTCCATCTTTTTCCCTTCATAGGGCTGCCACACTTCTTCTTCTTCTTCTCTCTCTCTCTCTCTCTCTCTCTCTCTCTCTCTCTTTCTCCCGTTTCTTTCTTTCTCTTTCCTTATCCTTCTTATCTTTTTATCTTCTCTTTCCTCTTTCTCTTTGTTCTTAGCTTTTCATCTTCTTATTCTCTCCTCTCTAATTTTTTTTTTCTTCTAAATGCCGAACATTTGGCCCTTATATATTATTATTATTATTATTATTATTAATATAACAATTGTCCAATATGCCCTTCTTTAATTGGGCTACTAGTTTAATCTTTTGGGCTTTCAAATTAAAATCTTTGGGCCATGTAATAGTTACATAGTCCACTCCTTTCCATCTTATCTCACCCTAAATATTTAATTATGGTATCCATTCCATATATTTAGAATTTAAATATTCACTCTTGTCCCTTAAATTCTATAACCCAACTAAACTTGTTTTAATTAAGTTATAAAATTAATAACTTGAGATAATAAAAATATATCTCTTAACTTAATATAATTTTTAATATTATTGTTCTCTCACAAGTGGGCCTAGTTTGGGCCCTTAATTAATCTCATTGAGCTAACAAATTTAATTGTTTTACTTACTAACAAAAACAAACTTGGGCTTTCAACCCTAATTAAATTGGGTCAATATAATACTTGTCACATACATAATATATTGGGCTAGATTAAATAATTTAATCGCCCTTAGTTACTCTATCTACAAGTCCCATGCTTAATTAATTAATTGGGCTTGTTTAAATAATATAACTTCCTTAGTCCATTAAATTTAATTCTCTTGGACTCTAGTTAAATTATTGAGCTATGATATCATTAACGTCCAATACTTTTAATTCTATTTTATCCTAATCATTTAATTAGAGTTTTTATTTCTCACACAAGAAATTAAATTCCTTACTTATGCATTTTTAATTTCATAACTCAATTAGACTTGGTTATAAAATTAATTATTTGAGATATATAAAATAAATCTCTTAATGTTAGTATATATATTTATATACTAATATTCTCCCATATTATAACCTCTTAGGTTATTTAATTATCACACCTAATATATATATTAGGTTACATAACTTAATTCTTAATTCACTTTTATATACAAAATAAATGTATTCACATTATATAATGTATATTTATTTAATCATACACATAATTCACATAATCATAACATATTTCACTTCTCACACTTATTTTGACTTTTCTCTATAAAAAGTCAACTGTTGACTTTGACCAAAAGTCAACCTTTACACATTTTGTGTTTACTGTCCATTCTGACTAAACTTGACGTTCCGGATGCAACCGAGCAGTTCGTGCTTCAAAATTCTATCTCTAAATCAAATTTTGAGTTTTATCTTACTCCTTTCATATTGCTAATCGTATTAACTAACGACTTTATACTTGTTCAATTCACATCAAATTTTACAGGTATCATAATACCTTATTCTTGATATTCATTCAAATACATATCAATTCATTTCTAGGGTTTTGGAATTTTGTAACCCATATTTTCTCTATTCTCATTCGAATAGCAAACCATATAGGTTTTACTTGAAAATTTTAAATAAATCCTCAAATTCTCTTCTAGGTTTTATTCTTTAACCTTTATTCTAATCATTCAAGATTTTATAAATTTTCGGGTTGTCACATTTACCGCTTTTATATATTTACATTTCCGATCCCCCATGGAGGTGCTTCGTGGTGGTTGATCATGTTTATATATATATATATATATATATATATATATATTTACAGCTTTTATATATATAACTGCTTACTACATTCATATTAATTGCGGCATCATGTGAGCCTAGGAATCATGTGAACCCAGATTCAATCCACTGAATCTAGATTCGGTTCCCGTGATGGACATTTTCAGCTGTAAGCAGCTTGTAAATTATTCACGGTGTTCGGCTTTCCTCAGATAGTTTTCATACCCACGAGGACTTCGGCATTATTTTGTACATTATTTTCTCGAAGATGCTTTGCATCTCGAAAATAAAAGCAATCAAGCCGAACATTTTAAATAAAATGGAAATATCAAAGTCCTCAATTACTATTGAGCACAGGGTTTGAAAAACCTCTTTTTACAAAACATCACTATTATATCTTGTTTAAAACTGAATTTTCACACAAATTTAAACCCTTGTATATAGGTGCAAACGAGGCATAGCACTACTTCCAAACAATAACACATTGACCCACACACACACACACACACATATTCATATAACAGTTTCTTGAAAAATAGCGGTCACCATGGTAACACGGATGTCGGGGGGTGCCTAACACCTTCCCTCCGCATAAGCAAGTCCTCGGACCCTAATGAATCTCGGTTTCACAGACCCGTTTAGCAGTGTCACATTATTGGGTCAATGTGCAAACCTTTTCTCTGTTGTGTTGGTACAACCAGTTAAAAAATCAACTGGCGACTCTTAAAGTCCAATCATCGACATATAAATGTCGGACCTTTTTTGCTTGTTTTTTCAAACAAATCTCACCTAAAATGAGAACACAAATGAACAAGACTAGAAAAGGGACAAATAAAAATTCCGACGTCGACAGGTGGCAACTCTACTGGGGACTCCAGTAAGAGGACTTAAGCCGCTATTACAAGCTTTTTAAATTTGTTATATGCTTGTGTGTGGATGTTGCATTTACATTTGATGGATGTGTACGAATGCATTTTTTTACTGCACTGCAATATATCTATCTGTGATATTAGTGCTTCGCACATGTCATCATTTTTATAAACGGTGAGACACGTTGTATGTGAATGTATGTTGTGTGGTTCCTCCATCAGGAGGCTATCCTGTCGGTGTTTGATTACTGGACTCGTAGGAAGACTAATTCCAACGAGGCTTAGGAAAGGCCCCACCCAAATTCGCTCCAGTTGAAAGACCGAATTAACTTCCCGTTGAGTAAATTACGATGATTTGGGAACCTTCATACCAAAAAGCCGCGAGAGAAACCTAAGATAGGTCAGTCTCTGATAAACCAAACGCGGAGGAAAGTCTCTTCATGATTTCTCATTTTAAATTACTTGTAAAGTCAATTACTCGTAATTTCATTCCATATTCATCTCCATGTAATGAGAAATATGAAGAAAAATGTGCATATTTAAATTAACATGATATCCTGTATTACAAACAGCTAACATCCATTTTGTAGGATAATAATCCTAAAACGGACACATCACATAACATTTAAACATTTACACAATCCCTAAAACTAAACTATGCAAGTTTTGCTGCAGGGAAACATTCGGACCTATTACTCGGCCAAAATCTAAAAAGGTCACAGGCCTATAGCCAATCATGTCTTCATCTGACCAGTCTAATCCAGTTTCTCGCAAAGAATTTGACGGATTAAGTAAACAAATTACAGATTTGGCTGTTTTACTTAAAGAACTACATCAGTCTACTCAAGGTACGAAGATACCTATACATGCTGAATCCTCTACACAAGGAGGAACCCAAGGTTTTGATCAAGCCATTACAGTACCTACGCTCCAGTTGGATACAACCAACAAAATTCATGATACCACCCATCTCAAAGGAGATCTAGACACCGGTGACATCAAGAAAAAGGTCCTTCAAATGGAAGAAACCCTTCGTTCTATCAAAGGAATTGGAGCACATGGGAGTGTATCATATGCTGACCTTTGTATATTCCCTGGTGTTCATTATCCAGAGAAGTTTAAAACTCCTGATTTTAAAAAAATATGATGGGTTAGGAGATCTTTACACACATTTGAAGGTGTTCATTGGAGAACTTGGATCTTACGTAGAGGATGAGAAGCTCAGAATTCAGCTGTTCCAAAAGAGTCGAACTGGAGAAGCCCGTTCGTGGTATACCAGATTAGACAATTCAAAGATCCATACCTGGGAAGAGCTGGCTCATACCTTCCTTACTCAATACAGTTTCCAGTCTCAGATGGCTCCTGACCGGTATCAGATTACCAAGGTCAAGAAACAGTCTAATGAGTCTTTCAGAGAGTATGCTCAAAGGTGGAGGCACCTTGCTGCTTAAGTGATTCCTTCTATGACAGAGTCAGAAAATGTCATGACCTTTATCGACATACAAAAAGCTCCTTTCTATGAGAGAGTTTTAGCTAACATTGGTAAACCATTTTCTGAAATGATTAAACATGGAGAGATGGCTGAGATGGGATTGAAGTCAGGAAAGATTCAATACCTAACCGCTCTTAAAGCTGTTGCTGAGCACATCCAATCCAGAACTTATGGAAACAACCTTCGGAGGGTCCATAAAAAAAAAGAGGAAGATGTTTCCTTGATACTCTAAGGTCAAAAAGGCAATCAGAATATGCCTATTCAGAGGAGAAATTACACTCCCTTTCAAGCACAGTCTTCAAACCCTCCATTGACTAAAGGTGGAGAAGCCAAACGCCTTCTAGTGTTCATACCCCTAGGAGACTCACTCGAGAACATTCTCAATCTTCTGACCACTCAGAAGAAAATTACACATCTTCTTCCACCAACCAACCCTAATGGGAGGGGTTTCAATACTGCTCAAAAATGTGTTTATCTTGTCGGATCACCTGGACATTATACTCAAGACTGTTGGGCCTTGAAACATAAGATCTAAGATTTAATAGACAACGGTGAGATCGTGCTCACCAAACCAGATCAATCTCACGTACAAGACAACCCTCTTCCTCCACACAAAGAGGAAGAGGTCAACATGATTAATTGGAGCAATGAACAGAGTTCCGAATTTAATTATGAATCATCCCAGATCATTAAAGACGGTGTTGACAAATGGGATTATATAAAGTTCCAGCTTATTATAGAACAAAAGTTAAAAGCTCTGTGTAAACAGATTGAGCAATTGGCAAATCTGGTGACCTATCAACATCAAGTTACACGCCAATTAATTAGCCAGGAGCATGCTAGTCTCCTTCCCTTGGTTATGAATACTCCCTCGTCACTTTCAAAATATGAAGCATTGGAGGATAAAGTGACGAAGAGAGCAATTGCCAAAGCCCATCGAAATTTTGCCAATAAAAGGGAATTTATATACCTGGGCCAACCTATGGAAGAGATACTTCAGATGCTAATCAATGAAGGAAGAATCACATCCCTTCTACCTCCAGTTAATCCCCGTTTAGGACGGTTCAATCCTGATGGAGTATGTCAGTATCACTCCCATTCTCGCAGTCACAACACGAAAGAATGCTGGGCACTTCGCCACCTTATTCAGAATCTAATTGATAGCGGTGTCCTACAACTGGAAGATAACGATACCGTGCTATTTGAGAGTGAAAATACTTGTCCTACTAAATGGAAGGGATTAGTGGCAGTTATATCCGCTGAGGCTGATGGGACTGTTAAACCATTCACAATTCAACTCAAAGGAGTTAACAATCCTTTGAAAGTGGATGCGCTAGAGCCAATCACCTTGCCATTCAGACCATAATATCCTGTTATCAGCTTACAAAAAGTCCCCTGGAATTATGGAGAAGCTGAAGGATCTACCTCTCATACAACTGCTGCAGTGTCGAAGGAAAGTCCACTGTGTCTTCCCCAAAGGGTGATGAAGCCTGTCATCAAATCAAAGGGAAAAATTCCCATGGAGAAGATTGAAAAATTCCTCCGTGCTATGGGTCATAATGAAGCCAAGGTGGTTTTAAGCTTAAGAAAAGCTCCACATCAAATTTTAATACTGGACTTGGTTTTAACTTCTGAGGATCACAGGAAGATTCTAATGAAGATTTTGGAAGAAGCATACTTGCCGAAATCAGTTGACGTGGAAAAATTTTAACATCTGGTTGATCACATTTTTAACAATAATGTGATATCTTTCACTGATGATGACATACCGCCCGAAGGGATCGGTCATTGCAAGCCGTTATACATTGCGGTTTTATCCTCCGGATACATGTTAGCTGGAGTCTTGGTAGATGGAGGTTCATCTCTAAACATTTGTCCTTATGCTACGTTGCTAAAGATGAATGTCAATCTCAAGCGGATCCGAAGTAGCCATACGATTATCAAAGCTTTTGATGGATCCCGCCAGAATTCAGTCGAAGAGATTGAGCTGCCAATTGAAATTGGTCCCCATACATTTTGTGTATCTTTTCATGTGCTCAAAATAGATACAGGATACAACCTGCTTTCGGGGAGACCGTGGATCCACCTGGCTGGGGAAGTCCCTTCCACTCTTCATCAACAACTTAAATACATTATAAACAATAGCCTAATCACAGTCAACACTGAACCGGAATGTCCTCAATAGGGTGACATGCCACTCATCAATTTTAATTCCGATGTTGAGCTGGTCAGTTTTTATGCTTTGGAAGTAAGCAACACTCAAAACCATTCCATTGGGATGCCATTTCCCGTACCCAAGATTTCTGCCGAAGTAATGGCAGCTACTCAAGAAATGATGTCATTGGGACACCAGCCAGGACAAGGGCTGGGTAAAAATAATCAGGGTATTAAGCACCCAATTCAAGTGTCCAGTCAAACTGGGACAGCCGGACTAGGTTCTTATGCCAGTTCCAGTTACAGGAATCCACATGAGCAGAAGCAGATTCCTTCAACTTCAGCCACACGGCGATTATCTCCACCTGTAAATCCAGAGTTCGCACAACCTCCGATAAAGGTGCCAGATAATGTAATAGCTACGTTATTTCCCAAATCGATACCGGTAAAGGAGAATGAAGTCTTTGTTCCAGATCCCAAGGTGAAAGAAGAGGAATGAAGAATTAAACAAGACATCGTCCGAATGATGTCAGGCATACGCATCATTGTCCATGATGAAAATACAAACAGATATACCCCAGACGATGATTGCCCAGACGTAATGGTCATCATTCGGGAGAAGGAGGACGATGACAGCCCCTCCATCACTGCGGTCCACCAGAACTTTGCCCTTACCAATTGGAGCAACACTCCTTGCATTGGTCGACAAGGGTAAAACGGGCAGGACTTCTTTCTGCCCTGTAGATATCATAACTGCTTACTTTTCTGTACATTATTAGCAGTTGTTTTGTCCGTACATGCTAACACTTTGTATAATTAAATAGTTTCATATATATTAAGTGAAAACATATTTTGTTCCAGGACTCTGAACTTAGGTGTGCCTATACTTGCTGATAAGATGCCTCTTCTCTACAAGGATTGTAACTTTGATGAAAAGTTGGACTCAGACTTGATAGAAATTCAAGAGGACATTGAGGTGCCTCCGAAGATCAAAGAATGGGTCGAAGACAAACCTAAATTCAACCTTGATCAAACCACCTCTTTCAATCTCGGAACCTTAGAAAATCCTAAGTTAATCCAGATTGGTTCAGACCTTACCCCAAACCAAAGGAATGACATGGTTACACTACTAACCCAATTCCAGGATGTGTTTGCATGGTCTCATGATGATATGGTGGGTTTGTCCACTGACATTGTCCTTCATCGCCTTCCCATTAAAGAGGGATTCAAGCCAGTCAAGCAGAAGCTCAGGCGATTGAAACCTGAGTGGAGTTTAAAGGTGAAAGAAGAAATTGTGAAATAATTTCAAGCTGGTATTATCATGGTTTCCACATATCCCGAATTGATATCCAACATCGTTCCCATGCCTAAGCCTGGAGGAAAGGTGTGAGTTTGTGTGGATTATCGGGATCTGAATAAAGCTTACCTTAAAGATAGCTTTCCCGTGCCATTTATCCACATTCTTATTGACAATACTGCTCAGTACGACATGTACTCCTTCACTGATTACTTTACGGGATACCATCAGATCATGGTTGCTGATGAGGATCATGAGAAAACTGTTTTCATCACGCCGTAGGGAACCTTTTGTTACAGACGGTTGTCTTTCGGCCTCATCAATGTTGGAGCTACCTATCAGCGAGCCATGATGGCTCTTTTCCATAACTTAATGCACTAAGAGATAGAGATCTACGTGGATGACATTATTGTCAAATCCCGAAGGGAGGAAGACCACCTAGACCATCCCAGAAAGCTTTTCAACAGGTTGCATAAGTACAACTTAAAGTTGAATCCAGTCAAGTGCGCCTTTGGCGTTAAATCAGACAAGTTGCTAGGATTCCTAGTCAGCCACAAAGGGATTGAGCTGGTTCCCACCAAAATCCAGGCCATCACGGAAATGCCCATTCCTTAAATAGAGAAGGAAGTACGAGGATTTTTGGGAAGAGTCAACTTCATTAGTAGGTTCATTTCTCAACTCACAGCAACCTGTGAGCCTATCTTCAAGCTGTTAAGGAAGAACTCCTCCAATAAATGGAATGATGAGTGCCAGAAGGCCTTCCTTACAATCAAAGAGCAGCTAATCAAAGCTCCTGTCTTTGTACCACACAGGGATGATGTTTCCCTGTTCATGTACTTGTCCATAAGTGACAATGCCATGGGCTGCATGCTGGGTCAGAAAGACGATAGAGGCCGAGAACAAGCTATCTATTACCTCAGCAAAAGATTCAGCAGCAGTGAACACAAGTACACTCTGATTGAGAAGACTTGTTATGCTTTAGCATGGGCTGCCATGAGCTTACAACATTACCTCCATGGGCACATAACCCATCTCATCTTCCATGTGGATCCTCTCAAGTATGTGTTCAGCAAGCCTATACTGAATTGCCGACTGTCTAGATGGCAGTTAATTCTGCAACAATTTGACATTGTTTACGTGACGCAAAAGTCCATTAAAGGTCGAGAAATCGCAGATCAACTGGTGGCCGCACCTTCAGGGGATTTCAAACCCTTGGAAACAAATTTCCCCGATAAAGGGGTAATGGCAATTCAACAACACCATCAGTACGATACAAGCCAAACATGGAACATGTATTTTGATGGAGCTGTTAATATGGAAGGTTCTGGAGCTGGAGCAGTTCTAGTATCTGGTACGGGGGAGCAGTATCCCGTCGCCGTCAAATTATAGTTTGGCAGCACCAACAACACAGCTGAGTATGAAGGCTGTATTATGGGGCTAAAACTTGCCCGTTCAATGGGCATCAGATGGTTAACTGTCTTTGGGGATTCAGAGTTGGTAGTTAAATAATCCACGGAAATCTATAAAACCAAAGAGCTACATTTGTTGCCTTACCATCGGCAAGTTTTACAGATGGCTTTGAAGTTCAAAGTGATCTCCTTTCTACACATTCCTCTTAATAGGAATGACTTCACGGACGCGCTAGCAACTTTGGCCTCCTTGATTCACCTAACTGACAAGGAACACATGCCAAGCGTCACATTTTCCCTGTAAAAGGCACCAGCCTATGGGAACTATGTTGGAGAAGTATTGGATGAACTACCTCCCATCCAACAACCTTGGTATCAGCATATCAAGGAGTACTCGCAAGATGGATCTACACCCACTGAGGCGAGCCTGACTGAACAAAGGTGAATTCATCGACTTGCTATGAAATTCTACCTGAGCGGAGATGCACTCTACAAGAGAGATGCAGGACTAGGTCTCCTCAGATGCCTGGACAAGGACCAAGCTCAGAGACTCATGGATGAGGTCCATGGTGGAGTATGTGGCCCACATATGAGCGACCCTTTACTTGTAAAGAAGATCCTTAGAACGGGACATTACTAGCTCTCTCTCAAAGCTGACTGCAATGACCACGTCAGGAGATGTTATCAATGCCGAATTCATGGGAATGCTATCCATGCCCCTCCATGGGAAGTCCACAATATGAGTTCGCCTTGGCCCTTCTCAATGTGGGGAAAGGTCGTGATCGGGCCCATTAAGTCCAAAGCCAGTAATGGACATCGCTTTATCTTCACCATGATCGACTACTTCACCAAGTGGGTAGAAGCAGCCTCCTTCCCCATGGTTACCAAAGAAGTCATCATTGCTTTCATCAGAAACAATTTCATTTGTCGATATGGAGGTGATTGTATCAGACAATGCTAAAAATCTCAACAACAAAATGATGGAGGAGTTATGCAGGAAATTCCACATCAAACATCTTAACTCCGTCATCTATCGTCCAAAGATGAATGGTGTTATTGAAGCGGCTAACAAAAATATCAAGAAAATCATGCAAAAGATGTCCGCCAACCACAAAGACTGGCCTGACTTATTGCCTCTAACTCTGTTAGCCTACAGAACATCAATGTGCACTTCAACTGGGGCAACCCCCTACGCATTAACCTATGGGATGGAAGCAATACTCCCCATAGAAGTAGAAATGGAATCCCTCAGAGTGTTGATAGACGCTCAGTTGGATGAAGACCAATGGGTACAAGACAGGTATCACAAATTGTCTCTAATAGATGAAAGGCGAACCGCGACTATCTTCTGTGGTCAGTTATATCAACAAAGGATCGCCTGATCCTACAACAGAAAAGTCCTGTAATAACCCGATATTTCTATATAATTAAATCGAAAAAATTTTGCGTATAATTTTAAAAAAATAAATAAATGTGGGAATACGTGTCAGGTAATGTGTATATGTATATATGTGTGATAAATAAAACTTTATTATTATATGAATAATTATAAATAATTTTATTTTAGAATTATTGATCATTACAAAGTATATTCATACAATAATTAATTTTATAATAAAAATATTTTTATTATTTATTTTTCATGAAAATATGATTATATAATATAAATAATATATGAAATGATTATAGAATTATTATAATAATTATCTTGTTATATAAATTTATTTCAGATTAATTAAGTTAATTATTATAACTTAATTAATAATGGTATGTATATGGCAGATAAATCAGATATGGAATCCAAATCCTAATTCTGGATTTAGAATAAGGAAAGAGGATAATAATATAATATTAATTATATTTCAGTGTTATAAATATGTATGTTATGTGCGTGAGGTTAAGGTGTGAAACAGTTTTAAGGTAACATGCAAAACCCTAATTTTACTGAAAACCCTAGTTTTGAAGTCAAATGAGACTTTAAAATCTGTTAAGTCGTTGCATTATGTTGTATATGATATGTATTGTAGACTTTAATGCTAATTATGGAAAACCCTAATTAGTAGTTTAAAAACCCTAATTTTTTTTAAAACCCTAATTAATATTTTTAAACCCTAATTTCTAATTTGAAACCCTACTTGTTAAATTAGTAACCCTAATCGTGAAATTGGAAAGCTAACTGTGGTTAGTAGATTCCTAAACCTAAATTGTAAGTCTATGTAATTAGAAAACCTAACTAATTAACAAACCCTAATTTTCTATTTTTAGAAACTAATTTTATTTTTATAAACCCTAATTAGAAATCCTACCATTTTGTGCTAACCTTAGGGTTAAACCCTAAGGGTTTGATATGTTACATATTTGCCATTAAATTCATAAGGCCAAGGACAAAAATGCCCCTCTTGCATAATTGTAGCTAACTTGTAAATTTGTCCAACACTTTAGCTGGTAACCTAATCTAACCACCCCATGTGACAAATCTCAGCAGATCGGCCACCTATGCCAGCCCATTTCATGCATCTAACTTAGTATATATAGATTGGAGAGAGAGAAAAATCATTTGCTAGCTTAATTTTTGCACAACTCTTATCCTTGACTCTCTCAACTCAAAACCCACGAAATTTTTTTGCTTTATCAGTCATAAAACAAGCCCCACTAATACATATAACAACATCAGTAGCCTTGAATCAGAATTTGATCGTAGAAGGTATAAACCCTAACTTGAAAATTTGACTTTTGATGCTATGTTAAATGTTATGATTAAGTGTTAAAATATGTTATTTATAGTATATAATGATGATATGGGTTGATAGATATTAGATCCGTAACATCTATAGGCTCAGATCTAGCATTTTACAAAATTTGGAAAATTTTTATTTTGTGTTCTGACAATGAATGTCAGAGGTTGTAGATCTTTCTCTGTTTATGTTTTTGGTTGTTTTATGTTTTAGATATGTAGTCTAATATGTGGTCTTTATTCTGCAACTTGAATCAAGGCTGAATGATGTCTAGATTTCATTTTATAAACGGTCAAAACCCGTTGACCGGGTATGACCGGACAATTTCTGAGCAACCTAGAAATCGTTTCCAGCATTTGACAATATTTTGCAAGCCTTGATCTGTCAGTTGGTTAAGAGTTTTGATGTTGTTATTGTAATCAGTTTACAGTATGTTATATGTTCTTTAAATCCATGGCTTTAAATCCCACAAACAATCAACTGATAAAACGTAGTGGACGGTCAAACTTGGCCATCCGGTCATTAATATGATTTCTGGAAATTTCAGAAATTGCTTAAATGAACTTTCTGACAGGCTTTGACCAGATCAAATCTGGTCATTATTTTGTACTCGGACTGATTTGTTGCTTGTTATGTGTTCCTTTGACATATGGACTATAGATTTAAACCTTAAGAACACCAACTATATGAACATAACCTTATGATAATCGGGCCTCAAAGTAACACCATGACACTGTCTGGGTTTCTGGGTTACCCAGAAAACCCAGAACAGCTCTGACAACGATTTTAACGGCTTAGATCTTGCATTTGAATTGTTGTATGACCAATCTAATTGTGGGACAATGTAATATTACATTAGTACTACGATCTAGCAACATTAGATGGCCTAGATCATGCTTGAACAGAGAATTACATTAGGTCAAACCGAGCACCTTGAACACTGACTTGTCAGTGTTCTTGAGCCAAGAACACCTAACACGACAGAAATGTGTCGCTATAGCCTATAGCGACGGTTTCTATTATTTTTATTTTTTGAATTTTCGAAAAATGATTAAAAATAGAAAATAAATTCTAAAAATTATAAAAATAGTTTTAAAAATTATTTTAAATTATGAAAAATAACTTTTAATTATTTGGGATATTTTTAATTAATATTTATAATTATTTGAATATTAATGATATTTAATTTATTTAATTAGTGTATTAAATAAATTAGAGAAAAATAATTTTAATGTTATAAAAATTATTTTAAATAAGAATAAAGTGTTTAAAAATATTTTTGAGTCATAAATGTAACTTTTAATATTTTGTGATGAATTTCATTAATTATTTAATATTAATGATATTTAAGTTATTTAACAAATGAATTAAATAAATTATGAAAAATAGAAGTAATGATTTAAAAATTATATAAAAATGATTTAAAGAATATAAAAATATTTTAAGTTATAAAAATAACTTTTAATATTTTGTCATGAAAAATATTAATAATTTAATATTAATGATATTAGATTTACTTAATAATTATATTAAATAAATTAGTTTAAAAATGATTTTAATATTATAAAAATCATTTTAAATGAAAATGAAGTGTTTAAAGATATTTTAAGTTATAAAATATAACTTTTAATATTTAAAGGATAAGTTTATTAATAATTTAATATTAATAATATTAATTTAATATTAATGATATTAGATTTATTTAATAATTATATTAAATAAATAGTTTTAAAATAATTTTATTAATTTAAAAATTATTTTATAGGGATATAAAGGAATTAAAAATATTCTAAGTTATACTTAATGACTTTTAATAATTCGATAAATAATACATTAATATTTAGATATTAATGATAATTATTTAAAAATAATTTTAAATGTTTTAAAAATCATTTAAAGGCAATATAAATGTTTTAAAAATATTTTGAGTTATTATAAATAACTTTAATATTTTGGCAATGATTTCATTAATAGTTTAATATTAATTAAATATTAATGATAATAGAATTATTTAATATTTAAATCATTTAATAATGATTCCGGAGTTTGAAAATTTATAATAAATTATAATAAATGTTTAAAAATTATTATAAATCATTTAAAAATAATATGACTGATAATTACAGTTATTGAACTACATGATAGAGTCTTAGACTTGATAATTATCCGATAAAGCCGTCGGTAGATCGACATGTTTCAGAAATTGATCTGGACTTAGATATTTTGACTGTATTAATGTTTATCTGCGATTCAATGACTGTTAAACATGTGTGACAAGGTGATTAGGTTATGTGTTGACTGCAATAAACAATGCTATGTGTTATAGTATGTTATTCTAATCGAACGAATGATCTTATTGATGATAGGTCTTGATATAAAAGATAAAACTAAGTTGCGTATTGTAAGCAGCAGACCAGGCAAGTATCCTACCTTTGCATTTTCTTTATGCAATGGACATGAGTAAGAAAGTTTCAGAATTATATTATTATTTTTTTCAGATTATTAACCCTATTGTTACATATATTATATCCGATCATTGCTTTATCAACATGATATTATATTATATAATTCAGATATATATTCTGTTCGTTAATTTCTAAAAATGGTTATACAAGTGACCTCACTTGGATAATCATTGTATTTAAATAAATGTTGATATATATATATATATATATATATATATATATATATATATATATATATATATATATATATATATATATACCTATTGATCGCCCGTATATATACATTAAGTAAAAGCCATCTAAGCTATTTGACCAGCTAGACACAGATTTAAAAATATCGTTAAATATGATAAAACCTTTTTGTATCCAATCAAATTGTTTTGGTTTGAATTCCCGACTAAGTATGAATCACTACAAAAAAATGGGACTTCAGCAGCAACCGATTTTTGTTGCTAAAGGTGTCAAATTTCATTGCAAAAGGGTTTTAGAAAACGACTTTACTGTCGTTGCGTCTTTCATTGCACAATGAGCGTTGCTAATTGTTCCGCAACGAACGTATTTTTTTCGTTGCCAAAAGTAATACTTTTTGCAACGAAATTTGACTTTCGTACATAGACATCAATCCTTTAGTAACAAAATGTATTGTTGCAGAATAATTAAAATTTTGTTGCTAAAGATCCCATTTCGTTGCAAAAGCCTGCTAATTGGCAACGAAATGAACCCTTTTTTTTGCAACGACCATGCATTTTCGTTGCAATTGACACCATTTTGCAACGACATTTTTCGTTGCAGTAAATTATGAAACCTGTTGCCTAAGCTTGCTTTCGTTGCAAAATGTAAACTTTTTAGCAACAATTTTTGTTGCTGATTATATTATTTGGCAACGACATTATGCTGAATCGGCAACGAAAATGTTTGTTGCTGGTTATTTTTCAATAGCAACAAAAGTCGTCGATTAGCAACGACATCATATGTTGCTGTTTCATTATATGTGCAACGAAAGTTGATATGATTTGCAACGATAAAAAATGTTGCCTTTTATTTTAGTATTAGAAACAATATCCTCTCCGTTGTTATTAGGTTAATTTTTCGTTGCCAAATATTATATTTTTAATGTCATTAGCAATGAAAATTTGTTGCTAAATGTATAAAAAATTATTGCTATATTAAAACTTGTTCAATAACGAATTATATTGTTGCAAAATCAAAATTTGACATTCTTTTTGTGTACTTGACTGGCTCAATGTCCCCATAACAAATAATGGCAAAAATACAAAAAACTAAAATATTATTAACTTAATAAAATCATCCACTACATAATCATTCATTATCTTTACAATTAACCATGTGACGCCCCCAAAATAGGTATACAACACCCATTCTGAGTCGCCAAATACATGGTACAGAAAACAAACTACAACTTTAATAATACAATTGTCGTGCAAAATACGATAACACATACTGTGAGTTTAAATATAAATATTGTCTTCTAGAAAATATCCACACTCAAATAAGTCCACAATATAATTATTCAAACACTATTTTACAGAAATAGTGAGGACTGTTAAAACATCTTTCTAGAACCATCACTCCATACCCCGACTAGATCCTGCTATGTTCTCACCTCCTGAGAAGAAAAATAGAACAAAAAGGAAAAGGGTGAGCTCAACTAGCCCAGTAAAGAATATTATGACTAAGATAATATACAACAAATTATCATTAGTATTCAACAGGAAAAAATCTGATTAAATATAATTGACAACAAGTTTTAGATCAACAACTGTAGCGGAAACAGCAAACCATTAGAAGAGTCAAGTAGAGAATGAATTCTACTATCTTCTAATATTTAAAGTCCATCATCAATATTTTATCCCTGTAACATCAATTAATAATCATCTTTATCCAAATATTCATCTTTGCACTACAGGCCAAAGATATTCATTTGTATCACCTGTCAGTCATGTTCATCTCAACACCTGTTCATCTTTGCACTACAGGCCAAAGATATTCATCAAGTAATCATACATCTTTGCACTACAGGCCAAAGATATTCAGCAATATCATCATTTAGGACTGAAGATGATGAAAAATATCTTAAAGAGAACGAATCTAGTGAGACAGAAGGACAAATAGTAGGGATTCGTATAACAGTTTATCCAAGATCAATAATACTTCATAATAATCAATTGTGAAGCAGAATTCAAAAATAAAGATCAAAACATGGATACAATCAAAGATTATAACCATAATAGACATCTTGGACAAAAAGGGAAAAAAAATTCGGTGAATAGTGCCGTATTCGTGAATAGTGCCGTATTCGTGAATAGTAACGTATACGTGAGTAGTAACCCCGACACAAAAAGTTTTAAATTTGATAAAAACTCATATTAATATTTCAGCATAATGATATTGAAGAAAATAATACCATTTAAGAAGAAAATAATATCCCTTACCTCAAAATATCAATACTTCTGGTCGGAATACCGGTATAAAGCAGAAAGAAACTTGCTCTGATGAATAGAAACTCTCAAAGTATCTAAATACTCACAAAATACACTCAATAATCTAGAGAGAGAAAGAGAGAAAACTTGTTTCTGGTGTGATTTTCAATTCTAACTTAGCCATCTATTTATAGGAAAATGTTAGCACGCCGAAGCAGACTTAAACTGCAACCTGATGGCTTTACCTGCTACTATTCCCACCCACCACATTTGAATAAAAATCTCAGCACATTTCTTCACCAATCAAGAGTGGGGCCCACCAATTCTAGAATTTTCTACCAAAATGATTAACTCCGAAAAATCAACAATTTCTGAACCAGTCATCTCGTAAAATTCATAATAAATCATGCGTTCATTTTTAACGGTTCAAAATTTGTGGACATATACTCAACTTATATATGTATAACAGATCCAAAAATTACCACGATCTAACAGTCGGATTAAAAATTATAACCCCCCGCAAAATATCTCAAAAATCTTGATTTTTAATACCTCCATTCCGATAAAAATACTGATAAAAACCTCAACATTAACTCCTTCATTTTTAACCACAAAAATATATCCCTCATTTATATCCACATAAAATAAATATTTTCTTATCATATGAATCAATAATTAATTATTCATAAATAATATTACAAAATCACATTTATGACAACCAGACCGTTCCCTGGAAAGAGGGGGCTTTCCAATAAGGATTTCTCCTTACTAGCGTGCAATTAGATGACCAAACCTCTCCTTTGACAGAACTTTCTAGACATTGCCAATAATGTTATCTAATAATATTATTCAAATAATATGAATTATTGATCTGATAAAGGAAAATATTGTGCAGCAACAATTATTGAAACAACAATAATATAAAATATCAACGTAGCAATTATTGAATCAATAAAATAAAATAATGAATAATAACTACTGTAACAATTATTGAGTAGTGCCTTCTTACGTAAGAATCAATAATTGGTGCAATACCGTGTGCTACTGTATTTTAACCACCGGGTATTCCAACAGTATTAACGGTAACAACTACGCCGTTATTTATAAACAACTTATACTTGTCGTTTTCTTCATCCAATCGCTTTCCGTTATGGGGCCCACACAAGGCTGCGCCGTCGTACGAATATTCCCCGACAGCAAGAATATTCCACGACCAAACGAATATTCCCTGACAAAATGAATATTTTATAACCACTTGCTTATTTTGCAAAATTTGCACATTTCACCCATAACCAAAGTATTATATCAAATTAACCCCTTATTATTTACAATAATATTTAGAGAAATTTTGATTTTATTCATTAATAAGCTGGGGTCTTACAAACCATCTAAAGCTACCACAGTTCTTCAATGAAAGTATATATCTATCTACATATATAGAGAGAGTACACTTCATAATTTCATCCCTCGTCTTCCGTAAACGTAGCACGGAAATTTGATACCCAGTATTGTAAGGCAGGTCGTAGAAGCAGTCTTCCTGCACATATTTAAAAATAATAGGAAGTTAGAAAAATGAAGCAAATAGGTCACCAGAGGCACTTAGTGCTAAAATCAATACACAAAGATAATAGAGTTGCTACGTGGTACTAATGTACACCGTATTGCTCATAAGTAGAAAAAAACAAATAGGCAATCACAATATCATTTGCTATAAATCCAAATAGAAAAAGAACCTTCAGTGCGACTGTATGCTTGCTCTTTTACAAGAAAAAATTAGAATCTTAATCGGCCATTTCATGAATTAATTTCAGTAAGCATAGTGATAAACATATTTTCTGTTACAAGACTTGTAGATTATTATTATATGTTGACATCAAGTCAGAATTCAGTCACATTCAACAACCACAAGCATCACACAATCTTAAATACCATCACACAATCTTAAATAACAATGTTTAGACTTTTATATAGAAAGGACAACAATTATGAAAAAGTTGAGGCTATTAATCATTATGGAAAAAAATTTCTTGAGACGACAAATTTCCATACAGTATATGCCCCAAAGATGCTAGCTATAATCACAGACATCATAGATTTATTTACCAGGAATTCAACATGTTGCAGCAGACATTGGAAAGACATATTTATTGATAACTTGGGAATTTTTAAGTGGTAAGGGCAAGTTTTTTGCTTTTGAAGCACATTATCAAGAACTATAACTGTATCTCCTTTTTGAGAAAATAACTAAGTAACACCAACTCATAAAAATTAAAGTAGAAACACAAAACATATAAGTGCACACCTCATAGTACAGCTCAGCAGCTTCACGTGTGTAAGCATTTTCTTTATCCCATGGCAGTGGATGACTACCTTCAGAAAACATGTGTGGAGGCTAAGGATAGCAGACACGTTTTATCAGTAATAAGTAAAATTATAGCATTTTTTTTAATTCTATAAGCACATAACTGCATATGGATCTACAAAAACCTCAACTTTGAAAGAAAAGAATATCATGTAAAGATGAGCTGAAAACATGTCAGTCTCAAACTTTACTCCCGTTAGATCGTGGAACATGACCTTGCCAAACTTTATTCCTCTATCATCAATAGCAGAAACAAGACTCTACATAATATAAATGAAAACATGAACATATTCAAGATATCTAAGAGTATTCAGTTATTTTCTTTTTTATTATAGTGTGCATATTAGTCTTATTAATTATACCTTAGCTGCTACCACAACTCTTGAAATTTGAGCTTCACGGAGCTCATATTCTAACTTCTACAAATAAATTTGCTTAGCTAGCTTATTTAATTATTCGTTATCTAGAAACTGCTCCAGTCCTTTTTGACAATATAATTCTGCTTCCATCAACCGTTTCTGACTTAATGAAACTTTAACAGCTTTATAGTAAGCCTAAAAGATAACAAACATAATCATATCAGAACTTCTCTGACCAGCTGCAGGAGAAATCAGATATCCTTCAAATTTAAAGGAGAGATTGCTCAGTATGAACACTGCCCAAGACGCTGAAACCTGGAGTATTTTCCAAGAATAGCCTTGATCGCAGCTCATTTTCTAGATAATAGCCAAAAAGTTGAACTTTTCTTAAAATGTGCCAAATGCCAATTGAATTGGCATTTGGATTTGAAAATCAAAATTCAGACGCCAATTCAAGTGGCGTTGGACCAAAATTAATTAATTACCTTAATTAGATTATTATATTAACTTAATTAATTATTTTCTTAAATAGATGTATTTTTATAAAAAAAATTTAAATAGACGTTTTTAAAAATAAAAAATATATATTTAAAGGCGTAAACGCCAGTTTAAGTGACGTTTGGCGTATGATTTTTTTTTTAAACAACCAACTTTGAAAAGTTGGATGAGGAGAGAGAGAGAGAGGGTAAACGCCCATTAGATTGGCGTTTGGTTTTTTTTTTTTTTAAAAAGTAAATATGTCAGATGAGGCTTTTTGCAATTTTTTTTATTTAATGCTAATCTGAAAGTTCAATGGAATTTTTTTAATAAAAAAAAAATTCACCCACGCCATATTTCTAATTTTTCAAAGAATTTTTTTCTAACGTTGTAATTTTTTTTAAAAAAGTTTTTTTTAACTTTTTATTTATATAAAAAAAATAACATGCAAGAGATTTAAATTAAGAAAGCAGGAAGAACAAGTATTCGTTGAAAATGAAGAAAAATGTTGGATAAGTACAAAATTACATTCGTTCGCATATAAAATTCTATTACATATAACATTTAATGACGTTGAAGTTGTGGCACTTTAGTACAATATTTACTACGATTTGTGTGTCCTTCCTGTCCACATACACTATAATGGACAACTCTATTGGACATGTCCATCTCTGTGTGAATTCTTGTCGTGCCACCTCTCACTCCATCTTTTTTCTTTGTCCTCTTCAAATTTGCATTAGGTATTAAAATTCAAAAAGCTTCCCAATTATTTGGAAGCGAGAAGATCCAATAGTCTTGATGCATAAGTGGCTGGAAGTTAGGTTCCCACATTTTTGTATATTGTACATTCTTGTGATGATCTGCAATGTACAGACGCCAATATTTTCTTATCTTCATACATGCAGCAACAACATGAGAAAAAGGGCATCGTTCTGCTTTCCATTTTCTGCACGAGCAAGACCATTCGTTTAATCGCACAACTTGTATATTGCCTCCCTTCCAATTGTTACCGCGTCGAACTCGTGCAGTTTTGACATCAAATATACCAGTTAGTACATTGTATGAATTTACTATGTGTGCCGTTGCCTTCTGCATAATTCTTTCAAACTTTTTTCTAGACTCAGTACAAAACTCGTGCCCATCATTAATTTCTTTCAAAGATTCTGTCCGTTTCAGATTGAACAGTTCCATAGATTGGTAAAATATATATTCAACCATGGCAGTGATCGGCAAGTTTCGAGCAAACATTATATTATTGTTAAAACATTCCACTAAGTTTGAGGTCGTTACACCATATCGACAACCACCGTTATGGGAAAGTGTCCACATCTCTGGCGGGATATTACGCAACCAATCATAAGCTTCACGCGATATTTTTTTTAATATCTTTCATGTATGCCTCAAATTTTCGTACTTGATGGGTGCTCCCCGCTTTCCAACAGAGCAATTTTAATTCAGAACCTGGGTTTACAGATGCAAAATTGCTTTGAACATGACGAAGACAGAAACGATGAACCCCAGCAGGCGCAGTGAACCCATTTTCTTGTGCATTAATAGCTTGTATTATGCCTTGTGCACAATAAGAAATCAAACACACTTTCCACCGCTGCTTGCACACGTATTGGCGAAGAAGTTTCAAAAACCATGACCAATTCTCACCCGTTTCCTCATTAACCAATGCATAAGCAACAGGGTATTGTCGCATTCTCGAATCAAATCCCATTGCAACCAATAATTTCTGTGACAACCCGAGAATTTTGAATTTTTTAAAATTTTTATTATTTGATTTAAGGTTCAAAATTAGAACCTAGATAGAAAATAAGTGTATGCGTTCGATATTTTTAAGATGGAATTTTGAGGATTTCAAAATTCTGTGAAGGATTTAAGTGAATTATTCAGGATTAAGTAATATGTGAATATGTTCTGTGTATATGTGTACAATATGTGGTTAAGGGTCAAGGGTTGACCATATAATTGATATCTGTCACAAACCCTAGGTATATATTAAGAATGTCAACGTTCGGTTAGAAAACCCTAGCGATTAATAAGAAACCCAAGAAACCGGTTCTGGAAACCCTAATTTCAGTTCTGGGAATCCAAAACCCTAATTCGGTGCATGAAATCCTAATCTGGAAATTTAAATGATTATTATATTGTATAAGTGTTATTTATTATAATATTAATTAGGAAAAAGCTTAATTATTAGCAAACCCTAATTTTACATTTTTGAAAACCCTAATTTCTGGGTTAGAAACCCTAATTTTATAATTCGGGAAAAACTAAGTGTTAATTTAGTGATTTAATGTTAATTAGGAAATATTAATCCTAATTTTATAGTTGTAAGTAATTAGAAAACCTTAATCTAATTACGAAAAATCTAATTTCTATTTTAAGAAAAATTAACTTTTCTATTAGAAACCCTAATTTTGGGTTGTAAACCCTAATCTATGATTTCGACCCTAATTGCTAAATTAGCAATTTTAATTAGGAAATGTTAATCCTAATTAGTAAGATTTAATTAGTGATTAAGAAATTTTAATATAATTAGAAAATTCTAATTATAATTTAGAAATATTAATTTTCTATTTTTGAAAACCGAAATTCGGAAATGTTAGAAATTAAATTACAAAATTAAGGGTTAAACCCTAAATCCTAAATTTTTCCCAAACCCTAGAATTAAAATTAAATGGAAAATGACCATTGTGCCCTTATTGCATTCTTTAATAGGTTGGTGTATAAATCTTGCCATATATTTGGTTGGTGAGCAACTACACCTACTCCATGTGCCTTAAATCACATCAATCAGTCCTTATAACATCCTTATACATTGCATCAAGTCATTTTTAGAGATTAAAGAGAGAGAAAATGCAACTTTCATTTTCATCTTCCACCAAGACCTTCTCTCTTTAGAAATTCGGGAGTTAGGGTGAGAAAGTGTGAGAAACCAAACCATGATCAAGTATTAGCAAGCCAAGAACAAGATCAAAGATCAGAAATCAAAAATCAAGCTAGAAAAAGGTATAAACCCTAAATTTCGAAAATCATGTGATCTTGTGTTAATGTTGTTGTTTGTTGTTTAAAGATGTGTTAGAAGGTGTCTTTTAGTGATCTGGGTTGTTAAATCCCAGATCCAAAATATCAAAGTCCACGAATCAAACATTTTTGAAGTTTGGAAAAAAATTCAAGAAATGGTCTGACAACCATATGTCAGTGGCCTTAGATCTTTATGTTTTTATGATTTGACTTGTTTTAAAGTTGTACTCGGTAGCTTGTCATATGGTCTTTCATCTGTAAGTGGTAGTATGTCTATTGAGTGTCTAGATCGTGAGATATAACCGGTCAAAACTTGTTGACCGGGCATGATCGGGCTTAATCTGGGTAACCCAGAAAGACCATCAATAGCGTTTGACAGGTTTTGTAACGCCCAGATCTGACAGTTCTTATGTGTTTTGGTTGATGTTGTAACAAACTGGTAGCTTGTAAGATGTACTCGTGATCCATGTCTTTAGATCGTGTAAACCGTCAATATATCAAACATATAAGCTAGTCAAAGTTGGCCACTCGAACTGAGTTTGCATTTCTGGAAAACCCAGAAAGAGTATGAACAACTTTTCTGACCTTGTTTGACTGAGCTAGATCTGATTATTGTTTTGTTGTTATGATGATATAATGATATATACATGTACCCTGATGTCTCGTCTACAGGTATCAACCTTTGTATAACTCATACCAAGCCCATAATGCAAATCATAATGATCTAAACCTAGTACCCTCATCTGTTCTTCATTTTCTGGAAACCCAGAAAATGAAGAACAACGTTGTCAGAAATTTTGGACGCTTGAATCTCTCTGTGATTATATGTTATGGCCATGAATGTTGCATTATCTTGTAATATTACATTTATACTACGTGATTAATATCATTAACAGCCCAGAAAACATTAGGATCATAGCTTAAAATCTGGTCAAATCGAGCCCCTTACTGACTGACAAGAAATCTGGGTTGGCTCAAGAACAGGCTCAAGAACACCTATAGCGACGGTTCTGTCGCTATAGGGCCCTTTAGCGACAGTTTATTATTATTATTTTCTGGAAATTAATTAAAAATAGAGAAAAATGGTTTTTAATTATTAAAAATACTAAATAAATTCTGATTTTTTTTTAAATTCTGAAAAATAGTTTTTAATTATTTTGAGTATATTTCATAAATATTTAATATTTTTGGAATATAAATGATATTTTATTTATTTAATTATAATATTAAATAAATGGTTTAAAAATAATTTAAATACATGAAAAATCATGAAAAATAATATTATGGTATAAGAAAATATTTAAAGATATTTTTAGTGACTTTTAATATTTTGTGATGAAATTCATTAATAAATTATTATTAATGGTAATTAGTTTATTTAATGAATATATTAAATAAATTAAGAAAAAATGGATTTAATGCTTTATAAATCATATACAAATGATTTAAGTGTTATCAAAATGTTTTAAGTTATAAAATATAACTTTTGATATTTTATCATAAAAATATTAATATTTTAATATTAATAGTAATTATCGGATAATGAATTTAACGGTTTAAAAATTATATAAAGGTGATTTTAAAGTATTAAAAATACTTTGTGATATTATAAATATATTATAATATTATGACATGTATTTCATTAATATTTGATAATAAATAAATATTAATGATAAAAGAATTATGTGGTATTTAAGTCATTTAAATACGATATTAATGATTGAAAAATTATGAAAAATGATAATAATTATGTTAAAATTATTATGAGACTTAGAAAAATATTTTGACTGATATTAAAATTATCTGAGATAATTGTTAAGTGTTTAGGCAGAGTTTAATTGAACTTAGACTCGATAAAAGTCCGAATAGACCGTCGTGACGTTAGAATTTTGTGTCAGGTTCAACTCAGACTGTAAAAGTTTGACTTGATACCGAATCTTATGTGTGATATAGACTGATAGGGTTATGCGTTATGTGTTTATGTTATTATATGCTTATATATAATAGTATTATTATTGTGATGATATTATTCTAATATTGGAGATATATATTACTAATATTAGGTCTTCAGATAAAGCGTTATAAATTGCGTTGCGGTAATCAACGGTCCAGGCAAGTTTGTTTTACTTAACTCTACTAAGAGTGTTTCATTCGGATATGCTTATGGTTAATCATTGTTGATTGCCATGTATAATTTGTACTATGTACATATTGCATGTATAAGTCAGGTATGAAAGGCTGATCACCTTCATTACCAGTTGGTTTCGGATATATTTTGTTCATGTATAATACTTGTTCAGTCATAAACTTGTTCCTGCTAATTCACAATTATATTGTTGAATTATAGCCAGCTTTTTATTCAAACTCTTCAATCATGATATATCGTTATATTGTTGAATTTAAACTTGCTGGGCAATCCTTATGCTCACCCTTGCTATATCATGATAAAACATTGCAGATTAAAGCGAACGCGTCGGATACAAGGAAAGGTTAAAGACAGTTCCAGCGTTAGGATATGTGTGCAGCTAAATTGTATAGTGTTGTATTTTAATGTGTTAGTTAAGTTATGAATGTGTATTAAGTTAAGGTTACTCGACCTTGAAAAATAGTGTGTAAGTTTAATGTATAAACAATTTATGTTTATATCTTCCGCAAATATAGTAATAGTGATAGAATAATCGAACCGGATCCGAGGTGATTTAGGACCTGGATTCGGGGTCGCCCTCACAGTTGGTATAATTAGAAAATTCTAATTATAATTTAGAAATATTAATATTAATTTTAATTCTAGAATGGTCATTTTGGATAATTGACCAAACCCTCAGGGTTTAGGGTTTGGGAAAAATTTAGGGTTTAACCCTTAATTTTGCAATTTAATTTCTAACATTTCCGAATTTTGGTTTTCAAAAATAGAAAATTAATATTTCTAAATTATAATTAGAATTTTCTAATTATATTAAAATTTCTTAATCACTAATTAAATCTTGCTAATTAGGATTAACATTTTCTAATTAAAATTGCTAATTTAACAATTAGGGTCGAAATCACAGATTAGGGTTTACAACCCAAAATTAGGGTTTTTAATAGAAAAGTTAATTTTTCTTAAAATAGAAATTAGATTTTTCGTAATTAGATTAAGGTTTTCTAATTACTTATAACTATAAAATTAGGATTAATATTTCCTAATTAACATTAAATCACTAAATTAACACTTAGTTTTTCTCGAATTATAAAATTAGGATTTCTAACCCAGAAATTAGGGTTTTCAAAAATGTGAAACAAGGGTTTGCTAATAATTAAGCTTTTCCCTAATTAATATTATAATAAATAACACTTATGCAATATAATAATAATTTAAATTCCCAGATTAGGATTTCATGCACCGAATTAGGGTTTTGGATTCCCGAAACTGAAATTAGGGTTTCCAGAACCAGTTTCTAGGGTTTCTTATTAATCGCTAGGGTTTTCT
The DNA here is from genome assembly GCA_016801055.1 of Panax notoginseng. NCBI lineage: Eukaryota > Viridiplantae > Streptophyta > Magnoliopsida > Apiales > Araliaceae > Panax > Panax notoginseng. Next base: position 88,592,971 of record CM029022.1, on the reverse strand, counting down.
AACCGAACGTTGACGTTCTTAATATATACCTAGGGTTTGTGACAGATATCAATTGTGACGCCCCCAAAATAGGTCCATTCCACCCAACCCATTCTGAGTCGTCAAATACATGGTATAGAAAATAACTACAACTTTATTACAACAATTGTCGTGTAAAATACAACAACACATATGCTGTGAGTTTGGATACAAATATATACCAAATGTGACTCATGTTCCAACCGTGGACATCACCTCACAATAACACCTTACATAAAGGTATAGTCAAAAACTGTTTTAGAAATTAGAATCTTTGGGAAGTGCTCAAGGAAACCTTCGTACATGGGAGGCCACGCGTCTAGGTTATGATAGATATCATATGGCCACAGAATTATCATTGGTTGACCCAATAGACCCCAAAGAAAAACGAGAAGATTACTATCATATTCTTCCCAATGGTGAGTCTTCTCTTGACATATCATTATCTCTACTGTCTCTAATTGAGAATTATACTTCAAACAAACACCAAGATTATATAGGTAGTGCTCGTATATATACCCAGCAAGTGGATGAGCACAACCCTGTCTTATGATGACACGAGGTTGTATGTCGTTAGACATCTTGTATGATAGTGGTAAACTACCCTTCCAACGTTGGGTTCGCCTCACCTTATTTTCTTCACCAAATATAACTACTAAATGATGACCACCGTTCTATTCCCTTGTTACCCCCGCTCGACCCAGCTACACTCTTATTACCTGAAAGGAATTGTGAAGCAAAAGGGTGAGCACAACTAGCTCAGTAAAGAATATCATGACTAAAGATAATTCAATTATCAATAGCCTTCATCAACAATATATCAGAGATTTAGAACATATGGTAAATGATAAAAATTTCAACCATAGTTGCAGCGGAACGAGCAATCCATTAGAAGAGTCAAATAGACTATAAAGTCTATTATCTTCTCCATGTTAAAAATCCACCAACAATATTTTATCCATGTAACATCACTCAACAGTTCCTTTCCACAATCATATGAATAACTCATAATCATAATTGTGACTATAAATTTTTCTTCGCACCCAGGACGAAGAATATTTTCATCACCTGTCTTTACCTGAAACATCAAAGATCATGGTTATACCAAATCACAGTTCCTGTTTATAATCATACTAACAAATCCATCTTTGCACTACGGGCCAAAGATATTCATCAACAAACCATCTTTGCACTACGGGCCAAAGATATTCAACAACAGTTCATCTTTGCACTACAGGCCAAAGATATTCATCAACAGGCCATCTTTGCACTACATGCCAAAGATATTCATCAACAATTCATATTTGCACTACAGGCCAAATATATTCATATCTCAAAGAAATATATAATCATTTCAGAATTTATATAAATAATAATTATAACCATGTTGATCAATTCACCTTTGCACTTAAGCTTAAGATATTCAATTATAAATTCAATGGTCATGATCATATCAGTCACAATTTAACTTTGCACTACAGGCCAAAGAGAACCCTAGTCATGATCATACCAATAATCTACCCATCTTTACACTCCAGTGAAAGAGAATTTCAACATCAGGGTTATAAAAATGTTATATATGATGATAAAAATAATATGATCAACATATAGTTTTAATCTCAAGAGTAATATTCGTAACTCATGAATAGTAAATCGACACAAAAAGGTAGAAATTCCACAATAAAATCCATACCAGTATTTCGGTATAATGATATTGAAAGAATAATATTTCTTAAGCTTATAAACAATTTTTTTAAATTGTTTACACTTTACTAAATAATGCATTTAATCATTCTAAAATACCAAACTCATAAGATTTTATCACCAATAATCAAAACCCTCATCAAAAATCTGCATATACCTCATATAGGATTCTCAAGCCATAAAATCCTATTTTCCAATTTTCTTACTTCACATAACATATTTAATTCATTTACTCATAATTAGTCTATTTTCATGAAAAATACCAAATCAGTTCCAAAAATATTTCTTTTCTGGGATTTAGCATAATATAGTCCCATATTGAACATATATTTTTCTCAGAATTTTTAAAACTCATTTACTATTTTTCATATGGCCAAAACCACCGAATATTTAGACACTTATCAAAAATTGTACTTTTGTCCAAAAATTCTGAAATTTACAGAGTATACTTCTATCATACACATGTACTCCCAATAAATATTTCATCAATTTTGGAGTTAACCACAAGGAATTATAAGCGGTTACTTTTAAAATAGTCTTTTCCCGTAAGATTCATAACTCTTAATCTATACATCCAAAAATCACCATTTTTGGACACAATCAATAAAACTCATCAAAATATCATTTCAAATTTTTCCATAATTTTTGAAGATCAGAAAAATTACGAAACTGAAAATCATAACAACCCTTAAAATCCCTTAATATCCCTTACCTCAAAAGAGCAGTACTTCTGACTGGATATCGGATATGATGCTGAAGAAAACTTGCACTGATGAATAGCAACTCACCAAGCATCTAAAAACTCACAAAATATGCTTCATAATATAGAGAGAGAAAGAGAGAAAGCTTATGTTTCTGGTGTGATTTTCAATTCTAACTTAGCCCTCTATTTATAGGAAAATTTTGGTAGGTTTGACCTGCAACCTGATGGCTTTACCTGCTACTATTCCCACCCACCACATTTGAAATATAATTCAGCACATTTCTTCACCAACCACAAGTGGGGCCCACCAATTCTAGAATTTTCCACCAAAATGATAAACTCTGAAAATTCAACAATTTCTGAACCAGTCATCTCGTAAAATTCATAATAAATCATACGTTCATTTTTAACGGTTCAAAATTTGTGGGCATATACTCAACTTATATATGTATAACATATCCAAAAATTACCACGATCCAACGGTCGGATTAAAAATTATAACCCCCGCAAAATATCTCAAAAACCCTGATTTTTAATACCTCCATTCCGACAAAAATACGGATAAAAATCTCAACATTAACTCCTTCATTTTTTAACCACAAAAATATATCCCTCATTTATATCCACATAAAATAAATATTTCCTTATCATATGAATCAATAATTAATTATTCACAAATAATATTACAGAATCACATTTATGACAACCAGGTCGTTCCCAGGAAAGAGGGGGCTTTCCAATAAGAATTTCTCCTTACTGGCGCGCAATTAGATGACCAAACCTCTCCTTAGACAGAATTTTCTAGACATTGCCAATAATATTATCTAATAATATTATTCAAATAATATGAATTATTGATCTGATAATTGAAAATACTGTGCAGCAACAATTATTGAAACAACAATAATATAAAATATCAACGCAGCAATTATTGAATCAATAAAATAAAATATTGAACAGTAATTACTGTAACAATTATTGAGTAGTGCCTTCTTACGTAAGAATCAATAATTTCAAAAATACTATGCAATACCGTGTGCTACTGTGCAATAACGCGTATTACTATATTTTAACCACCGGGTATTCCAACAGTGTTAACGGTAACAACTACGCCGTTATTTGTAAAAACTCAAATTTGTCGTTTTCTTCACCCGACAGTTATTCGTTATGGGGCCCACAAAGAGCTGCGCCGTCGTACGAATATTCCCTGACAGAAAGAATATTCCACGACCAAACGAATATTCCCCGACAACAATGATTATTTTATAACCACTTGCTTATTTTGAAAAAAAATCATATTTCACTCATAACTTTAAATTTTTATCAATTTAACCATTTACTGAATAGTAATTATAAGAAAAATTGAATACTTTTATTTCATAAAATTCGGGGTCTTACATCAATTATCTGGTCAACCCTTGACCCTTAACCACATATTGTACACATATACACAGAACATATTCACATATTACTTAATCATGAATAATTCACTTAAATCCTTCACAGAATTTTGAAATCCTCAAAATTCCATCTTAAAAATATCGAACGCATACACTTATTTTCTATCTAGGTTCTAATTTTGAACCTTAAATCAAATAATAAAAATTTTAAAAAATTCAAAATTCTCGGGTTGTCACAATTTCCCCTTGTATTTACCTTTTAGAAAAGTACCATCAATGGTGAGAACCGGACGAGCGTATGACCAACCATCAATCACCGACTTGAATGCCAACCACATACGCTTAAAGACAGATTTTCCTTGACCAAGTACGTACGGATCAGCCTCAATCGTTACAACACTCCCCGGATTGTATGTTTTAATGGCAGTCATGAATCTAGGGAGTTGTGCATATGATGTATCCCAATTGCCATAAATTGCACCAATTGCAGCCTGTTTGCCATACCATGCCCTTTTGTACGTCACATGATATTCGTATGTTTTGTTGATCATGGATTGTATATCCACCACCTTGGTATTTGGGTTTTCCGCAATCTAATTACATTAATAAAAAAAACACATAACTAACATTAGATAAGATTCTTTATACTATGTACCAAAAATTATTGATGACAATATTAACATAGACGATAAGGAATTACCATTGATTTGATGGTGTTTCCAATAAATTTTGTTGTAAGCTTGGCATGATCTTGCGAGGGATTTGCAAACTGACATATGTGTTCGTATGGCAATCTTGTAATCTGAAAATATCTGTGTTTCTTTAATTTAGATGCACGAAGCCTCCAAGGGCATTTTTCACTTTTACACTTGACTTCATAAATTGTATCATTGCTCCTGTAAGTGTCAAAATTTCTACGTTCCTTAATGTGTACCCCTTCGATTACTGATTTGAGAACATCTTTGTTTGCAAAAAGAGCACCAAGGTACAATTCATCACAAGAGCTATCAAATGTTGCCCTACAACCACCGTGATTAGTTATCTCATTTTTAAACTCCTCAGTTTTAAACCATGAAGTCATAGGTTGATGTTCTCGGTTAGACACATCAACATCACCGACATTACCAACATATGCATTATGATCCTCATTTTTTCGGCTAGGCACTGGGCCATCTTCATCACTTCCCTCATCATCGGTGGGAGGAATCTTACTTGCAACGTAGCTATCAGGAAAGTCTTCACGTGAAGCAATATTAATGATAGCTGAAGAAACCAATGCTTTTCCAGGGTCAAGACCCCAACGTGTATCAACTTTATCATCAACTTCTAATACATTATTCGGACTGCAGACCCCCTGAACAACATGATCTCCACTATTATTGTAGAAGTGGTCATAATTTTGTGCATCATTCAATGGCATCCCTCCATGCCCACTACCACCAACACCATTGTCTTGAGTTTGATACATTTGAGAAGCACCTCCATATGACATATTCATCTTTTCTGACTCCAAGAAAGTTAATGGGCTAGGCTGAGTTAACAAATTAGTGTATTCACTATGACCCATAAAAAAATTATCAGAACCCATTATTGATGAAGTAACTTTTTCAAGCTCAATGTACAATTCTACTCCACAATTATTGTTGTAGCATCTTTCTGGAATACCCAACATAATATCAACATCATTGTCATTGTTAATACCCAATCTATAAAACTTGGACACCCCATTCACAATATAACTTGGATATTTACAACTTAATTTGAAATTCCATTGGGATGAGTCTTTTCCCAATTCATTATAGAGTTTATGAATCAGCTTATTATACATGGTGTTACGCTGTATGATGACAACTTTTTTCGGACATATTGAGTATCTGAAGTCATTTACATTTTCCGTTAAAACTTCACCTCCCCAAAAACAGATGACTTGAACATAACTACTCATCGTTAATATTATGCAAAAATATCATTCACACAACATTACTTTAAAAATAGACAAATATTTAATTTGAGACAAATTATACTAATAATAAAATTAAAATGAGTACAACAAATACTAATATACATACCTTTAGGGGTGTTCTGGTCAAAATTAATGAAGGCTGATGGAAGAAAAAAATTCTAACGGAAAATATTTTAAGGAAAGAGAAGCAAGAATTAGTAGATAGAATAAAGGAGTGAATGAAGAAAATTAAATGAGAAAAAGTGAGAGGAGAAAAAGGTGATGTCCAAGCTAATTATAAGATAGGATTTTGAACGGATACAAAAAATAATAATAAATAAATAAATAAACGTCATTTAAATTGGCGTTAGATTCATATGTTTGACATATTTTATTTCAATGCTTTCTTTTCCCAGAAAGGTCAAGTGATATCAATATATTTTTTGTCCTTCCTCTGTCATTATCATTGGAAATGAAAGAGAATATAAGACATATAGATTGATACATCCAAAAAAACATATAGATTCTTCTTGCTCATTTTCTTCTTTTTGCAATATAAGGAGCTAGTACCGCCAATAGTTTTATATTCTTTTTCATTTCCAATGCTAATGACAGAAATATATACAAACTCAATGCCACTTCAAGTGGCGTTGGAGATTTTTTTTTATAAAAAAATTTCATTGAACTTTAGAAAAAAAGTTTCTAAAAATCATTCATAACTTTTTTCCAAACTTGCTATATATATAAAAATAAAAAGGTCCAAACGTCACTTCATACGCTACTTTAAGTAGCGTTCAAATATCCCCACATGACATTTTTAAATTTTTTTTTTTTCTTTTCAAATTTGCTTAATAAATAAATTATTAAAAAAAACTTTCAACGCCATTTCATTTGGCGTTGGATCAATTTTTTTTTTTTAAAATAAATTTATTTAAAAAAAAATTGGATCACTTTTTAAAAAAAAATTAGGATCATTTTTTTAAAAATCGTTTATTTAAAAAATGAATTAGTTTAAGTTAATCTAATAATTTGGTTAAGTTAATTTGTTAGCTTTAACACTCCGTTGGCGTTAGATTTGATATTTCAATTTCTGACGCCAATGGCTCATATTTAGAAAGCTTGAACATTTTGGATGTAATCTAGAAAGTTGAGTGCGATTTATGCTACTCTCGGAAAATACTCCTGAAACCTGTGTGCTAGCAAAAACCGACAACTGCACCTGCCCCAACTAGCTGAAACCGGTGAGCTGCCAGAACGGTAAAGGTGCCAAAAGGCCATTTGAGGAACACATAGAATAACACCCAAACAGATTCAGTGGAGGAGAAACACATGTATCAATAAGGAACAGTCTCAAACTAAAATGGTGCCATCAATGACTTAAAACATCCCAATCTGAATAAGTAGAAGATAAGCAAAACTAGAAACTCAGATCGAAAAAGGACCCAAATCATACCCACCGGGAACATATGACCAATAACCATCTGAACCCATATTTCGGCGAGCAAGTTCAGAGGACAGAAAACGATCACCGGAATCATAGGACCCCATACCAAATCAATGCCCATTAAGCCCATACCCAGATTCCAGCGAGGACATAACTAGATCTGAAAAAACCAGATCCGAAGCAGATTCATCATTCAAAACCCCAAACCTAGCATGGAGTCGATGGAATCCGTAGCCAACAATCATCAGATCCAAGAAAATTAGAGCTGATGACGAGAAATACATCCCAATATTTCAAAACCAAGGATATTACAGATGAAATAAACTGAAATCAAGAGAAATCGACATGAGCACCCAAACTGATATCTGAAGAGGATGAGGCTTTTGAACTGCAAAAATCAGCATGTTAAGCCTCCATGATTGCCGAAATCAACCGCCACCAATATCCCATAATCATACATCCACCGACCAGATCAGATCTACCATCTCGAAGACCAAAATGAGCAATAGCTCCTCTAGTCACAGAACATAGAAAGATCCCATAGCCTTTAACACCGAACATTTCTAAAAGGCTAGTAAATTGATTTCGATCAAATCCAGCTAAGAGTTGGCGGTTGGCTACTAGCAGGTATATAAGCTAATGAGATATAATGCAGAATGAGAAAGTGGGTGGGCCGCAAGTCGATGGGAGACAGAATGGTATTGGGGTGGAGAAGTATTGTGAAAGTATCATTTTTTTTTATGAAAATATCAATTACCATCTCCTATCCTCTTGTTACACTTTTATGGGTTAATTTTTTTTTTTTGACATAATAAATAATAAATTTGACATAATAAATAATAAATTGGTTACAAATTTTGTAGCAAACTCAATTTTTTACTATTACATGAACACTATATTAAAAATTTAATGGCGAATTATAAATTGTCACTAATAAAGCTGTAAATGGTAATCAAAAAATTCGTATTCGTTTAACATCCGACCGTTAATATATTCGACGGATAACGAATATTTGAATTTGAATCCGTATCCGTAATTCGCATCTGAATAACTTACATATATATAATAAGAAAAATAATTTTTTTTAAAGTGTTATTCCTTATATAATAATTAATTTTCACTATCATACGAAAATTATTCTAAAAATATGTCGTTTCACTTCTAAAAAGTAGGAAATAACACTTTATTATAATATTAATAACCTGAAATAAATTGATTTAAGTATATTGTTACAAGTTTTTTACTTTCAAAACTTACTTGCGATACCGGGAGGCGGGAGCAATGGACAAAATAATTTTGAGAAAAATAATTAAATATTTAATTTAAGCTTTTGAATCTAATTATAGATTATAAATATTTATACACATTACAGTTTTATTTCACACACATAAAATGAACATCTACTTATTAATGAACATCTAAACATTAATAAGTACAACATTCATTTTGAAATTTAGGATTTCAAAATTGATGAAACTTTATTTGAATTGGAATTTAGAGTATTGATTATTGTATTTATTAAAAATAAATAAATTAACATTCATTAATTAATGAACTATACTTTAAAACTCAATATTTTTTGTTCTTATTCTAGTTATAGTAGTAATTAGAGCATTCATTTTAAAATTTAAATTTAGGATTTCGAAAATGATGAAAACTTATTTGAATTTGAATTAGAACATTCATTTTGTTCTTTAATTTATAATTTACTACAATTCAAATTGTAATGTAATTAATATTTTAATAGAAATTTTATTCTTAATAATATTTTTTAAGTAATTTATAATATTAATTGTATTAATTAAAATATTAAGTTATAATAATTTAAATTTAAAAATATTATAAATTGACAATAAACAAAATCAATCCCTATATATAAAAATATTGGAGACTATAAAAATACTTTTTTTTTTGTAAAGAGAAACATTTATATATATATATATATATATATATATATATATATATGATAATAAAATTTATCTAATACATAAAAAATATAGCACATGAAGCATGAAAAAAAATTTAATAATGACTTATATGTAAAAAAAAAGTTAAAATTTAAGTTATTGTCAAACACCCTCTAATTCAAGATATAAAGAGAAATTAATATTTGATTATAAAAAAATTTACAAGTCAAGAAAAAGGAGAATTTAAAAAAGGGGAGTTAAAAAAAAAACTTACACACGGGTTAAATGCAAAGTCGAATTTTTTCCAAAAATTTGTCTATCCACTAGCTTGAACTCAGGACCTCAAGTTTGAAACTTTAGTCATACGACCATAGGAGCACCACGGGTCAATTATTAATATTTTGCAAGGATTAATCTTTATATCAAAACATTTCATCCCCCCCTTCCCAAAAAAAATAATAATTAAAATATTACACTATTACTACAATTTTGTTACATTTCACAACTTTTTCCTAATTTTAATGAGGGGGTGGGTGGGTGATCTCATTTTCCACCATCAAGATTGTAAGACCCCAACTTTTATAAATAAAGATGAATTTTCTATAAATATCATTTTTGAATATTATGGAGTTAATTTGATATAATGTTATAGTTGTGGGTAATATTTATAAATTTTGCAAAGTACGCAAGTTGTTATATAATATTCGATTGGTCGGGAAATATTCGTTTTAACAGGGAATATTCATACAACGGCACAATCATTGGTGGACCCCACAACGGAATTATTGTCGGATTGAGAAAACGACAAAAATATTTTATTAAAAATAACGGCAGAATTTTTACCATTGATACTGTTGAACTACTCGGTAGTAAAAGTACAGTAATACGTGTGGTTGCATAGTAGCACACGGTATTGATTATTAATGCTTATGTGAGAAGTCACTCAGTTTGATTCAATTATTGTCAGTTAATAATATGAATTATTTAGCGATAATGACGTTTTGTTTTATTCGTATTATTAACGTAATAAAACAGAAACATCTTTTTATATAAAACAAAATACTTTATTAAAGTTATTCTATAAATAGAATATATTATATTTTATTTAAAAGATTTTTCTTTAAATATGGACCGTCAGATTAAAGTAATCAATCTGGACCGTTCATGGATTAGTTATTATGCATTCTATTTTTCTATAAATAGCAGCTCATTCCTTCATTATTTCTTACGAATTCACTGAACTCTAGAGAGAGAAACTATAGAGAGAAACTATAGAGAGAGAGAGAAGAAGAGTATTCTGCTACTTAACTACTTCCTTATTTCAGCTCTTCTTTAAAACGGTAAGGGGTGTTATTCTTTCTTATTCATGAAGAGAACTGTTGTTATTCCATTTCTTATTATTCTGTTGGAATAACCTGTATACGCGGTCTACCCTATACTTGGTGACATTCTTCTATTATTATGTTGAAACATCCTGTCTGTGTGTTTTACACCGGACCTGGTTCCGTTTTTATTATTATTCTGTTGGAACATCCTGTCTGTGTGTTTTACGCCGGACCTGGTTCCATTATTTATTATTCTGTAGGAATATCCTGTCTGTGCGTTTACGCCGGACCTGGTTTCATTATTTATTATTCTGTCGAAATATCCTGTCTGTACGTTTACGCCGGACTTGGTTCCATTATTTATTATTCTGTTAGAATAACCTATCTGTGCGGTCTATCGCATGCCGGGTGATTTCTTTTGTTATTCCATTCTTTATTATACTCAGTTGGTTAAGTTTTAACTTCTATACTCCATGAAATTAGTGGAATATCCTTGATAATTGCGTTTCATCCAGTATCTTTTCATGAAAATATTATTCTAAGCATTCTTAAATTTTACTCCACAAAGCAGTATCATGTTGACAATTTGGACGTTGTTAATTCTTGGATAAATTAATTCTTGAACTTGTTTTATTGAATTCTTATATCATTGTCATCATCCTCATGTTTATAAAATATTGAAAGTCATCTGTGGCTCGTAGTTCATAGATGGACTTGGTATGATTATGACCAGGGATTATTCGGTATAATCATGACCGTAATGTTACAAATGATGTGGTAAAAGTCCTCATTGGCCCGTAGTGCATTGATGGACAGTTGTTGACATGATCATGACCATTAATGAATACACAAATATTCTTGGCCGTAGTGCATAGATAATTATGGTCGTGATACTAACGAATATCCTTGGCCGTAGTGCAGGGGTGATTCGATGATGTGGATTATTTTATTAAGCTGAGTCCCAGCGATAACAGTGTTGAAAAACCTTTTAAATCATAAAAGATAGTAGAGTTTATTTTCTACTTGACTCTTTTAATGGATTGCTTGTTCCGCTGCAGTTAAACTTGATGTCTATTATATTTTATCGGTTTAACATTGTTGAAGGCTAATGATAATTTATTCTGCATTATCTTAGTCATAATATTTCTTACTGGGCTAGTTGAGCTCACCCTTTCTTTCACCGTTCTCTTCAGGAAATGAGAACGTAGCTAGGGCAAGTTGGGGAACGGAGTGATGGTCCAAATGATAGTATTAGTTAGTAGTCCTCACTTTTCTATGTAATAGTGTGTTAATAAATATAACGAGGACTCCTTTTGAGTATGAATACTCTCTAGAAGATAATATTTGTATTCAAACTCACAGTTTATGTTTTGTCGTATTGTACATGACAGTTGTTTTAGTAAGCTGTATTTGTATTTTGTAATATGTATCTGACGACCCAAGATGAGTGATGTATACCTAATTTTGGGGGCGTCACAAAGATCTTAGTGGCACAACAAATGAATCAGAAAAAATAAAAATTTCTATTTCGACATTAAAATCTTACAAAATCCCTGTTCAAAGAATTAAATAGTTTAAAATAATGTTAAATTTTAACAAATAATTTAATTCTAAAAAATAAACATGGTGGTTATGTTAGGTATATAGATAGGTATTTCTTTACTCTTTAGGTTTTCTCCTTTTCTTTTTATTTATTTATTTATATATTTTTATTTTTTGGTTTCTAGTTTTCAACTAGTATTTTGTTAGTGGTTACTTTTAGGAAGAAAATCGTGATGTGGCCGCGTGGGTAATGGGGGGACTGGACTGAATATAAATTATTTTCATTATAAAATGTAATGGGAGAATTGTTATAAAATAAAACTCTTGTTCTGTAATGATAGTCGTGTGTTTCATTCACACATCTTAAATTATTATAAATTAAAAAATAATAATACATTTCAAATTTATTCTGGAGAAAAATTTAATTTGAAAAAAATATTGTATGTGGTTATTATTTATTTATAAAAATATTTACTTGAAAAATATTTATTTAAGTCCATAATCATAAAATATCCATCATTTTTTTTGAAAAATGTTAAAAATACTCTTTTATGTTAAAAATACTCTTTTATTTTAAAAATATCCATCATTTTTTTCAGAAAATATTAGAATAGCTCAGTGGTAGCTTAATTGCCCAATAACCCATAGGTCTTAGGTTCAAAACCTAGCTGTGATTTTTTTACTTCATATGTTATATTTTTTGTGTATTTTTGTATATTTAGTTTAATATTGAGATTTGTTTAGTATTTTATTTAGTTTGACAAGAAATTTTGAAAAGAACAAGTATGTATGTATGTATGTATGTATGTATGTATGTATGTATGTATATATATATTCATATATATATATATATATATATATATGTGTGTGTGTGTGTGTGTGTGTGTGTGTGTGTGGAAAATAGCTGTACACAGCCTTGTAAACTCTTTTTTTACACAGTACATTAAAATGACGTCGTTTGGCCCATTTATTTAAAAAAAACACACGACTCCTCTTTCTTCTCTACTCTCCTCCCAAAACGATCGAAGCTCTCAGAAACCCAAATCACAAATCGAAGCCCTCCCCTCCAAAATCGATCGCGCACACCTCTAATTCCCGAATCAGAAATCGCTCAAGTTCTTCTCCCCCAAATCAATCGCCGATTCCTCAAGTCCCACAAACTATAGGTATATATATATATTTCTATGGCTTGAAAATAGTTCCCATTATTATTTAGGTCCACGTATTTCTTAAAAGTGGTCTGGTTCTACCCATTAATTCAAACAGTAGCAAAAAACAAACAAACTGTACATGCCGATAAGAACTTTTTGGTTCGTCCCTTTTTTCGTTCTTATTCAAAGGTTAAGTTTAACTCTAAAGTGAGTACCTTTTTGGTTCAGGTGAGTTCATGCAGTAGTATTTAATATTGGTTCTGTCTTTTTCCAATTCTTTTAGTCGCATTTGAAAATTTTAAAATATTAATTTGGGTCTTCTTGGTTCTGTCTTTTTCCAATTCTTTTAGTCGCATTTAAAAATTTTAAAATATTAATTTGTCTTTTTCCTTCTATTTTGATTTGATTGAATGAGCTATATCTTCTTATAACTCATATGAGAAACTTATTTCGGCTGAAAATTTCAGTTTTTAATGGTTGCATCTGTTTCTACAGTGGTTGAAGTCCTAGGATGGAAGTTTGTAATGTTCCTGAACATGGACGTGCAGATAATGTCTTACCATTACAACACTCAGAGTCGGCATTAAACCTTCATGACACAGAGTAGAAAATTTGCCCAACATTTTGAATTTTGAATTATATTATCAATTGAATTATATGTTCTCTTTTTCGTTCCAGTGTTAATGTAGAGGATGACAATACAAAAACTTCGATAGAAGTTCCATATGTTGGATTATTGTTTCCTAGTCAGGACGACGCATACGCGATGTATAATGCATATGCAAGGCATAAAGGATTTGGACTCCGTTTGTCGAATCTGGACAAATCTAAAACTTCGGGGGAGGCAATAGGTCGATTAATTATTTGTAGTAAAGGTGGAATTGCAAAAGATAAAGATCAAACACTTGAAGAGAAACCGAAGAAACGACGAAGACAAGTAAGATCTGACTGTCGTGCAAGGATGTGGATCCATTTAAACCAAAAAATGAAGACATGGCGTGTTACTAGTTTTTGTGATGAACATAATCACGAGTTTACTAGCCCTTCATCAGCATGGAAACATCGCTCTCATAAGACATATCATCGTAGTCAAACTGTCAAAAATTTGATGGAGAAGATGCATGAAACTAGATTGCGCCCATGAACAATTGCAAAGGTGGTTAATGCTCATGGGAATGGTGAGGATGAGATGATAACAACACAACAATGTGCAGATCATTTGCGTAAACAGAGAAAGAATATGGTTGGTCGCGAATGCATTTATGTAGTTCATCATTTTTTAGCAAAAAGAGTATGTGACCCGTCATTTTTTTTTGCCATAGATTTGAAGAAGGATCACAGTCTTAAAAGTGTTTTTTGGGCCAATGGGAGGTCGATATCATCATATTTACAATTTAGTGATGTAGTTTCTTTTGATGTTACATATCGAACTAATAAATTTTCATTACCATTTGCTCCATTCATGGGGGTTAATCACCACAGACAATATATTTTGTTTGGTTGTGCTTTACTTGCAAATGAGAAAGAGAAATCTTTTATATGGTTGTTTCAAGAGTGGAAGAAATGCATGTGTGGAAAAGATCCTGGGGTAATTATAACAGATCAAGATCATGCTATTTGCAATGCTATAAAGAAAGTCTTTCCTAATACTCGACACCGATTCTGTTCATGGCACATTGAGAAGCATATCGCTGAGAGACTTCATCTCCTTCGTTCTAGCAATCAAGCATTTTGTGATGAGTATAAAGCATGGTTTTATAGTGAAACCATATTAGAATCAGAGAGCCGTTGGGAAATTTTGAAGAAGAAGTATGATTTGAATAATAATATTTGGTTGATGAACTTGTATGAAATACGACATCAATGGGTTCCTGCATACTTCAGAGACATCTTTACAGTTGGAATGACATCTACCCAACGTAGTGAGAGTATTAATTCATTTTTTGATGGATTTGTTCATGTGTTAACTCCATTGAATGAGTTTGTGACGCAATATGAAAATGCTCTTGTATCTCGTCGGCAAGCAGAGAAAGAAGAAGATTTCAAGACAAAAAATTCTCACCCGATATACGAGACTGAGTTGGAGATTGAGAAACAAGCTGGACAACTCTACACTAGAAAAATGTTTGACATATTTCACACTGAATTTAAGGCTAGGTATTCCTATTGGAAGGAGAAGGTGAGGAAGGATGGAGACATAATTGAATACAAAGTTGGAAAGAGCACGAGTCCTAAAGATAATTGGAGAACTGTCTTGTATGATGGTGGACAGACTCTTAATTGTTCTTGTGCAAAGTTCGAGATGGAAGGAATGATATGCAAGCATATCATTTGTGTTATGAGATTTAAAAAATTTGTTTCCATTCCAGAAATATATATATTGAAAAGATGGACTATGGATGCTAAGTATCGACTTGATATTGTTAGATGTTCATCAAGCGAGGTTGATGTAACTCCTATGATGGTGTTTTCCCTTAAATCAAAAATGTCCAAAGTGTTACAAGATGCTACTTCATCACTGACAATTTTTAAGGAAGTTGAATATTTGTTGGATGATATGATAAAAAAGATAAAGGAGAAAAAATTGCAAGATATGATTTGTCAGACGGATTCAAGTACTCAAACATCTAATCCAGTTGTTTCCTTTGTTGACATTCCAGAAATAACAGTGTGTGATCCCAATGGGCCAGTTAGTACTAAAGGTAGACCAAGGGGAGCCTCGAGATTTCAATCGGGTAGAGAGATAGCTCAAGAAGTAAAGAGTAAACAAACTCGTTATTGTGGAGAGTGTGGAGAAGCCAACCATTATAGGACTACTTGTCCAAAACTAGGTACAAATAAACTCGTTCATTTTGTTATGTTTTTTATATATTTGTTTGGACTCTATAAATATTTAATTTTTATTTTTATTGTTGTGTATTAATAGCAAATCAACATAACAAAGACCACGAAAATGAAAAAGGGAACAAAGGAAAAGACAAAACCACCAAAGGTACTTTCTTCTTATTCCACTCTGTCCTATTGCAGTTCATGTTTAGAGTCAAAAACTTAGTTGCAAAATTATGTGTTATCAATTTACGTGCATGCTCAAAAATTTTTCTTCATGTAATTAATTGCTAGACTGCCATAAAGATTGGTTTTCTCTGAATAGGTGGCTGCTTGGAAAGATGATGATGGAGAGTGGTATGAGACTGGCTTACACATTTTCTTGTCTTTTTCAGTGCCATACGCGGGTGGTGATTCTGGACGAAATCAATGAAGACCGCCATGATGATGATTGATCGAGGGGTGAGGAGACATTTCCATGACGACATCACAGTGCCCCTACTAAGTCGTAGTCCACTGTAATCTTTTGTTTCATGTTAGTCATTTCTTGTATAAAGGACTATAGATCCTCCTTGTAGGTTGCTACTTTCTTTTGAAGGATGATTATTTTGAAGGATGATTATTCTGTACTTTCTTGTAGCTATTTAAACCCATTATTATGTGGTTTGTCTTCAAGGCATAAGTCATGACATAGGGAAGTTGATCACCTCATAAAAATTAATCAACTACATAAAGCTGAAGAAAAAAGCTTGAGCGGACATGTTTGCAATTGCAATTGCAAAAGAGAATAAGAAAATATTCATTTCATTGAAATATGTAATTCATCTGCCCCCATTCAACAAAGTATTGAAAAAGAAAACTTGCCTTTACCTAAGCTAATTAATTAGCCATCTAATCTCACTTGTGCTACACAAATTAAAATTTACAATGACTAAAAGTTTCAACTAGGAAGGAGGAGCATCAATGGGTAAAACACATAGGCATTTCTAGTTTGTGGTCTGCAGAATGCTCTGAGTTCACAAAGTGGCCACCGGATTTACTTTGTCCTGATCTTGATGACTTTTGAGTTTTTGACGACCAGTGCTTCGAAAATCCAGAGGCTTGGTGCTGAATAGGTTTCTCAGTATAAGCTCTTGCAGGGCGAGGGCAGGACCTACACAAGATATCTCACATTTTAAACAGGAATAAAGGAGTTGTTATCATATATAGCAAGTAAGAAACCTAGCAATGTCCAAATTCTTAATTTATTCATTCAGCTTGGTTGATTACTGTTACTGAAAATGAAGCTAAAAGGCCAAATTTGATTGAAGCACTAAGGTGGTCTTGTGGTGTTTCCTGTTCTTCTTTTTTCTTTTTCTTTTATAATCAATATTTTTAGGAATAAGCCACCAAAACATGTTCAAATAACTCGTTTCTGCAAATTGATCCAAACAGAATTCTACTCCTATACATCTTATCTTACCTCATATAGAATAATATATATACTCCTTCTGACATGACCTGGTTCATTTGCACTGGCAGGACCTGTAATTAAAGTATGATTTTGGACCATCAGAATCTTGTTTCACCAGGAAGAAAAAACACCAAACCAAAAATCTAATTCAATTGACCACATTCAATTATAAAATTTATTTTTATGTATAGCTTTGGATAAATCACAATTCTTCTAAAAGTAACAGGAATCATACCCATAAGTGGAAAATCCATGAAACTAGAAAGTCAGATCATCACTCAGATTCAAAGAATAAAACAAACATATGATTCAGTTCACCCTAAATTCTAGCTGGAACTAGATTCAAACACCTTCATGCCCATCATCATCGAATAGTAACGAAATGAATATCATTCGAGAAAAGCTACTGTATTTAAAAACTGTTTTCAGTGAACTCTTCAACTAAATTAAAAGCAACCAAGAAGACCTAAATTAATATTTTAAAATTTTCAAATGCGACTAAAAGAATTGGAAAAAGACAGAACCAATATTAAATACTACTGCATGAACTCACCTACACCAAAAAGGTACTCCACTTTAGAGTTAAATTTAACCTTTGAATAAGAGCAAAAAAAGGGATGAACCAAAAAGTTCTTATCGGCATGTACAGTTTGTTTGTTTTTGGCTACTGTTTGAATTAATGGGTAGAACCGGACCACTTTTAAGAAATACGAGGACCCAAATAATAATGAGAACTATTTTCAAGCCATAGAAATATATATATATATATATATATATATATATATATATATATATATATATATATATATATATATATATATATATATATATATACCTGTAGTTTGTGGGACTTGAGGAATCGGCGATTGATTTGGGGGAGAAGAACTTGAGCGATTTCTGATTCGGGAATTAGAGGTGTGCGCGATCGATTTTGGAGGAGAGGGCTTCGATTTGTGATTTGGGTTTCTGAGAGTTTCGATCGTTTTGGGAGGAGAGTAGAAAAGAGAGAGGAGCCGTGTGTTTTTTTTTAAATAAATGGGCCAAACGACGTCATTTTAATGTACTGTGTAAAAAAAGAGTTTACAAGGCTGTGTATAGCCATTTTTCCCTATACACACACACACACATATCAGTATAATAAATTTAAAAATATTGGAGACTACAAGTTATGGCGTTAGTTTAGTTAACTAATAAATTAGAATGGCTCAATGGGGTCATAATGACCCAATAACCCATAGGTCTTAGGTTCAAAACCTAGCTGTGATATTTTTACTTCTTATGTTATATTTTTTGTGTATTAGATAAATTCTATTACCATATATATATATATATATAAAGTAACTATGAATATTTATATAACATAACTATGAATATTTTAATATATATATATATATATATATATATATATATATAAATTTATCTCTAAATATTCATATAAATATTTATAAACAAATATTCATATAAATATTTATGCATGAAATACAAATATATTATCTTATAATAATAACGCACTAATTTGTTGTTGCCCGAAAAATCGTTGCTAAAGGCCCATTTTTTTGTAGTGAACATCCCTAATATGGGAAAACTTTTAGGCGTTCAAGGCGGACAGAACGATAATATCGTTCTTGCATGTAGTATTGATCAATACAGGGCACATTGGGATGATCACCCTCGCGCCTGTAAGTTATGACAGTTTGCAGATGAAGTTCTACTAAACCTATTCGAAAATTAAAAATAATGTTCATAGTATGTCAACTTACCCCTTTTATAGTCTATACGTAGTTACAAAACTTTGGTATAGAATTGTTATGTTATTATTATCGGTTCAGTTTACTTCATAACTATTAATTCGTTGTAGAAGTGATGTACGAAGAAAATATTTAATTTTTACAGCTACTTATATTTATAATTGTTATTACTTGCTGGGCACCCAAATGCTCATTCTTGCTTTAAATTTAAATATTTTCAGCTAAGCTTGATCAACCTGAAGGTTCAGACGAGAACAAGTGAAAAGGAAAGCAAACAAAATAAGCTTCATGGTATTTTTTTTGTAGTAATCAAACTGTATTAAGACAATGATATGTATTATCTATCATGTAAAGAATTATAGTAAAGGTTGCGTACTTGGGATTAGACTCTGATAATTGTAAATTAAGTTTGATATTTATATTATTGTTATTATTATTAGTATTATTCTGCTCATAGAAATGGTATCGTGAAGCACCGAGTTCGGGTTTCAAGTACCTGAATTTGGGGGCGTCACATCATGGTATCAGAGCTTAGGGTTAAAAACCTTAGGTGGGCTAGACCTTAGGCTATAACCTTAAGACAGAGGGAAACATTGAAAATACAAATAACTCATATAGAGTTTAAAAGGAGATGAATTGGACAAATTCATCGTCAAACTAAATGAAAGATAACTTATATAGAACTATTATTTGTTGTGTGCATATATTATATACTAATCTAGATAATTTATGTGTAGATGTCAGGTGGTAAAGAATTAGGATACCCTCAGATCATAAAGAAAGAGTAAACCTCCATAATCGAGCTAATATCAAAGTCAATAGCTGAACTAGAGGCTCACATTGAAAGTAACCCTAATGAGGTGATTATACTGGAAAATATAGTATTGGACCCAAAAACGATGGTATAACTGATAGGTAGAGTATAGTTAAAGAATATAATATTATGCGCGAGTTCTTAAACTCTTATGTTTGTGGTGAGTTATTAAACTCATAATGTGTGGTAAGAAAAAGGGAAATATTTTATAATACCTCATATCATTCTTGAATTACTACTCCATTTCCTCACCAGCCCTTGAACCCTTGACCTCTATAAACTCAATAATCAAACGAGTGCCAAATGGCTACAAGGAGGACTAGTATAGTTATGTGTGAATGGATTATCGAGGATAATGTGAATATATAGAATACTAAGCAATTAATCCTTAGTGAATGTGTAGAAGATAAGTAGTATTAATATTACTTGAATCGGTATGATTCTATGTGGTGTAAATGATAGGTATGTCTGTGTAATATAATATTCTTAACTTTGGTATAAGTTATGGCAGAGATTCCTGACTTTTGAGTCACAAAGGGATAGCGGATGTTTAAAGCAGTATGTTCTAAGGTATGTCAAGTGTTATGAAAATGAATCTATATTGAATTAATGAAATAAGTTGATATAAAGATAGTAATTATTTATCTGAGCACCGGTTAATACAGTAAGCTAAGTTTTTAAAATATAATATTTTGAGTACATGACTATTTGAATAGAAAATTTTGCGTTATATGTTAAATGTATACGATAAGGCTTAGAATGTAAGTTAATAAAGAATAATTTCTGATAATGCCGCCAAGATGAAAATGAAACCCAAGGGCAAAAGAACCTGTCAACAAAGCTGGAGAACAACAAGATCCGACACAGAATTTTGATAAATTTGCTCGCTCAAGCTATGCAGAACGGAATACCAGCCGCGGGAAATTAGCCAAATAATCGATCGGCAAACGTCAAAGACTTCAAGAAAGTCTTACTGCCAGGATTTAGAAGATCAGCTGACCCTATTGACGCATTTATGATAGCTAGGGTAACGGAGGGGCAAAAGACAGCTTTTGCCACCTATACGATGAAAGGAGATAATTTTTATAATACTTGAAATAGGCCGGGATTGTGATTAAAAGGAAAGTTTGTGTGCTAGAAGTGTGGGCAGGAGGGACATATCTCTCCTAACTGTCCCAATCGAAGAGTGTATATTGGGTGTTTTATTTGTGAATCAACGGAGCATTAGGTGAAGGACTGTTCGAAAAAAAGAATGGGGCCAGGAAGCGTAAGTACAGGAAAAGGCAGCAGGACATTGGCGACAACGGGACCAACTTCAACAAACAAACCAACATAATCAACCGTAAGAGTTTTTAACATGACAGTTCAAGATACCGTGGCAGAAAGGGATGTAACTCTAGGTATTATTCGTACAACTTTTATTTTCTATATGATTTTCTTATATATAATAAATTATTTTATATAGAATTTTAAAGGAGAAATTTGAGTTCTTTTCGAAATCGAATTTCCGTTTAATCAGATAGGTAAGCTTTATGCTGAATAGTTAAAGATCAGTTCGATCAATTATGATCGAGATCTACTTGCAATGACTATGTATGCTATGTACCATTGTATGTATAGGTTTTAAAACGGTGATTCTGGGGACGAAATCTTTATAAGGGAGAGTGAATGTAATAACTCGATATTTCTATATAATTAAATCAGAAATTTTGCTTATAATTTTTTTTAAATAAATGTGGGAATATGTGCCAGATAATGTGTATATGTATATATGTGTGATAACTAAAACTTTATTATTACATGAATAATTATAAATAATTTTATTTTAGAATTATTGATCATTATAAAGTATATTCATATAATAATTAATTTTATAATAGAAATATTTTTATTATTTATTTTCCATGAAAATATGATTATATAATATAAATAATATATGAAATGATTATAGAATTATTATAATAATTATTTTGTTATATAAATTTATTTCAGATTAATTAAGTTAATTATTATAACTTAATTAATAATGGTATGTATATGGCAGATAAATCAGATATGGAATTCAAACCCTAATTCTGGATTTGGAATAAGGAAAGAGGATACTAATATAATATTAATTATATTTCAGTGTTATAAATATGTATGTTATGTGTGTGAGGTTAAGGTGTGAAACAGTTTTAAGGTAACATGCAAAATCCTAATTTTACTCAAAACCCTAGATTTGAAGTGAAATGAGACTTTAAAATCTGTTAAGTCGTTGCATTATGTTGTATGTGATATGTATTGTAGACTTTAATGCTAATTATGAAAAACCCTAATTAGTAATTTAAAAACCCTAATTTTTTTTAAAACCCTAATTAATATTTTTAAAACCTAATTTCCAATTTGAAACCCTACTTGTTAAATTAGTAACCCTAATCGCAAAATTGAAAAGCTAACTGTGGTTAGTAGATTCCTAAACCTAAATCGTAGGTCTATGTAATTAGAAAACCTAACTAATTAACAAACTCTAATTTTCTATTTTTAGAAACTAATTTTATTTTTATAAACCCTAATTAAAAATCCTACCATTTTGTGCTAACCTAAGGGTCAAACCCTAAGGGTTTGATATGTTACATATTTGCCATTAAATTTATAAGGCCAAGGACAAAAATTCCCCTCTTGCATAATTGTAGCCAACTTGTAAATTTGTCCAACACTTTAGTTGGTAACCTAATCTAACCACCCCATGTGACAAATCTCAGCAGACCGGCCACCTATGCCAGCCCATTTCATGCATCTAACTTAGTATCTATAGATTGGATAGAGAGAAAAATCATTTGCTAGCTTAATTTTTGCACAACTCTCATCCTTGACTCTCTCAACTCAAAACCCACGAAATTTCTTTGCTTTATCAGTCATAAAACAAGCCCCACTAATACATATAACAACATCAGTAGCCTTGAATCAGAATTTGATCGTAGAAGGTATAAACATTAACTTGAAAATCTGACTTTTGATGCTATGTTAAATGTTATGATTAAGTGTTAAAATATGTTGTTTATAGTATATAATGATAATCTGTGTTGATAGATGTTAGATCCATTACATCTATAGGCTCAGATCTAGCATTTTACAAAATTTGAAATTTTTTTATTTTGTGTTCTGACAATGAATGTCAGAGGTTGTAGATCTTTCTCTGTTAATGTTTTTGGTTGTTTTATGTTTTAGATATGTAGTCTGATATGTGGTCTTTATTCTGCAACTTGAATCAAGGCTGAATGATGTCTAGATTTCATTTTATAAACGGTCAAAACCTGTTGACCGGGCATGACCGGACAATTTCTGGGCAACCCAGAAAAAGTTTCCAGCATCTGACAATATTTTGCAAGCCTTGATCTGTCAGTTGGTTAAGAGTTTTGATGTTGTTATTGTAATCAGTTTATAGTATTTATATGTTCTTTAAATCCATGGCTTTAGATCCCATAAACAATCAACTGATAAAACGTAGTGGATGGTCAAACTTGGCCATCCGGCCATGAATATGATTTTTGGAAATTCCAGAAATTGCTTGAATGAACTTTCTGACAGGCCTTGACCAGATCAAATCTGGTCATTGTTTTGTACTTGGACTGATTTGTTGCTTGTTATGTGTTCCTTGACATATGGACTATAGATTTAAACCTTAAGAACACCAACTGTATGAACATAACCTTATGATAATCGGGCCTCAAAGTAACACCATGACACTGTCTGGGTTTCTGGGTTATCCAGAAAACCCAGAACAGCTCTGACAACGGTTTTAACGGCTTAGATCTTGCATTTGAATTGTTGTATGGCCAATCTAATTATGGGACAGTGTAATATTGCATTAGTACTACGATCTAGCAACATTAGATGGCCCAGATCATGCTTGAACAGAGAATTACATTAGGTCAAACCGAGCACCTTGAACATTGACTTGTCAGTGTTCTTGAGCCAAGAACACCTAACACGACAGAAATGTGTCGCTATAGCCTATTGCGACGGTTTCTATTATTTTTATTTTCTGAATTTCTGAAAAAAGATTAAAAATAGAAAATAAATTCTAAAAATTACAAAATTGGTTTTAAAAATTATTTTAAATTATGAAAAATAACTTTTATTTATTGGGAAAATTTTAATTAATATTTATAATTTTTTGAATATTAATGCTATTTAATTTATTTAATTAGTGTATTAAATAAATTAGAGAAAAATAATTTTAATGTTATAAAAATTATTTTAAATAAGAATAAAGTGTTTAAAAATATTTTTGAGTCATAAATGTAACTTTTCATATTTTGTGATGAATTTCATTATTTATTTAATATTAATGATATTTAAGTTATTTAACAAATGAATTAAATAAATTATGAAAAATAGAATTTATGATTTAAAAATTATAAAAAAAATAATTTAAAGATTATAAAAATATTTTAAGTTATAAAATATAACTTTTAATATTTTGTTATGAAAAATATTAATAATTTAATATTAATGATATTAGATTTATTTAATAATTATATTAAATAAATTAGTTTAAAAATGATTTTAATATTATAAAAATTATTTTAAATGAAAAGGAAGTGTTTAAATATATTTTAAGTTATAAAATATAACTTTTAATATTTAAAGGATAAGTTTATTAATAATTTAATATTAATAATATTAATTTAATATTAATGATATTAGATTTATTTAATAATTATGTTAAATAAAAAGTTTTAAAATAATTTTATTAATTTAAAAATTATTTAAAAAGGATATAAAGGAATTAAAAATATTCTAAGTTATACGTAATGACTTTTAATATTTCGATAAATAATACATTAATATTTAAATATTAATGATAATTATTTAAAAATAATTTTAAATGTTTTAAAAATTATTTAAAGGCAATATAAATGTTTTAAAAATATTTTGAGTTATTATAAATAACTTTAATATTTTGACAATGGTTTCGTTAATAGTTTAATATTAATTAAATGTTAATGATTATAGAATTGTTTAATATTTAAATCATTTAATAATGATTCCGGAGTTTGAAAATTTATAATAAATTATAATAAATATTTAAAAATTATTATAACTCATTTAAAAATAATATGACTGATAATTATAGTTATTGAACTATAGGATAGAGTCTTAGACTGGTTAATTATCCGATAAAGCCGTCGGTAGATCGAAATATTTCAGAAATTGATCTGGACTTAGATATTTTGACTGTATTAATATTTATTTGTGATTCAATGACTGTTAAACATGTGTGACAAGGTGATTATGTTATGTGTTAACTGCCATAAACAGTGTTATGTGTTATAGTATGTTATTCTAATCGAACGAATGATCTTATTGATGATAGGTCTTGATGTAAAAGATAAAACTAAGTTGCGTATTGTAAGCAGCAGACTAGGCAAGTATCCTATCTTTGTATTTTCTTTATGCAATGGACATGAGTAAGAAAATTTCAGAATTATATTATTATTTTGCCAGATTATTAACTCTATTGTTACATATATTATATCCGATCATTGTTTTATCAACATGATATTATATTATATAATTCAGATATATATTCTGTTCGTTAATTTCTAAAAATGGTTATACAAGTGACCTTACTTGGATAATCATTGTATTTAAATATATGATGATATATATATATATATATATATATATATATATATATATATATATATATATATATACCTATTGATCGCCCATATATATACATTAAGTAAAAGCCGTCTAAGCTATTTGACCAGCTAGACACAGATTTAGAAATATCGTTGAATATGATAAAACCTTTTTGTATCCAGTCAAATTATTTTGGTTCGAATTCCCAACTAAGTATGAGCATCCCTAATATGGGAAAACGTTTATGCACTCAAGGCGGACAGAACGATAATATCGTTCTTGCATGTAGTATTGATCAATACAGGGCACATTGGGATGATCACCCTCGCGCCCGTAAGTTATGACGGTTTGCGGATGAAGTTCTACTAAACCTATTCGAAAATTAAAAATAATGTTCATAGTATGTCAACTTACCCCTTTTATAGTCTGTACGTAGTTTCAAAATTTTGGAATAGAATTATTATCTTATTATTATCGGTTCAGTTTACTTCATGACTATTAATTCGTTGTAGAAGTGATGTACAAAGAAAATATTTAATTCTTACAGCTACTTATATTTATAATTGTTATTACTTGCTGGGCACCCAAATGCTCAATCTTGCTTTAAATTTAAATATTTTCAGCTAAGCTTGATCAATCTGAAGGTTAAGACGAGAGCAAGTGAAAAGGAAAGCAAACAAAATAAGCTTTATGGTATTTTTTTTGTAGTAGTCAAACTGTATTAAGACAATGATATGTATTATCTATCATGTAAAGAATTATAGTAAATGTTGCGTACTTGGGATTAGACTCTGATAATTGTAAATTAAGTTTGATATTTATATTATTGTTATTATTATTAGTATTATTCCGCTCATAGAAATGGTATCGTGAAGCACCGAGTTCGGGTTTCAAGTACCTGAATTTGGGGGCGTCACATCATGGTATCAGAGCTTAGGGTTAAAAATCTTATGTGGGCTAGACCTTAGGCTATAACCTTAGGACAGAGGAAAACATTGAAAATACAAATAACTCATATAGAGTTTAAAAGGAGATGAATTGGACAAATTCATCGTCAAACTAAATGAAAGATAACTTTTATAGAACTATTATTTGTTGTGTGCATATATTATATACTAATCTAGATAATTTATGTGTAGATGTCAAGTGGTAAAGAATTAGGATACCCTCAGATCATAAAGAAAGAGTAAACCTCCATAATCGAGCTAATATCAAAGTCAATAGCTGAACTAGAGGCTCACATTGAAAGTAACCCTAATGAGGTGATTATACTGGAAAATATAGTATTGGACCCAAAAACGATGGTATAACTGTTAGGTAGAGTATAGTTAAAGAATATAATATTATGCGCGAGTTCTTAAACTCTTATGTTTGTGGTGAGTTATTAAACTCATAATGTGTGGTAAGAAAAAGGGAAATATTTTATAATACCTCATATCATTCTTGAATTACTACTCCATTTCCTCACCAGCCCTTGAACCCTTGACCTCTATAAACTCAATAATCAAACGAGTGCCAAATGGCTACAAGGAGGACTAGTATAGTTACGTGTGAATGGATTATCGAGGATAATGTGAATATATAGAATACTAAGCAATTAATCCTTAGTGAATGTGTAGAAGATAAGTAGTATTAATATTACTTGAATCGGTATGATTCTATGTGGTGTAAATGATAGGTATGTCTGTGTAATATAATATTCTTAACTTTGGTATAAGTTATGGCAGAGATTCCTGACTTTTGAGTCACAAAGGGATAGCGGATGTTTAAAGCAGTATGTGCTAAGGTATGTCAAGTGTTATGAAAATGAAAATATATTGAATTAATGAAATAAGTTGATATAAAGATAGTAATTATTTATCTGAGCACCGGTTAATACAGTAAGCTAAGTTTTTAAAATATAATATTTTGAGTACATGACTATTTGAATAGAAAATTTGTCGTTATATGTTAAATGTATACGATAAGGCTTAGAATGTAAGTTAATAAAGAATAATTTTTGATAATGCCGCCAAGATGAAAATGAAACCCAAGGGCAGAAGAACCTCTCAACAAAGCTGGAAAAGAACCAGATTCGACATAGAATTTTGCGAATTTGCTCGCTCAAGCTATGTAGAATGGAATACCAATCGCGAGAAATCAGGCAAATAATTGATCGGCAAACGTCAAAGACTTCAAGAAAGTCGTACTGCCAAGATTTAGAAGATCAGCTGACCCTATTGATGCGGTTATGATAGCTAGGGTAACGGAGGGGCAAAAGACAGCTTTTGCCACCTATACGATGAAAGGAGATAATTTTGATAATACTGGAAATAGACCGGGAGTGTGATTAAAAGGAAAGTTTGTGTGCTATAAGTGTGGGTAGGAAGGACATATCTCTCCTAACTGCCCCAATTCAAGAGTGTATAGTGGGTGCTTTATTTGTGAATCAACGGAGCATAAGGTGAAGGACTGTTCGAAAAAGTGAATGGGGGCAGGAAGCGTAAGTACAGGAAAAGGCAGCAGGACATTGGAGACAACGGGACCAACTTCAACAAACAAACCAACAGAATCAACCGTAAGAGTCTTCAACATGATAGTTCAAGATACCGTGGCAGATGGGGATGCAACTCCAGGTATTATTCGTACAACTTTTATTTTCTATATGATTTTCTTATATATAATAAATTATTTTATAAAGAATTTTAAAGGAGAAATTTGAGTTCTTTTCGAAATCGAATTTCCGTTTAATTAGATAGGTAAGCTTTATGCTGAATAGTTAAAGATCAGTTCGATCAATTATGATCGAGATCTACTTGCAATGACTATGTATGCTATGTACCCTTGTATGTATAGGTTTTAAAACGGTGATTCCGGGGACGAAATCTTTATAAGGGAGGGTGAATGTAATAACCCGAGATTTCAATATGATTAAATCAGAAATTTTGCGTAAATTTTTTTTTTAAAATAAATGTGGGAATATGTGCCAGGTAATGCGTATATGTATATATGTGCGATAAATAAAACTTTATTATTACATGAATAATTATAAATAATTTTATTTTAGAATTATTGATCATTATAAAGTATATTCATATAATAGTTAATTTTATAATAGAAATATTTTTATTATTTTTTTTCATGAAAATATGATTATATAATATAAATAATATATGAAATGATTATAGAATTATTATAATAATTATTTTGTTATATAAATTTATTTCAGATTAATTAAGTTAATTATTATAACATAATTAATAATGGTATGTATATGGCAGATAAATCAGATATGGAATTCAAACCCTAATTCTGGATTTGGAATAAGGAAAGAGGATAATAACATAATATTAATTATATTTCAATGTTATAAATATGTATGTTATGTGTGTGAGGTTAAAGTGTGAAATAGTTTTAAGGTAACATGCAAAACCCTAATTTTACTCAAAACCCTAGATTTGAAGTGAAATGAGACTTTAAAATCTGTTAAGTCGTTGCGTTATGTTGTATATGATATGTATTGTAGACTTTAATGCTAATTATGGAAAACCATAATTAGTAATTTAAAAACCCTAATTTTTTATAAAACCCTAATTAATATTTTTAAACCCTAATTTCTAATTTAAAACCCTACTTTTTAAATTAGTAACCCTAATCGCGAAATTGGAAAGCTAACTGTGGTTAGTAGATTCCTAAACCTAAATTGTAAGTCTATGTAATTAGAAAACCTAACT
The DNA here is from genome assembly GCA_016801055.1 of Panax notoginseng. Lineage (NCBI taxonomy): Eukaryota > Viridiplantae > Streptophyta > Magnoliopsida > Apiales > Araliaceae > Panax > Panax notoginseng. Next base: position 88,563,647 of record CM029022.1, on the reverse strand, counting down.
AATTAACAAACCCTAATTTTCTATTTTTAAAAACTAATTTTATTTTTATAAACCCTAATTAAAAATCCTACCATTTTGTGCTAACCTTAGGGTTAAACCCTAAGGATCAAATCCTAAGGGTTTGATATGTTACATATTTGCCATTAAATTCGTAAGGCTAAAGAAAAAAATGCCCCTCTTGCATAATTGTAGCCAACTTGTAAATTTATCCAACACTTTAGTTGGTAACCTAATCTAACCACCCCATGTGACAAATCTCAGCAGACCAGCCACCTATGCCAGCCCATTTCATGCATCTAACTTAATATCTATAGATTGGATAGAGAGAAAAATCATTTGCTAGCTTAATTTTTGCACAAATCTCATCCTTGACTCTCTCAACTCAAAACCCACGAAATTTCTTTGCTTTATCAGTCATAAAACAAGCCCCACTAATACATATAACAACATCAGTAGCCTTGAATCAGAATTTGATCGTAGAAGGTATAAACATTAACTTGAAAATCTGACTTTTGATGCTATGTTAAATGTTATGATTAAGTGTTAAAATATGTTGTTTATAGTATATAATGATGATCTGGATTGATAGATGTTAGATCCACAACATCTATAGGCTCATATCTAGCATTTTACAAAATCTGAAAAATTTTTATTTTGTGTTCTGACAATGAATGTTAGATGTTGTAGATCTTTCTCTGTTTTTATTTTTGGTTTTTTTATGTTTTAGATATGTAGTCTGATATGTGGTATTTATTCTGCAACTTGAATCAAGGCTGAATGATGTCTAGATTTCATTTTATAAACGGTCAAAACCCGTTGACCGGGCATGACCGGACAATTTCTGGGCAACCAAGAAATCGTTTCCAGCATCTGACAATATTTTGCAAGCCTTGATCTGTCAGTTGGTTAAGAGTTTTGATGTTGTTATTGTAATCAGTTTATAGTATTTATATGTTCTTTAAATCCATGGCTTTAGATCCCATAAACAATCAACTGATAAAACGTAGTGGACGGTCAAACTTGGCCATCCGGTCATGAATATGTTTTTTTGGAAATTCCAGAAATTACTTGAATGAACATTCTGACAGGCCTTTACCAGATCAAATCTGGTCATTGTTTTGTACTCGGACTGATTTGTTGCTTATTATGTGTTCCTTGACATATGGACTATAGATTTAAACCTTAAGAACACCAACTGTATGAACATAACCTTATGATAATCGGGCCTCAAAGTAACACCATGACACTGTCTGGGTTTCTGGGTTATCCAGAAAACCCAGAACAGCTCTGACAACGGTTTTAACGGCTTAGATCTTGCATTTGAATTGTTGTATGACCAATCTAATTGTGGGATAGTGTAATATTACATTAGTATTACGATCTAGCAACAATAGATGGCCCATATCATGCTTGAACAGAGAATTACATTAGGTCAAAACGAGCACCTTGAACACTGACTTGTTAGTGTTCTTAAGCCAAGAACACCTAAGACGACAGAAATGTGTCGGTATAGCCTATAGAGACGGTTTCTATTATTTTTATTTTTTGAATTACCGAAAAATGATTAAAAATAGAAAATAAATTCTAAAAATTACAAAAATGGTTTTAAAAATTATTTTAAATTATGAAAAATAACTTTTAATTATTTGGGATATTTTTAATTAATATTTATAATTATTTAAATATTAATGATATTTAATTTATTTAATTAGTGTATTAAGTAAATTATAGAAAAATGATTTTAATGTTATAAAAATCATTTTAAATAAGAATAAAGTGTTTAAAAATATTTTTGAGTTATAAATGTAGCTTTTAATATTTTGTGATGAATTTCATTAATTATTTAATATTAATGATATTTAAGTTATTTAACAAATGTATTAAATAAATTACAAAAAATAGAATTTATGATTTATAAATTATATAAAAATGATTTAAAGATTATAAAAATATTTTAAGTTATAAAATATAACTTTTAATATTTTGTTATGAAAAATATTAATAATTTAATATTAATGATATTAGATTTATTTAATAATTATATTAAATAAATTAGTTTAAAAATGATTTTAATATTATAAAAATCATTTTAAATGAAAATGAAGTGTTTAAATATATTTTATGTTATAAAATATAACTTTTAATATTTAAAGGATAAGTTTATTAATAATTTAATATTAATGATATTAGATTTATTTAATAATTATATTAAATAATTAGTTTTAAAATAATTTAATTAATTTAAAAATCATTTAAAAAGGATATAAAGGAATTAAAAATATTCTAAGTTATACTTAATGACTTTTAATATTTCGATAAATAATACATTAATATTTAGATATTAATGATAATTATTTAAAAATAATTTTAAATGTTTTAAAAATTATTTAAAGGCAATATAAATGTTTTAAAAATATTTTGAGTTATTATAAATAACTTTAATATTTTGGAAATGGTTTCGTTAATAGTTTAATATTAATTAAATATTAATGATAATAGAATTGTTTAATATTTAAATCATTTAATAATGATTCCGGAGTTTGAAAATTTATAATAAATGTTTAAAAATTATTATAAATCATTTAAAAATAATATGACTGATAATTACAGTTATTGAACAACAGGATAGAGTCTTAGACTTGATAATTATCCGATAAAGCCGTCGGTAGATCGACATATTTCAGAAATTGATCTGGAGTTATATATTTTGACTGTATTAATGTTTATCTGTGATTCAATAACTGTTAAACATGTGTGACAAGGTGATTATGTTATGTGTTGACTGCCATAAGCAGTGCTATGTGTTATAGTATGTTATTCTAATCGAACGAATGATCTTATTGATGATAGGTCTTGATGTAAAAGATAAAACTAAGTTGCGTATTGTAAGCAGCAGAATAGGCAAGTATCCTACCTTTGCATTTTCTTTATGCAATGGACTTGAGTAAGAAAATTTCAGAATTATATTATTATTTTTCCAGATTATTAACTCTATTGTTACATATATTATATCCGATCATTGCTTTATCAACATGATATTATATTATATAATTCAGATATATATTCTGTTCGTTAATTTCTAAAAATGGTTATACAAGTGACCTCACTTGGATAATCATTGTATTTAAACACATGTTGATATATATATATATATATATATATATATATATATATATATATATATATATATATATATATAAACCTATTGATCGCCCGTATATATACATTAAGTACTTCGTCTAAGCTATTTGACCAGCTAGACACAGATTTAGAAATATCGTTGAATATGATAAAACCTTTTTGTATCCAGTCAAATTATTTTGGTTCGAATTCCCAACTAAGTATGAACATCCCTAATATGGGAAAACTTTTATGCGCCCAAGGCGGACAGAACGATAATATCGTTCTTGCATGTAGTATTGATCAATACATGGCATATTGGGATGATCACCCTCGCGCTCGTAAGTTATGACGGTTTGCGGATGAAGTTCTACTAAACCTATTGGAAAATTAAAAATAATGTTCATAGTATGTCAACTTACCCCTTTTATTGTCTGTACATAGTTTCAAAATTTTGGTATAGAATTGTTATGTTATTATTATCGGTTCAGTTTACTTCATAACTATTAATTCGTTGTAGAAGTGATGTACAAAGAAAATATTTAATTCTTACAGCTACTTATATTTATAATTGTTATTACTTGCTGGGCACCCAAATGCTCATTCTTGCTTTAAATTTAAATGTTTTCAGCTAAGCTTGATCAACCTGAAGGTTCAGACGAGAACAAGTGAAAAGGAAAGCAAACAAAATAAGCTTTATGGTATTTTTTTTGTAGTAGTCAAACTGTATTAAGACAATGATATGTATTATCTATCATGTAAAGAATTATAATAAAGGTTGCGTACTTGGGATTAGACTCTGATAATTGTAAATTAAGTTTGATATTTATATTATTGTTATTATTATTAGTATTATTCCGCTCATAGAAATGGTATAGTGAAGCACCGAGTTCAGGTTTCAAGTACCTGAATTTGGGGGCGTTACATCATGGTATCAGAGCTTAGGGTTAAAAACCTTATGTGGGCTAGTCCTTAGGCTATAACCTTAGGACAGAGGGAAACATTGAAAATACAAATAACTCATATAGAGTTTAAAAGGAGATGAATTGGACAAATTCATCGTCAAACTAAATGAAAGATAACTTATATAGAACTATTATTTGTTGTAAGTATATATTATATACTAATCTAGATAATTTATGTGTAGATGTCAGGTGGTAAGGAATTAGGATACCCTTAGATCATAAAGAAAGAGTAAACCTCCATAACCGAGCTAATATCAAAGTCAATAGCTGAACTAGAGGCTCACATTGAAAGCAACCCTAATGAGGTGATTATACTGGAAAATGTAGTATTGGACCCAAAAACGATGGTATAACTGATAGGTAGAGTGTAGTTAAAGAATACAAGATTAAGCTCGAGTTCTTAAACTCTTATGTTTGTGGTGAGTTCTTAAACTTATAATGTGTGGTAAGAAAAAGGGAAATATTTTATAATACCTCATATCATTCTTGAATTACTACTCCATTTCCTCACCAGCCCTTGAACCCTTAACCTCGAGAAACTCAATAATCAAACGAGTACCAAATGGCTACAAGGAGGACTAGTATAGTTATGTGTGAATGGATTATCGAGGATAATGTGAATATATAGAATACTAAGCAATTGATCCTTAGTGAATGTGTAGAGGATAAGTAGTATTAATATTACTTGAATAGGTATGATTCTATGTGGTGTAAATGATAGGTATGTCTGTGTAATATAATATTCTTAACTTTGGTATAAGTTATGGCAGCGATTCCTGACTTTTGAGTCACAAAGGGATAGCGGATGTTTAAAGCAGTATGTGCTAAGGTATGTCAAGTGTTATGAAAATGAATCTATATTGAATTAATGAAATAAGTTGATATAAAGATAGTAATTATTTATCTGAGCACCGGTTAATACAGTAAGCTAAGTTTTTAAAATATAATATTTTGAGTACATGATTATTTGAATAGAAAATTTTGCGTTATATGTTAAATGTATACGATAAGACTTAGAATGTAAGTTAATAAAGAATAATTTCTGATAATGCCGCCAAGATGAAAATAAAACCCAAGGGTAGAAGAACATGTCAACAAAGCTGGAGAACAACCAGATCCGACACAAAATTTTACTAATTTGCTCGCTCAAGCTATACAGAACGGAATACCAGCAGCAGAAAATTAGCCAAATAATCGATCGACAAACGTCAAAGACTTCAAGAAAGTCTTACTGCCAGGATTTAGAAGATCAACTGACCCTATTGATGCGGTTGTGATAGCTAGGGTAACGGAGGGGCAAAAGACAGCTTTTGCCACCTATACGATGAAAGGAGATAATTTTGATAATACTGGAAATAGACCGGGAGTGTGATTAAAAGGAAAGTTTGTGTGCTATAAGTGTGGGCAGGAGGGACATATCTCTCCTAACTGCCCCAATTCAAGAGTGTATAGTGGGTGTTTTATTTGTGAATCAACGGAGCATAAGGTGAAGGACTGTTCGAAAAAGAGAATGGGGGCATGAAGCGTAAGTACAGGAAAAAGGCAGTAGGACATTGGCGACAACGGGACCAACTTCAACAAACAAACCAACAGAATCAACCGTAAGAGTCTTCAACATGATAGTTCAAGATACCGTGGCAGATGGGGATGCAACTCCAGTTATTATTCGTACAACTTTTATTTTCTATTTGGTTTTCTTATATATAATAAATTATTTTATAAAGAATTTTAAAGGAGAAATTTGAGTTCTTTTCGAAATCGAATTTTCGTTTAATCAGATAGGCAAGCTTTACGCTGAATAGTTAAAGATCAGTTCGATCAATTATGATCGAGATCTACTTGCAATGACTATGTATGCTATGTACCTTTGTATGTATAGGTTTTAAAACGGTGATTCCGGGGACGAAATCTTTATAAGGGAGGGTGAATGTAATAACCCGATATTTCTATATGATTAAATAAGAAATTTTGCTTATAATTTTTTTTTAAAATAAATGTGGGAATATGTGTCAGGTAATGTGTATATGTATATATGTGTGATAAATAAAACTTTATTATTACATGAATAATTATAAATAATTTTATTTTAGAATTATTGATCATTATAAAGTATATTCATATAATAATTAATTTTATAATAGAAATATTTTTATTATTTATTTTCCATGAAAATATGATTATATAATATAAATAATATATGAAATGATTATAGAATTATTATAATAATTATTTTGTTATATAAATTTATTTCAGATTAATTAAGTTAATTATTATAACTTAATTAATAATGGTATGTATATGGCAGATAAATCAGATTTGGAATCCAAACCCTAATTCTGGATTTGGAATAAGGAAAGAGGATAATAACATAATATTAATTATATTTCAGTGTTATAAATATGTATGTTATGTGTGTGAGGTTATGGTGTGAAACAATTTTAAGGTAACATGCAAAACCCTAATTTTACTGAAAACCCTAGATTTGAAGTGAAATGAGACTTTAAAATCTGTTAAGTCGTTACGTTATGTTGTATATGATATGTATTGTATACTTTAATGCTAATTATGGAAAACCCTAATTAGTAATTTAAAAACCCTAATTTTTTTTAAAACCCTAATTAATATTTTTAAACCCTAATTTCTAATTTGAAACCCTACTTTTTAAATTAGTAACCCTAATCGTGAAATTGGAAAGCTAACTGTGGTTAGTAGATTCCTAAACCTAAATTGTAAGTCTATGTAATTAGAAAACCTAACTAATTAACGAACCCTAATTTTCTATTTTTAAAAACTAATTTTATTTTTATAAACCCTAATTAGAAATTCTACCATTTTGTGCTAACCTTAGGGTTAAACCCTAAGGGTCAAACCCTAAGGGTTTGATATGTTACATATTTGCCATTAAATTCATAAGGCCAAGGACAAAAATGCCCCTCTTACATAATTGTAGCTAACTTGTAAATTTGTCCAACACTTTAGTTGGTAACCTAATCTAACCACCCCATGTGACAAATCTCAGCAGATCGGCCACCTATGCCAGCCCATTTCATGCATCTAACTTAGTATATATAGATTGGATAGAGAGAAAAATCATTTGCTAGCTTAATTTTTGCACAACACTCATCCTTGACTCTCTCAACTCAAAACCCACGAAATTTCTTTGCTTTATCAGTCATAAAACAAGCCCCACTAATAAATATAACAACATCAGTAGCCTTGAATCAGAATTTGATCGTAGAAGGTATAAACCTTAACTTGAAAATATGACTTTTGATGCTATGTTAAATGTTATGATTAAGTGTTAAAATATGTTGTTTATAGTATATAATGATGATCTGGGTTGATAGATGTTAGATCCATAACATCTATAGGCTCAGATCTAGTATTTTACAAAATTTGGAAAATTTTTATTTTGTGTTCTAACAATGAATGTCAGAGGTTGTAGATCTTTCTCTATTTATGTTTTTGGTTGTTTTATGTTTTAGATATGTAGTCTGATATGTGGTATTTATTCTGCAACTTGAATCAAGGCTGAATGATGTCTAGATTTCATTTTATAAACGGTCAAAACCCATTGACCGTGCATGACCGGACAATTTCTGGGCAACCTAGAAATCGTTTGCAGCATCTGACAATATTTTGCAAGCCTTGATCTGTCAGTTGGTTAAGAGTTTTGATGTTGTTATTGTAATCATTTTATAGTATGTTATATGTGTGACGCCCCCAAAATTAGGTATACATCACCCATCTTGGGTCGTCAGATACATAGTACAGAATACAAATACAACTTACTAATACAACTGTCGTGTACAATACGACAAAACATAAACTGCGAGTTTGAATACAAATATTATCTTCTAGAGAGTATTCATACTCAAAAGGAGTCATCATTACATTTATTAACACACCATTACATAGAATAGTGAGGACTACTAACTAATACTATCATTCGAACCATCACTCCGTTCCCCGACTTGCCCCAGCTACGTTCTCATTTCCTGAAGAGAACAGTGAAAGAAAGGGTGAGCTCAACTAGCCCAGTAAGAAATATTATGACTAAGATAATGCAGAATAAATTATCATTAACCTTCAACAATGTTAAACTGATAAAATATAATAGACATCAAGTTTAACTGCAGCGGAACAAGCAATCCATTAAAAGAGTCAAGTAGAAAATAAACTCTAATATCTTTTATGATTTAAATGGTTTTTCAACACTGTTATCGCTGGAACTCAGCTTAATAAAATAATCCACATCATGTATTCATTAATGGTCATGATCATGCCAACAACTGTCCACCAATGCACTACGGCTAATGAGAACTTTTACCACATCATTTGTAACATTACGGTCATGATTATATCGAATAATCCCTGGTCATAATCATACCAAGTCCATCTATGCACTACATGCCACAGATGACTTTCAGCATTTTATAAACATGAGGATGATGACAATGATATAAGAATTCAATAAAACAAGTTCAAGAATTAATTTATCCAAGAATTAACAACGTCCAAATTGTCAACATGATACTGCTTTGTGGAGTAAAATTCAAGAATACTTAGAAGAATATTTTCATGAAAAGATACTGGATGAAACACAATTATCAAGGATATTCCACAAATTTCATGGAGTATAGAAGTCAAAACTTAACCAACTGAGTATAATAAAGAATGGAATAACAAAAGAAATCACCATGCATGCGATAGACCGCACAGACAGGTTATTCCAACAGAATAATAAATAATAGAATCAGGTCCGGCGTAAACGCACAGACAGGATATTCCGACAGAATAATAAATAATGGAACCAGGTCCGGCGTAAATACACAGACAGGATATTCCTACAGAATAATAAATAATGGAACTAGGTTGTAAGACCCCAAATTATTAATAAATAAAATTTAATTTTCTCTATTTATTATTCTGAAATAGTAAGGGTTGATTTAATTAATGTGGTCAGTTATGGGTAAAATGCGCAAATATTTTAAATAAGCAAGTGGTTATAAAATATTCATTGTTGTCGGGGAATATTCGCTTGGTTATGGAATATTCTTACTGTCGGAGAATATTCGTACGACGACGCAGTGTTTTGTGGGCCCCATAACGGAAAACGATTGGATGAAAAAAACGACAAAAATAAGTTGTTTATAAATAACGGCATAGTTGTTACCGTTAATACTGTTGGAATACCCGGTGGTTAAAACACAGTAATACGCGTTGTTGCACAGTAGCACACAGAAAGGATGTTCCAACAGAATAATAATAAAAATGGAACCAGGTCCGGTGTAAAACACACAGACAGGATGTTCCAACAGAATTATAATAAAAATGGAACCAGGTCCGGTGTAAAACACACAGACAGGATGTTCCAACAGAATAATAGAAGAATGTCACCAAGTATAGGGTAGACCGCGTATACAGGTTATTCCAACAGAATAATAAGAAATGGAATAACAACAGTTCTCTTCATGAATAAGAAAGAATAACACCCCTTACCGTTTTAAAGAAGAGCTGAAATAAGGAAGTAGTTAAGTAGCAGAATACTCTTCTTCTCTCTCTCTATAGTTTCTCTCTATAGTTTCTCTCTCTAGAGTTCAGTGAATTCGTAAGAAATAATGAAGGAATGAGCTGCTATTTATAGAAAAATAGAATGCATAGTAACTAATCCATGAACGATCCAGATTGATTACTTTAATCTGACGGTCCATATTTAAAGAAAAATCTTTTAAATAAAATATAATATATTCTATTTATAGAATAACTTTAATAAAGTATTCTGTTTTATATAAAAAGATGTTTCTGTTTTATTACGTTAATAATACGAATAAAACAAAACGTCATTATCGCTAAATAATTCATATTATTAACTGACAATAATTGAATCAAACTGAGTGACTTCTCACATAATCATTAATAATCAATACCGTGTGCTACTATGCAACTACACGTATTACTGTACTTTTACTACCGAGTAGTTCAACAGTAACAATGGTAAAACTTCCGCCGTTATTTTTAATAAAATATTTTTGTCATTTTCTCAATCCGACAATAATTCTGTTGTGGGGTCCACCAATGATTGTGTCATTGTACGAATATTCCCTGTTAAAATGAATATTCTCCGACCAATCGAATATTATATAACAACTTGCGTACTTTGCAAAATTTATAAATATTACCCACAACTATAACATTATATCAAATTAACTCCATAATATTCAAAAATGATATTTATAGAAAATTCATCTTTATTTATAAAAGTTGGGATCTTACAACCTCCCCTTCTTATGAAATTTCGCCCTCGAAATTAGGGTACGTACCTGGTATGTCGAAGAGGTAAGGATACCTTGATTTCATTTCAGATTCTAACTCCCAAGTCATTTCCTCAACATCGTGGTTTCTCCACAAAACTTTGACTTGAGGTATAACCTTGGAGCGTAGAATATGTTCCTTCTTATCCAAGATTTGAATAGGAACTTCTTCATACGTCAAATCCTCCGCTATTTCGTCCGGTTGCAACTCAATAATGTGGTTTGGGTCTTCCACATATTTGCGTAACATGGATATGTGAAAAACGTTATGAACACGAGACATACTTGGCGGTAAAGCGAGTCTATAAGCCACAGTTCCTACTCGATCGAGGATTAAAAATGGACCGATGAATCGAGGATTGAGCTTTTCTCTCTTTCTAAATCTCGTAACTACTTTCCATGGAGCAACACGTAAGAACACATGATCTCCTACATCAAATTCCACGTCCTTTCGATGAAGATCAGCATAATTTTTTTTATCGATCTTGTGAGGTTTTTATACGTTGTCGGATCGTTTGAATCTTTTCTGTAGTCATACGTACCAACTCCGGTCCAAACAACGTTGCTTCGCCCACCTCATCCCAGCATACTGGAGAACGACATTTTCTTCCATACAATGCTTCGAATGGAGCCATGCCAATACTTGCTTGATAACTGTTGTTGTAAGAAAACTCCACCAATGGTAAGAACTTATCCCAACTTCCCTTGAAGTCAAAGACACAGAGTCTTAATAGATCTTCAAGAGTTTGAATAGTCCTCTCTGATTGTCCGTCCGTCTGAGGATGATATGCTGAACTAAATCGTAACTCCGTGCCCATAGCTTTTTGTAAACTAACCCAAAATCGTGAAGTGAATCTTGGGTCTCGGTCAGAAACTATGGATACTGGCATACCATGCAGTCTTACAATCTCGTTTATGTACATATGAGCAAGACGTTCAAGTGTATAAGTTTTTCGTATCGGTAAGAAATGAGCAGACTTGGTCAATCTATCAACAATGACCCAAATCGCATCAATACCTTGAGAAACCCTAGGAAGACCGGTAACGAAATCCATGGTAATGTGCTCCCACTTCCATTATCGAATTTTAAGTGGTTGCAATGGACCTTTCGGTACTTGATGCTCCGCTTTGACTCGTTGACAAGTTAGACACATTGAGATAAACAATGCTATCTCTCTCTTCATATTGCTCTACCAAAATGTATGACGAAGATCATGATACATTTTGGTACTTCCAGGATGGATTGCAAACGATGTGTTGTGCGCCTCCATCATGATTTCATACTTTAAATCAGAGTTGTTAGGAACACAAAGTCTGGAGTTGACTCGAAGTATTCATTCTTCATCGATTTTTGCTTCCGGCATAGCACCTTCTTGCACTTTCTTCCTCATACGCATCAGCTCCAGGTCTGTAGCTTGAGCAGCTTTAACTTTATTGATTAAAGTCGGTTCTACTCGTATATTCGCCATCATCGCATGGGTCCCTGGAGTCTTTAACTCTATCTCCATCCTTTGCAAGTCACACAAAATGGGCCTTTGTGTTGACAATATTGCACTCATAGTTGCATATGATCTTCTACTCAATGCGTCAGCTACCACATTCGCTTTTCCAGGATGATATTGAATGGTATGATCATAATCTTTCAATAGTTCAAGCCAACGTCGTTGTCGCATGTTGAGTTCCTTTTGAGTGAAGAAATATTTAAGGCTTTTATGATTCGTAAAGATCTCCACCTTCTCCCCATACAAGTAATGCCTCCAAATTTTAAGTGCAAAGATAACAGCTGCCAACTCTAGATCATGAGTAGGATAATTCCTCTCATATTCTTTGAGTTGTCTTGATGCATAGGCTATGACTTTTCCATGTTGCATGAGAACGCATCCCAACCCTTTGCTCGAAGCATCACTGTAGATGACAAATCCCTCCGAGCCAGATGGTATTGTTAGAACAGGTGCTGAAATGAGTCTCCTCTTGAGTTCCTGAAAAATTTGCTCACATTCTTCGCTCCAACCGAATTTTGTATCTTTCCGAGTCAGCTGAGTTAATGGAGTAGCGATTCGAGAAAATCCTTCCACGAATCTCCGATAATAACCAGCTAAACCAAGAAAGCTACGTACTTCGGTCACTAATTTAGGTTGCTCCCAGCTTTGAATAGCTTCAATCTTTGCCGGGTCAACCGATATTCCACGACTTGATACTACGTGCCCAAGGAATGCTACCTCCTCCAGTCAGAACTCGCATTTCTTCAACTTGGCATAAAGCTTGTATTCACGAAGCTTTTGGAGTACCAGCCTCAAGTGTTGCTCATGATCTTCATGACTTTTGGAATAAATAAGGATGTCATCAATAAAGACGACCACAAAGTGATCCAAATATTCTTTGAATACCCGGTTCATCATATCCATGAAGGCAGCAGGAACATTAGTCAATCCAAAGGACATGACTAGGAATTCATAATGCCCGTACCGAGTTCTGAAAGCCGTCTTTGGAATATCCTCAGTTCTAACCTTCAGCTGATGATATCCAGAACGAAGATCGATCTTTGAAAAAAATTGTGCTCCTTGCAACTGGTCAAATAGGTCATTAATACGTGGCAATGGGTACCTGTTTTTGATGGTGACATGATTCAACTCCCGATAATCAATATAAAGTCGCATACTTCCATCTTTCTTCTTCACGAATAGAACAGGAGCACCCCAAGGAGAAGTACTAGGACGAATAAAGCTAATGTCTAACAATTCCTGCAGTTGGATCTTTAACTCCTGAAGTTCAATAGGAGCCATTCGATATGGGGCTTTGGAAATGGGTTTTGTACCGGGTTCAAGGTCGATACAAAATTCAATTTCACGCTCTGGGGGTAGGCCAGGAAGTTCTTCAGGGAATACGTCAGGAAATTTATTAACAATAGAAATATCATTCAAAACTGACGTATTTTTGTTTAGATCCGTGACATGAGCTAAGAAAGCTTGACATCCGTTTTTCAATAAACGAATAGCTTTATGGCTTGAGATGACAGCGATTGATTTTAATGGTTTGGTTGCTTGAATTCGCATAATAAGTCGAATAGGAATATGAAAGCTAACAACCTTACGAAAACAATCAATTTTTGCATGATGAGTAGTTAACCAATCAATCCCTAGAATCACGTCAAATGCAAGTATTTTTAATGAATTCAGATCGACAGGTAATGTGTGGGTACCAACTTGAACCAAACAAGACTTATAAACCGTGGATGTAATGAAGGTTTCTCCCAATAGAGTTTCAACAGATAAATCAAAGTCTAATTTCTCCGGAATCAAATTTAATCGATGAGCGCAAGTAGGAGAAATAAAAGAATGGGTAGAACCGGTATCAAATAAAGTATAGACTTCGTTAGAGTTTATGATAAGCTTACCCGTGATGACCTCATTCGGGTTCCTTGCTTTCTGGGAGGTCACAACAAACGCTCTCCCTTGCACTACCGGTTTTGACTTTTTTGAGACGGCCTTTGGTGTCTCCATCTTGGCTGAACTTTTTTTTGGTAAACGACAAAATCGAGCTAAATGACCTTCTCTTCCACAATTATAACAGGCTTTAGACGGCATCGCGCAGTTTAGACTGATGTGCCCCTCCCCTCCGCATTTAAAACATATGATAGGTGGTCGTTCTCCTTCCTTAACAACGAGTGCTGGTGCTGACGTCTTTCCATCATTGTTGAATCTCCTCTTCTTGAAATGACCATTCTTATTGTTTTGGCCCTGATTACCACCGAAGTGGTTACCATTTCTGGCCTGTTGATTCCCTCCACGCTTGTTGTCACCGCTTCGATGACTGCTCTCACTGGTATTATCATTTTGTCGACTGCTCTCTTTTGATTGTGTTGACTCGTTATCGCGCTCCACTAACTGAGCCCTATTCACAACATCTGAATACAAACACAGTTTATGAGAAATAAGATGTTGACGTATCTCAGGTTTCAAACCTCGCAAAAACATTCGCGTCATTCGCTCTTCATTATCCACCAAGTGGGACGCAAACCGGGACAACTCAGCAAACTTGGCTTCGTACTGCGACACGGTCATGTTGTTTTGCTCCAATTTGATAAATTCCACCTCCTTCATGTGACGAATACTTTCAGGAAAGTATTTTTCGTTGAACAGCTCTTGGAACTTCTCCCAAGACATCTTCAGTGCGGCAGGTTGAGTACGCTTAATCGATTCCCACCAGTAATCTGCCTCTCCTCGCAACATAAAGGCGACAAAGGGAACCTTTTGCTCCTCGGAGCATCCCAAGACATCAAATATCTTGGTAATCTGCTTTATCCATGTTTCCGCTATAAGTGGTTTTGGCTCTCCCTTAAACTCTGGTGGTCCCAGCTCCTTGAACTGTTTAGCGGTGACCGTCCGAGAGTTTTCAGTGTTTCCACCTATATTTTGGACAGGAGCCGCTCTCGCCTGCTGTTGCATGAACTACATAAAGTTTCTGAACATTCCATCATTCATCATCTGGTCAGTGTTGTTGTTTGCATGAGGATTGTCACCTTCCTGATGCACATTATCCTGATTATTGATATGTGGTGAATCAACAGTCGCCTGTGCTCCATTGCTATTCTCAACATTCTCAGATGCCATTTTCAGATACTGCCACAAAATAAAAGTTAATTGATATGTCATATATTATCCTTATATTATGACCGACCAATTAAATACCATGCAAATAAACTTAGGTAGGTCATACTAGCGAAGGAATTCCCCGTTTCTCCCCTCCTAGTTCTATTCTCACATCTTAGCCAGGGATCATATCCCTAAGCTCTGATACCAACTGTGACGCCCCCAAAATTAGGTATACATCACCCATCTTGGGTCGTCAGATACATAGTACAGAATACAAATACAACTTACTAATACAACTGTCGTGTACAATACGATAAAACATAAACTACGAGTTTGAGTACAAATATTATCTTCTAGAGAGTATTCATACTCAAAAGGAGTTCTCATTACATTTATTAACACACCATTACATAGAATAATGAGGACTACTAACTAATACTATCATTCGAACCATCACTCCGTTCCCCGACTTGTCCCAGCTACGTTCTCATTTCCTGAAGAGAACAGTGAAAGAAAGGGTGAGCTCAACTAGCTCAGTAAGAAATATTATGACTAAGATAATGCAGAATAAATTATCATTAGCCTTCAACAATGTTAGACTGATAAAATATAATAGACATCAAGTTTAACTGCAGCGGAACAAGCAATCCATTAAAAGAGTCAAGTAGAAAATAAACTCTAATATCTTTTATGATTTAAAAGGTTTTTCAACACTGTTATCGCTGGGACTCAGCTTAATAAAATAATCCACATCATCGAATCAACCCTGCACTACGACCAAGGATATTCATGTATTCATTAATGGTCATGATCATGCCAACAACTGTCCACCAATGCACTACGGCCAATGAGGACTTTTACCACATCATTTGTAACATTACGGTCATGATTATACCGAATAATCCCTGGTCATAATCATACCAAGTCCATCTATGCACTACAGGCCACAGATGACTTTCAGCATTTTATAAACATGAGGATGATGACAATGATATAAGAATTCAATAAAACAAGTTCAAGAATTAATTTATCCAAGAATTAACAACGTCCAAATTGTCAACATGATACTGCTTTGTGGAATAAAATTCAAGAATACTTAGAAGAATATTTTCATGAAACGATACTGGATGAAACACAATTATCAAGGATATTCCACAAATTTCATGGAGTATAGAAGTCAAAACTTAACCAACTGAGTATAATAAAGAATGGAATAACAAAAGAAATCACCATGCATGCGATTGACCGCACAGACAGGTTATTCCAACAGAATAATAAATAATAGAATCAGGTCCGGCGTAAACGCACAGACAGGATATTCCGATAGAATAATAAATAATGGAACCAGGTCCGGCGTAAATACACAGACAGGATATTCCTACAGAATAATAAATAATGGAACTAGGTTGTAAGACCCCAAATTATTAATAAATAAAATTTAATTTTCTCTATTTATTATTCTGAAATAGTAAGGGTTGATTTAATTAATGTGGTCAGTTATGGGTAAAATGCGCAAATATTTTAAATAAGCAAGTGGTTATAAAATATTCATTGTTGTCGGGGAATATTCGCTTGGTTATGGAATATTCTTACTGTCGGAGAATATTCGTACGACGACGCAGTGTTTTGTGGGCCCCATAACGGAAAGCGATTGGATGAAAAAAACGACAAAAATAAGTTGTTTATAAATAACGGCATAGTTGTTACCGTTAATACTGTTGGAATACCCGGTGGTTAAAACACAGTAATACGCGTTGTTGCACAGTAGCACACGGTATTGTACCAATTATTGATTCTTACGTAAGAAGGCACTACTCAATAATTATTACAGTAATTACTGTTCAATATTGTATTTTATTGATTCAATAATTGCTGCGTTGATATTTTATATTACTGTTGTTTTAATAATTGTCACTACACAGTATTTTCTATTATCGGAACAATAATTCATATTATCTGAATAATATTATTAGATAACATTATTGGCAATGTCTAGAAAGTTCTGTCTAAGGAGAGGTTTGGTCATCTAATTGCGCGCCAGTATTGAAGAGATCCTTATTGGAAAGCCCCCTCTTTCTTGGGAACTGCCTGGTTGCCAGTACTGTGATTTTGTAATATTATTTGTGTATAATTAATTATTGATTTATATGATGAGGAAAATATTGATTTTATATGGATATAGATGGAGAAAATTTTTAATGTGACAATTGTTGAAAATTAATATTTTATCTTTTTCTGATAAAATAATTCATTTAAATATATTATTTTAATAATATATTGATGGTGATATTTTTACAATGAATGTGGGATATATGAGTATATGAGGAGGAAGAGTATTTTTGTGGCATTAAATGATGAACACATGTTTTGTGTGTTGGTGGACACAATTCTTGACCGAAAATTTATTATTGACTGTAAAATTGTCCGTTTGTGGATTTCGGTCATTTTCTATTTGGAATTTAGAAAATTTTCTTCTGCAAAGTTGTAGAGAATTGAATTTCCTATAAAAACGCGCGAGATTTGAATTTTTTGATTAAAGTGCTATTTATTATGAATTATTGAAGTTTCGAAGTTCCGAAATAATTGATTTTTGGGAGTTTTAGTTAATTATTTTGAGAAAAATGTTTTTTGTATTTTTTTTGGACATCATAAATATGTGCAAGGCGGCTGATTTCAGATTTTCTAAGGTGGGCTTGAAAATTTATATATATATATATATATATATATATATATATATATATATATATATATATATATTATTATATTAAATTTTCTGCTTTGGTGTTCTAAGCATTTTCTTATAAATAGGGTGCTTAGGTTAGAATTGAAAATCACACCAGAAACACAAGTTTCTCTCTCTATATTAGTGAGCGTATTCTTGTGAGTATTCTAATACTTTGAGTATTGCTATACGGTGCAAGTTCAAGTCATAACCTATATCCGGTGTTTCAACTAGAAGTACTGTTTTTGCTGAGGTAAGGGATTTTATTTCTTCTTAAATGATATTATTTTCTTCAATATCATTATGCCGAAGTATTGATCTGAACTTTTTATCAAATTTGGAACTTTTCATGTCGGGGTTTCTATTAAATTTTTCCCTGTTGAAGACTAACGATAATTTGTTGTATATTATCTTAGTCATAATATTTTTTACTGGGCTAGTTGAGCTCACCCTTTTCCTTGTTGTTCCATTTTCTTCTCAGGAGGCGAGAATGTAGCAAGTACTAGTCGGGGTATGGAATGAAGGTTCTAGGAAGTTGTTTTAGTAGTCCTCACCATTTTTTTTATAAAATATTGTACCAATAATTGTAATGAGGACTTATTTGAGTGTGGATATTGTCTAGATGACAATATTTGTATTTACACTCACAGTTTTTATGTTGTATTAATAAAGTTGTAGTTGTTTCTGTACCATGTTATTGACGACTCAGAATGGGTGTTGTATACCTGTTTTGAGGGCGTCACATAGGTCCAGTGTAAAACACACAGACAAGATGTTCCAACAGAATAATAACAAGACGGAACCAGGTCCGGTGTAAAATACACAGACATGATGTTCTAACAGAATAATAATAAAAATGGAACCAGGTCCGGTGTAAAACACACAGACATGATGTTCCAACAGAATTATAATAAAAATGGAACCAGGTCCGGTGTAAAACACACAGACAGGATGTTCCAACAGAATAATAGGAGAATGTCACCAAGTATAGGGTAGACCGCGTATACAGGTTATTCCAACAGAATAATAAGAAATGGAATAACAACAGTTCTCTTCATGAATAAGAAAGAATAACACCCCTTACCGTTTTAAAGAAGAGCTGAAATAAGGAAGTAGTTAAGTAGCAGAATACTCTTCTTCTCTCTCTCTCTATAGTTTCTCTCTATAGTTTCTTTCTCTAGAGTTCAGTGAATTCGTAAGAAATAATGAAGGAATAAGCTGCTATTTATAGAAAAATAGAATGCATAGTAACTAATCCATGAACGGTCCAGTTGATTACTTTAATCTGACGGTCCATATTTAAAGAAAAATCTTTTAAATAAAATATAATATATTCTATTTGTAGAATAACTTTAATAAAGTATTCTGTTTTATATAAAAAGATATTTCTGTTTTATTACGTTAATAATACGAATAAAACAAAACGTCATTATCGCTAAATAATTCATATTATTAACTGACAATAATTGAATCAAACTGAGTGACTTCTCACATAAGCATTAATAATCAATACCGTGTGCTACTATGCAACTACACGTATTACTGTACTTTTACTACCGAGTAGTTCAACAGTAACAATGGTAAAACTTCCGCCGTTATTTTTAATAAAATATTTTTGTCGTTTTCTCAATCCGACAATAATTCCGTTGTGGGGTCCACCAATGATTGTGTCGTTGTACGAATATTCCCTGTTAAAAAGAATATTCTCCGACCAATCGAATATTATATAACAACTTGCGTACTTTGCAAAATTTATAAATATTACCCACAACTATAACATTATATCAAATTAACTCCATAATATTTAAAAATGATATTTATAGAAAATTCATCTTTATTTATAAAAGTTGGGGTCTTACAATATGTTCTTTAAATCGATGGCTTTAGATCCCACAAACAATCAACTGATAAAACGTAGTGGACGGTCAAACTTGGCCATCCGGTCATGAATATGAATTTTGGAAATTCTAGAAATTGCTTGAATGAACTTTCTGACAGGCTTTGACCAGATCAAATCTGGTCATTGTTTTGTACTCGGACTGATTTGTTGCTTGTTATGTGTTCCTTGACATATAGAGTATAGATTTAAACCTTAAGAACACTAACTGTATGAACATAACCTTATGATAATCGGGCCTCAAAGTAACACCGTGACACTGTCTGGGTTTCTGGGTTACCCAGAAAACCCAGAATAGGTCTGAAAACGGTTTTAACTGCTTAGATCTTGCATTTGAATTGTTGTATGACCAATCTGATTGTGGGACAGTGTAATATTACATTAGTACCACAATCTAGCAACATTAGATGGCCCATATCATGCTTGAACAGAGAATTATATTAGGTCAAATCGAGCACCTTGAACACTGTCTTGTCAGTGTTCTTGAGCCAAGAACACTTAACACAACAGAAATGTGTCGCTATAGTCTATAGCGACGGTTTCTATTATTTTTATTTTCTGAATTTCTGAAAAATGATTAAAAATAGAAAATAAATTCTAAAAATTAGAAAAATAGTTTTAAAAATTATTTTAAATTATCAAAAATAACTTTTAATTATTTGGAATATTTTTAATTAATATTTATAATTATTTGAATATTAATGATATTTAATTAGTGAATTAAATAAATTAGAGAAAAATGATTTTAATGTTATAAAAATCATTTTAAATAAGAATAAAGTGTTTAAAAATATTTTTGAGTTATAAATGTAGCTTTTAATATTTTGTGATGAATTTCATTAATTATTTAATATTAATGATATTTAAGTTATTTAACAAATGTATTAAATAGATTACGAAAAATAGAATTTATGATTTAAAAATTATATAAAAATGATTTAAATATTATAAAAATATTTTAAGTTATAAAATATAACTTTTAATATTTTGTTATGAAAAATATTAATAATTTTAATATTAATGATAATAGATTTATTTAATAATTATATTAAATAAATTAGCTTAAAAATAATTTTAATATTATAAAAATCATTTTAAATGAAAATGAAGTGCTTAAAGATATTTTAAGTTATAAAATATAACTTTTAATATTTAAAGGATAAGTTTATAAATAATTTAATATTAATAATATTAATTTAATATTAATGATATTAGATTTATTTAATAATTATATTAAATAAATAGTTTTAAAATGGTTTTATTAATTTAAAAATCATTTAAAAAGGATATAAAGGAATTAAAAATATTCTAAGTTATACTTAATGACTTTTAATATTTTGATAAAGAATACATTAATATTTAAATATTAATGACAATTATTTAAAAATGATTTTAAATGTTTTAGAAATCATTTAAAGACAATATAAATGTTTTAAAAATATTTTGAGTTATTATAAATAACTTTAATATTTTTGCAATGGTTTCATTAATAGTTTAATATTAATTAAATGTTAATGATAATAGAATTGTTTAATTTTTAAATCATTTAATAATGATTCCGGAGTTTGAAAATTTATAATAAATTATATTAAATGTTTAAAAATTATTATAAGTCCTTTTAAAATAATATGACTGATAATTATAGTTATTGAACTACAGGATAGAGTCTTAGACTCGATAATTACCCAATAAAGCTGTCGGTAGACCGAAATATTTCAGAAATTGATGTGAACTTAGATATTTTGACTGTATTAATGTTTATTTTTGATTCAATGACTGTTGAACATGTGTGACAAGGTGATTAGGTTATGTGTTGACTGCAATAAGCAGTGCTATGTGTTATAGTATGTTATTCTAATCGAACAAATGATCTTATTGATGATAGGTCTTGATATAAAAGATAAAACTAAGTTGCGTATTGTAAGCAGCAGACCAGGCAAGTATCCTACCTTCGCATTTTCTTTATGCAATGGACATGAGTAAGAAAGTTTCAGAATTATATTATTATTATGCCAGAATATTAACCCTATTGTTACATATATTATATCCGATCATTGCTTTATCAACATGATATTATATTATATAATTCAGATACATATTCTTTTCGTTAATTTCTAAAAATAGTTATACAAGTGACCTCACTTGGATATTCATTGTATTTAAACATATGTTGATATATATATATATATATATATATATATATATATATATATATATATATATATATATATATATATTGATCCCCCGTATGTATATATTAAGTAAAAGCCGTCTAAGCTATTTGACCAGCTAGACATAGATTTAGAAATATCGTTGAATATGATAAAATCTTTTTGTATTCAATCAAATTGTTTTGGTTCGGATTCCCGACTAAGTATTAACATCCCTAATATGGGAAAACTTTTATGCGCCCAAGGCGGACAGAGTGAACGATAATATCGTTCTTGCATGTAGTATTGATGAATACATGGCACATTGGGATGATCACCCTCGCGCCCGTAAGTTATGACGGTTTGCGGATGAAGTTCTGCTAAACCTATTCAAAAATTAAAAATAATGCTCATAGTATGTCAACTTACCCCTTTTATAGTCTGTACGTAGTTTCAAAATTTTGGTATAGAATTGTTATGTTATTATTATCGGTTCAGTTTACTTCACAACTATTAATTCGTTGTAGAAGTGATGTACAAAGAAAATATTTAATTCTTACAGCTAATTATATTTATTATTTTTATTACTTGCTGGGCACCCAAATGCTCATTCTTGCTTTAAATTTAAATGTTTTCAGCTAAGCTTGATCAACCTGAAGGTTCAGACGAGAATAAGTGAAAAGGAAAGTAAACAAAATATGGTATTTTTTTGTAGTAGTCAAACTGTATTAAGACAATGATATATATTATCTATCATGTAAAGAATTATAGTAATGGTTGCGTACTTGGGATTAGACTCTGATAATTATAAATTAAGTTTGATATTTATATTATTGTTATTATTATTAGTATTATTCTGCTCATAGAAATGGTATCGTGAAACACCGAGTTTGGGTTTCAAGTACCTGAATTTGGGGGCGTCACAAGTCCGGCTACAACAGTTTAAATAACATGACTTGGTTTTGAAGAAGATCATCGACAACTAAAATTAGTCTAAGGGAAAATTCACTTCTAACTGGGAAGGCCCGTTTATTATCAAGAAGGTATTGACAGGAGGTGCTCTCAGATTGCAGGAAATAGATGGCGATGAATTTTCGCAACTCATCAACTCGGACACCATGAAACGATACTATGCCTGAGGTTACATTCAAGCAAACATCCTGGTGTTGGCTCATCAGATCAATAGTCATTTCGGTTCTTTAACCCTTCACTGCATACAACTCTTTTTAACTCTGCGCCCCTCAGGGAAACACACTTTTAAAGCCAGCAACCTGGTTTTCAGATCGTCAGATCTTTCCTCTCCACTTGGTTTTTTAACCCTTACTCAACTTCGGTTATCCCACTAGGGATTGAACCTTTCACACTTGCAGTTTGTCCCCAAACATGGGATCAAACTTTTCACACCTGCAGTTTATCCTGAACTTAGGATTAAACTTTTCCCCCCCGCAGTTTGTCCTCCACATAGGATCAAACTTTTCGTTGACTACAAATCATCCTGAGGGGCGAACTACGTCGACATGATCTCTTTGATACACGGGATTACGTAGGCAACCATTTTATATAGCCCGGTCGCAATAAAACAAAAACAACAAAAACATTTCTACACCCTTCTCCTTTTTCAAAAACAAAAACAACAAAAATATTCCTACTCCCTTTCTGCCACATACAGCGTTGAACCTCTTACACCAGGTTCGAACTACGCATACCTGATCTCCTTTTTAACAAGAGTACGTAGGCAGCCATTTATAGTTCTGTCTAACCCCCTACCAAAATATAAATACTTGTCAACAGTACTGGGATCAAACTTCAATCCACTACATTTCATTGGCTTCAAACCAAAGGGATGGAATTACCCGACCTCCCCATATAAACGGGAGACTCAGAAACCATCTAAGCTGCGGTTGTCCCTTGAAGAACAACACCAATCCATAAGAGATGGAATTAACTATGCTCCTCCTAAATAGGAGTACTGGTGACCATCTGTGGTGCGGTCAATCTTAGAGAGGAAAGACATAATCATCTCCACATTTCCATACAGAAACCAGTCCCAAGACACCAAAGATGGTAGGGAACACATAGATCAATGATCCATTCTGAACTATCCAGGGATAACTCAATGTCCATCCAGTAAGAAGGAATTCAGAATACATCAAGATCACAAGTCCTGAAGAAGCATGCAAATATCAAGCAAGTATTCAGGAATATCTAAAAAGGGAAGTGATCAAAAATATATTTCCCTACTATATATAATACTGTTTGATATACACAATGTAAACTGTACATGACAAAATGGCTAAGCTAGTCTGTGCAGGAAAATATAAGGCTATCTACAGATAGGTATGCATGCGAGCTAGCAGATCTAACATAGCATCTTTCTCAGAAGGAGGTAATGCTGTGGTCTCCTGTATAAGGATATCCACACGCACCAGCAAGTCCGAGGCCATCTTCATTATGATGCGATGCTCATCAATGTACGCACTCATCTCGGTAAGAATACCAGTGGTCAGGGATTTCACTGTGATACTATCTGTGATGGCTACATCCCGGGCAGATATAGAGCTATCCCGTTCAACGATCACTGCATCTCTGTCTAATATGGCCTCATCTCGCTTAACAACAGCAGCATCTCTACGAGCTAACGCCTCGTCTCTCTTTAATAGAGCGACGTCTCTCCCATCTAGGGCTGTCAACAATAGGGCTCTAGCCTGATCCCTCTCAAAGGTCATCAAATGAAGACTCTGATTAAAGTACTGTGCCGAATGTTGGATCATAACAGTACTAGTACTGGGAGAATCTAAGAGAGCTGCTAGTAACCTAGTAAATGGCTCCTCCTCGGTGGGTGATAAGTAGGTTTTATACCTACTTATCTGGTATTTGTTACTTGAATTAGTTGCTTAATCTCATGTTTCTTAGTTACTTTTCATGTATTTTACGTCGTTTTATAGATTATATGCTTGGGTATGAAAATGCAAGAAAAAGGCGACTATTGGCATGAAGAAGCAAGGGAAAACAATTCGGAAATCTTTTGGACCAAAATACGCAAGTAAATGCAAGAAGGGAAGATTGATGAACTTTTAACACCAAGATGGATGCATGTTCTTGGCTTGGATCTTAGATTATATTATAGAGCTTCTTCTTAGCTATTCGAAACATCTTGAATCATCCCAATCGGAGTTCGGATGCAAGAGTTATGGCCTTTTTATCAACGAAGATCAAAGCTAAGAGTTCTCATACTTGCAATTTACATAACATCTACTTCAAGCTCAATTTTGACCTTCATCCAATCCGAATCTCTCAAATATCAAAGAATAAAAGTTGTAGAACTCGTCGATATCTTCGATTTGATAGGTGGCGGGCCCCTTAACTCCTCCCGTATCAAATGTTATGGCCGTTTTACCAGATGATACTGTTGCAAAAAATGGACTACCGCATGGGCTGGCTTTTCCTTAACAAAACCCCAGTCGGGGCGGGCATTGGAGCTGAAAAATAGTAAGGACCCCCGCCGGGGTGGGCCCTTTTAGTGTATAAACCCCCACCGGGGCGGGGGTACGCGTAAAAAAGTCGAATTTTGGTCCAATTTGAGTCCGAGAAGGATTATTTCGATCCGATTGACACAAGGACTTCTAAGAGGACTTAAAGACATATGAAGAGGCTTATAAAAGGAGGAGAATCACAAGAATTAGGGGGAGATTAGAGATTAGAGGAGAAATAAGATTCTATTAGATTAGATTAGAGTAAATTAGATCAAAACACTAGTTCTAATTAGATTTGGAGATTGAAGCAACTTGAAGACTATTGAAGATCAAGAGTAGGAGCTTGAGGAAGATGGAGATTTGCTGACAACAGATTTATTCTTTACTCTACTCTTATTTTTATCTTTATATGTTATATCAAGTGTGGATTCTTAGTTTTAATAATCATGAACTAATTCTTTGTTTGAGATTAGAATGGATCTTATTGTGTAGTTTATTTTATTATGCTTCGATATCAATTATTATGTTCTATTGTGAGGATTGTCTATTATGATTTGGACTTAATTGTTTAATTGATTGGCCATCAATTACCGTGATAATCTATATGAACTCGAGAGATGAAGTATTGATTTAGATCTTATCATAATAGAATGTGTTCCGGATTTTGTTAGTAGCTTAAACTTGATGAATGTTAAGGTAGAGATATGCTTGACATCGCATGTAATCGGATAGAGAACTTATTCTTCAACCTTCTTCAATTGTAATTCACATAGAGATATAGTGGGTTAGTTGATTAAGGTGTTTAACGGATTTCTATTCTTAATTATGGACTGATGTTAATACAGGTATTATGCATCGAGAGGTGGTTTTATCTGCTTTAGTGTTCTTGATTAACAATTCAGGATAGAGAATAATTGATGAGAAGTGTGTTAACTTAAATGAAATAATAAGTGAAGTTGTGATCTTAAATCTCCGTTATCTTAATTTAACTAGTGGAATTTAAGAATAGTTTAATTTATATAATTTGAAATTCATTCGTTTAAATAAGATTGAGTTGGTTACGGGTTAGTACTTGGTGATTTTTGTTAAATAATTCTCTGTGGAAACGATACTCAACTTATCACTTTATTACTTGTTGACCACATATACTTGCGTGTTGTGCGTAATTAGATTTTACCCAATAGTGGGAGAATCAATGTCCTCTATGGGCTCTCCACAATCTGAATCACTACCCGACACTGTGGATACTACTGCAGCCAACGAAGTCTCTGTCTCCATCCATGCCGAATACTCTGTAGAATAACCCGGATGGCTGACAAAAAAAAGTAGATATCTCACGCTGATCCCAACAAGCATACACCTGGGATCGGTCCTCTGCTGACAAGTGGCGAGAAGCTAAGCGCTGACCTAACGCTCCATCAAAAGGATGGAAGTCCTGGAACTGGTCAAACTGCGACATCACAGCCAGTGGGTGGTAGGTAGTCATGCCCCTCAAACCAGCCAGAGGGAGATAATCCATGCTCGGAGCATGAGTAATGAAACTGTAGGGCGAACTAAGCCCTGTACACGACAAGATAGCAAACGGATCTCCAATCCCAACTAGGAAAATAGACTAAGATGTAGGATCTGTACACTCTGTAGGCTGGAAGGAATACGACATAGCTATCTCATGGGTGAAACAATACCCGTGTCGTCTGAATGTGCCGATCGATCTCAGGTGTGACATAAACCACATGTATAGCAAGACCGAACTGCCTGTGAATACCCCTGCAGGGTAAGTGCTGCAGAACGTGGCCGATCTCAGTGTCTCTACCATAATCATCTGAATAATGGTACGACCCTCCCTGAGAGCTCTCACTGCCATGATGACGTCGGTGTCCAACTCATCCATGTATTGCGGCATGTACACATACGACACTATACAAAGCAATAATACATCTAATCTGGCCAAACGCCACTGGTCCTCAAGTATGGTGAAATCCCCAGAATGTCGAGCGTAGCTATCCTCATAGCCAAATCTATCAATCAGAAAATGTTGGGATATCACGTGGCTAGATGTAATCTCATCCTGCACAACTCTCCGCCTCAGCCCGGTGAGAGTCATAAACTGCCGGCTCATGTCACCAATGGCCATATGCACACAAGGTCTGTCAAGTGGCAGCATCATCAAACGTGCATACTCCTCCAAAGTCAGAGTCAACTCCTAGGTCCCAAGCCAGAAAACCCGCCTCTCCGGTACCCAGTGCTCTAGCATGCCCTCTACAAATCTTGTGGGAACCTGAAACATCAAATGGGTCATAGTATGCTGCAACAGCTGATCTACGGTCACCGTATCTGGGGGTGACATACTATCATACCAATATCTCAGACGGGATGCTACCAATACCAGGGGGAAGGTGTGATCTATGAGGCTGACTGTCGAAGAAGACATCTGTGTGGGCCGTATCATAATACCATCTAGGGGTAAATGCTGAATATCTCTGGACATACATACATATACATAACATGATACATGCATAACAGATAATAGATGGAAATATGATGCAGGGAATAGAAGATAGTACATACATTCCTAAATACATCATCTCTGTACAGCTAAAAATACAGGGAAATGGGGCACAAACGCCCTACTACTAATAGAGGCCTATCAAAAGATATAGCGATAATGGGGTACAACCACCCAATATCTAACAAGAGGCCTATCCAAAGAGATAACGAGAATACACATCAGAAGAAGGCAATGGTGTCAATATCTACATCATCAATCCTGTCCACCTGATGTAACTCCTCCTGATTCACTAGATCTCTATCAACAGGGATGTCAGGCCTATACAAAGGAGGATTTGCACCGGTAAAACCAAATGGGTCATCTGAGGGGCCAGCTCCTGTGCTGGAAGGATCAAACGAATCTGCCTCTGCCGGATCTCTGCCCAAATGCCGGATAAAGAAATGTGTCCGGTCTAGTCACTAGGTCAAGCTATCAATCTGTGTCACATGAGTCGGATCTCGACACAGGCTAGCCAATCCGTCATCATCACGGATCCTAGAACTATATCCCCCATGAACTGAGTGGCGTGGGTCTGAGCTCCAATGGTACGAGGGATCCACCAATGCTGGAATACATCCTGAATGCAAGGACCCTCTAATAATGCAAAACTGTCAACAACTTCAGCTATAAGCGACAATGAGTGAAACCCTCAGCTACATGGACCTCTGCCAGTATGGAATGATTCCATCGCCATCCTCGTGGATAGGTATCCAACCCTAAAACACTCACAGGACGTAAGCATGAGAGCCTCTTATAGGCCCAAAATTACCAACACAAAGGCAAACATCTGCTGTCAGTTAACACTCTTAACATGTACATGATAAATGACAAGAGAAATACTTGCCAGCAGAAATGGGTAAAATCCTAACCAAGCCTCTGTCAAGCCCTGCAAGCGCATACGCATACCCCTGAGGAAGTAGGCGAAAGTGTAGGAACCCCAATCATACTTTCCAATATGGTCCACATATCGTGTGGCGCTGATCAAAGTGAACGACACCGTAGAAGAGTTATTTGCTATGAAGAAGCCCCTAATGATCATCAGGAACAATCGCCGAAGAATGCGATCCCTAACTCTTACATCAGCTGGTATAGGCTCACTCAATAGCCCACTCATAGCATCTATGTTCAAAGGACCCGTATGGATAGTCCTGCCCTTGAGCACCTCCGCCGGAACTCCTAACAAGAATCTAACGGTAGTTGGGGTAATATCCGCCATGCAAGGCACTGGCGCCCCTCTAAACTCTATACCTGTGATAAACTGCCAATCCATCGGCGTCATCATCACCTCACAGTCTAGTAAATGGAGTGACTGAATTTGGTAAAACCAACGCTTAGACAATGCCCTGAGGTAACCCTAGGGACAGCGGTGGGGAAGGATGGAAAAGAACGCCCCAAATCCCCAATTATGCACAATCGCTCTATAGTCAGGATGTAAAGCCTGGGACATGGAGTGAATGCTGAACCAGTTCCCTCGAGGCTGTGTAAAGCCGGGAACCTACATAAAATGCAGATCGACATCAAAATCCTTTACTCCTCATTAATAGGAAAGAAGGAAGATTAAGATCTAACTTTATACCTAGTTAGCATATAAATACATCGAGGGATGTCGACTCAAATCTCCCAGAAGCTCTGGGTTTGCCACCTGAATACTTGGGAGGTCCCTACGGGGAACATGTGCAGCAGGAGCGGGGTTCGCAACCGAAATATCCTCCTCCTCGTCCTCGACGTCTGGCACATCAACCCGAACTAGACGTATCACCGCCTCCATTAGACGACGAGGCTGTCTAATAGAACGGGGTCGAGGCACTTCAGAAGCCCTCCTCCGTACACTAGAAGTGGTCCTGCGGGAACTACTCGGCTGATCCGGATCCATAATATCTAGACAACAAGTCTCTAAATCACCTCAGAAAGGGTGTGGTAATTCTGAAACCTAGAGCTTTCTTTTCAAAATGCATTTTATGATTACATGCATGCATGCATTACTTTAACGTACATCTACAATAGAGTTAAAAATGCATGACTACTCAATGCCTACATTTTGGAAAATTTTTGCCATAATGTCCTCTATAAATAGGATTATGCACATGCACATAGGCATGACTAGGTGGCCATTTAGTAGCACACCTACTCACAATCATATACATACTATATGCATTTAAATGTCAAAGTCATCAATTCATAAGGGTAGCCTAATTACCAAGATTACTTTGTTTTATCACCTTTGCTTATTTGTCCTCAAATAGGATAAGAAATAGTAGAAAAAAGGTGCCAATTTGACTGTTTTAAAAGTTAAATTTTTTCACATCATGATGTTCAGCATGGTTTAATACTAACATTTACTATGTTGAATATTTTTTATCAAGTCATTTGAGCATGCATATTCACTATTATGTGTTTAGATGCATTTCATGTAAAGAGTCATTTTCCAACAGATAAAAATTGGAAAAGAAGACATGCATACGTTACCAGGACAGTGTAGAACACTTGTACGGTGATATAATTTGTAGAAAGATGTCCAAACTCAGTAGATCTGAAGAAGAGCTCTCGAATTTCCTATGCGACGCAACATAAAATGACTTGCAAAAGTAAACCAGCCCATTAATAGCCATCCATGGCTGGCCGCAGGTCCACCTACGGCTATTATAGGTGTACCTGTGGCACCCCTACGTGGGGCTCACCCCTCTGGCTCGGTCCAGTTCGAGTTGCAAAGGAGTTTTCACAAGCTAAAAAGGCCAAATCAGGGATAAAAATGCTACGTGATTGAGTAGAATAGCCTGAAATCCTGATTTTTCTTGGCCCGACTGTGGCTTTCATATCTTTCATTAGTATTCGCCCAAACACAGGGTATACTATACTGATGATCCTAGTATTTATAGATCACATTCGGCAATACCGCACAGAGGTCCAATGCCTTCAATTCAGGGTCGTCACCCTAAACCTTTCAAGTGGATCCCCAGCGGGGGTTACCACGCATGGTCATATGTCCACAAGAAGGTCCCCGACTGGGGTTACAATGTATATTGTCCGTTGATACACATGTCAACGAAGGTCAAGCAGCCTTTACGTCAGTTCAGCCGTTGGTAGGTAAACCAAACGACGCATCGGAAGCCATTCGATGATTGCATCCGTTGATACACACATTAACAAAGGTTGAGCAGCTTTAACATCTATCCCCAGCAGAGAGTTCATCCGTTGATGTACATGTCAGCAGAGGTCAAGTGGATCCCTGGCGGGGGTTACAACATGTGGTCATCCGTTGGTTCACACGTCAACGAAGGTTAGGCAGCCCTGACAACACATACTGTTGGCAGTAAATCTAACAGAACATTAATATGTCCTGGAAATACAAACCAGGGGGGATCAACATCATCGGGGAGGATCGATGATGGAATATGTTATACACATCCTCGAGCAGACAAAAGCTATATCCCCATAGATCTCTTGTACACGAGAGGCACCTCTTCGAAATAAAGTCTGTATCAAGGATTCATGACTTTGGTGATAACCCCATTGTCAACAATCCTAGAGATTCTTGTTAGCTGTGGATCACACGTCCATGACAGTTCATCAGGTTGCTTATTTATTGCTATCCCCGGTTGAAGCAACAAGGAGCCGGCAATCATCCCCAG
This sequence comes from Panax notoginseng, assembly GCA_016801055.1. Lineage (NCBI taxonomy): Eukaryota > Viridiplantae > Streptophyta > Magnoliopsida > Apiales > Araliaceae > Panax > Panax notoginseng. The sequence goes on along the minus strand of CM029022.1, from coordinate 88,532,237 downwards.
CATGTGCGAAAACAAAACATATGCATCATACACTTGCATCATGTTGCTACACAAAACATCATATTTACCTTGTTGCATTTCAAGTGTCTAGGATTCTTTATCCTATCCATGCCATTGCATTGCATGAATATGATAAAGAGGGGCATTTGTAGACACTCGAAATTTTCTGCACACCTGTTACTAACATTGCAGGAGGGCAGATTCGTCTTTCAGACATTGTAATAACCTTGAATTTTAAGTCACTATATATGTATGTACATTATTGATGTTTAAAACTTTGTGTTATATAGTGATTCCATATGTGACAACATATGTGAAGTGGTGCATGGATCAATTAACATATATACTATAGTAATGGATATATATATATATACATGTGTAGATTTCGTTAAGAATGGAAGCTTTGTAACCTAATTATACATTAGGTGAGACAATTAAATAACCTAAGGGTTATGGTAATAAGGAGGGGTTAGTATTTAAATTGTATACTAACTTAAGTGAATAATCTTATTATTTCAAGTGACTAATAATTTTTGTGACGCCCCTAGAATTAGGTATACATCACCTATCTTGGGTCGTCAGATACATGGTGCAGAATACAAATACAACTTACTAATACAACTGTCATGTACAATACGACAAAACATAACTGTGAGTTTGAATACAATTATTGTCTATTAGAGACTATACAAACTCAAAAGGAGTCCTCATTACAATTATTATCACACTATTTAATAGAATATTGAGGACTACTAAAACTATCATCTGGTCCATCACTCCGTTTCCCGACTCGTCCCAGCTATATTCTCATTTCCTGAAGAGAACAGTGAAAGAAAGGGTGAGCTCAACTAGCCCAGTAAGAAATATTATGACTAAGATAATGTAGAATAAATTATCATTAGCCTTCAACAGTGTTAAACTGATAAAATATAACGAACATCAAGTTTAACTGCAGCGGAACAAGCAATCCATTAAAAGAGTCAAGTAGAGAATAAAATCTACTATCTTCTATGATTTAAAAGATTTTTCAACAATGTTATCGCTGGGACTCAGCTTAATAAAATAATCCACATCATCGAATCACCCCTGCACTACGGCCAAGGATATTTGTGTATTCATTAATGGTCATGATCATGCCAACAACTGTCCATCAATGCACTACGGGCTAATGAGGACTTTTACCACATCATTTGTAACATTACGGTCATGATTATGCCGAATAATCCCTGGTCATAATCATACCAAGTCCGTCTATGCACTACAGGCCACAGATGACTTTCAACATTTTATAAACATGAGGATGATGACAATGATATAAGAATTCAATAAAACAAGTTCAAGAATTAATTTATCCAAGAATTAACAACGTCCAAATTGTCAACATGATACTGCTTTGTGGAGTAAAATTCAAGAATGCTTAGAAGAATATTTTCATGAAAAGATACTGGATGAACCGCAATTATCAAGGATATTCCACTAATTTCATGGAGTATAGAAGTTAAAACTTAACCAACTGAGTATAATAAAGAATAGAATAACAAAAGAAATCACCCGGCATGCGATAGACCGCACAGACAGGTTATTCCAACAGAATAATAAATAATAGAACCAGGTCCAGCGTAAACGCACAGACATGATATTTCGACAGAATAATAAATAATGGAACCAGGTCCGGCGTAAATGCACAGACAGGATATTCCGACAGAATAATAAATAATGGAACCAGGTCCGGTGTAAAACACACAGACATGATGTTCCAACAGAATAATAACAAGACGGAACCAGGTCCGGTGTAAAACACACAGACAGGATGTTCCAACAGAATAATAATAAAACGGAACCAGGTCCTGTGTAAAACACATAGACATGATGTTCCAACAGAATAACATGAAAATGTCACCAAGTATAGGGTAGACCGCGTATACAGGTTATTTCAACAGAATAATAAGAAATGGAGCAACAACAGTTCTCTTCATGAATAAGAAAGAATAACACCCCTTACCGTTTTAAAGAAGAACTGAAATAAGGAAGTAGTTAAGTAGCAGAATACTTTTCTTCTCTCTCTATAGTTTCTCTCTCTAGAGTTCAGTGAATTCGTAAGAAATAATGAAGGACTGAGCTGCTATTTATAGAAAAATAGAATGCATAGTAACTAATCCATGAACGGTCCAGATTGATTACTTTAATCTGACGGTCCATATTTAAAAAAAATCTTTTAAATAAAATATAATATATTCTATTTATAGAATAACTTTAATAAAGTATTCTGTTTTATATAAAAAGATGTTTCTGTTTTATTACGTTAATAATACGAATAAAACAAAACTTCATTATCGCTAAATAATTCATACTATTAACTGACAATAATTGAATCAAACTGAGTGACTTCTCACATAAGCATTAATAATTAATACCGTGTGCTACTATGCAACCACACGTATTACTGTACTTTTACTACCGAGTAGTTCAACAATATCAATAGTAAAACTTCCGCTGTTATTTTTAATAAAATATTTTTGTCGTTTTCTCAATCCGACAATAATTTCGTTGTGGGATCCACCAATGATTGTGCCGTTGTACGAATATTTCCCTGTTAAAACGAATATTCCCCGACCAATCGAATATTATATAACAACTTGCGTACTTTGCAAAATTTATAAATATTACCCACAACTATAACATTGTATCAAATTAACCCCATAATATTCAAAAATTATATTTATAGAAAATTCATCTTTATTTATAAAAGTTAGGGTCTTACAACCTCCCCTTCTTATGAAATTTTACCCTCGAAATTAGGGTACGTACCTGGTATGTCGAAGAGGTAAGGATACCTTGATTTTATTTTAGATTCTAACTCCCAAGTTATTTCCTCAACATCGTGATTTCTCCACAAAACTTTTACTTGAGGTATAACCTTGGAGCGTAGAATATGTTCCTTCTTATCCAAGATTTGAACATAAACTTCTTCATACGTTAAATCCTCCTCTATTTCGTCCGGTTCTAACTCAATAAAGTGGTTCGGGTCTTTCACATATTTACGTAGTATGGATATGTGAAAAATATTATGAACACGAGACATACTTTGCGGTAAAGCGAGTCTATAAGCCACAGTTCCTACTCGATCTAGGATTAAAAATGGACCGATGAATCGAGGATTGAGCTTTTCTCTCTTTCTAAATCTCGTAACTCCTTTCCATGGAGCAACACGTAAGAACATATGATCTCCTATATCAAATTCTACGTCCTTTCGATGAAGATCAGCGTAACTCTTTTGTCGATCTTGTGAGATTTTTATACGTTGTCGGATCGTTTGAATCTTTTCTGTAGTCATACGTACCAACTCCGGTCCCAACAACGTTGCTTCACCCACCTCATCCCAGCATACTGGAGAACGATATTTTCTTCCATACAATACTTCGAATGGAGCCATGCCCATACTTGCTTGATAAATGTTGTTGTAGGAAAACTCCACCAATGGTAAGAACTTGCCCAACTTCCCTTGAAGTCAAGGACACAGAGTCTTAATAAATCTTCTAGAGTTTGAATAGTTCTCTCTGATTGTCCGTCCGTCTGAGGATGATATGCTGAACTAAATCGTAAATCCGTGTCCATAGCTTTTTGTAAGCTAACCCAAAATCGTGAAGTGAATCTTGGGTCTCGGTCAGAAACTATGGATACTGGCATACCATGCAGTCTTACAATCTCGTTTATGTACATACGAGCAAGACGTTCAAGTGTATAAGTTTCTCGTATCGGTAAGAAATGAGCAGACTTGGTCAATCTATCAATAATGACCCAAATCACATCTATACCTTGAGAAACCTTAGGAAGACCGGTAACGAAATCCATGGTAATGTGCTCCCACTTCCAATCTGAAATTTCAAGTGGTTGCAATGGACCTTTTGGTACTTGATGCTCCGCTTTGACTCGTTGACAAGTTAGACACCTTGAGGTAAACAGCGCTATCTCTCTCTTCATATTGCTCCACCAAAATGTATGACGAAGATCATAATATATTTTGGTACTCCCAGGATGGATTGAAAACAGTGTGTTGTGCGCCTCTATCATGATTTCATACTTTAAATTAGGGTCGTTAGGAACACAAAGTCTGGAGTTGACTCGAAGTATTCCTTCTTCATCGATTCTTGCTTCCGACATAGCACCTTTTTGCACTTTCTTCCTCATACGCATCAGCTCCAGGTCTGTAGCTTGAACATCTTTAACTTTATCGATTAAAGTCGGTTCTACTCGTATATTTTCCATCATCACATGGGTTCCTGGATTCTTTAACTCTATCTCCATCCTTTGCAAGTCACACAAAATGGGCCTTTGTGTTGACAATATCGCACTCGTACTTGCATATGATCTTCTACTCAATACGTCAGCTACCACGTTCGCTTTTCTAGGATGGTATTGAATGGTATGATCATAATCTTTCAACAGTTCAAGCCAACGTCGTTGTCGCATGTTAAGTTCCTTTTGAGTGAAGAAATATTTGAGGCTTTTATGATCCGTAAAGATCTCCACCTTCTCCCCATACAAGTAATGCCTCAAAATTTTAAGTGCAAAGACAACAGCTGCCAACTCTAGATCATGAGTAGGATAATTTCTCTCATATTCCTTGAGTTGTCTTGATGAATAGGCTATGACTTTTCTATGTTGCATGAGAACGCCTCCCAACCCTTTGCTCGAAGCATCACTGTAGATGACAAATCCCTTCGAGCCAGATGGTATTGTTAGAACAGGTGCAGAAATGAGTGTCCTCTTGAGTTCTTGAAAACTCTTCTCACATTCTTCGCTCTAACCGAACTTTGTATCTTTTCGAGTCAGCTGAGTTAATGGAGTAGCTATTCGAGAAAATCCTTCCACGAATCTCCGATAATATCCAGCTAAACCAAGAAAGCTACGTACTTCGGTCACTGATTTAGGTTGCTCCCAGCTTTGAATAGCTTCAATCTTTGTCGGGTCAACAGATATTCCACGACTTGATACTGCGTGCCCAAGGAATGCAACCTCCTCTAGCCAGAACTCACATTTCTTCAACTTGGAATAAAGCTTGTATTCACGAAGCTTTTGGAGTACCAGCCTCAAGTGTTGCTCATGATCTTCACAGCTTTTGGAATAAATAAGGATGTCATCAATAAAGACGACCACAAAGTGATCCAAATATTCCTTGAATAGCCGGTTCATCATATCCATAAAGGCAGCAGGAGCATTAGTCAATCCAAAGGGCATGACTAGGAATTCATAATGCCTGTACCAAGTTCTGAAAGCCGTTTTTGGAATATCCTCAGTTCTAACCTTCAGCTGATGATATCCAGAACGAAGATCGATCTTTGGAAAGAATTGTGCTCCTTGCAACTGGTCAAACAGGTCATCAATACATGGCAATGGGTACCTGTTTTTGATGGTGACATAATTCAACTCCCGATAATCAATACAAAGTCGCATACTTCCATCTTTCTTCTTCACGAATAGAACAGGAGCACCCCAAGGAGAAGTACTAGGGCGAATAAAGCCAATATCTAACAATTCCTGCAGTTGGATCTTTAACTCCTGAAGTTCAATAGGAGCCATTCGATATGGGGCTTTGGAAATGGATTTTGTACCGGGTTCAAGGTCGATACAAAATTCAATTTCACGCTCTGGGGGTAGGCCAGGAAGTTCTTCAGGGAATACGTCAGGAAATTTATTAACAATAGAAATATCATTCAAAATTGACGTATTTTTGTTTAGATCCGTGACATGAGCTAAGAAAACTTGACATCTGTTTGTCAATAAACGAATAGCTTTATGGCTTGAGATAACAGCGATTGATTTTAATGGTTTGGTTGCTTGAATTCGCATAATAGGTCGATTAGGAATATGAAAGCTAACAACCTTACGAAAATAATCAATTTTTGCATGATGAGTAGTTAACCAATCAATCCCTAGAATCACGTCAAATGCAAGTATTTTTAATGATATAAGATCGACAGGTAATGTGTGGGTACCAATTTGAACCAAACAAGACTTATAAACTGTGGATGTAATGAAGGTTTCTCCCAATGGAGTTTCAACAGATAAATCAAAGTCTAATTTCTCCGGAGTCAAATTTAATTGATGAGCGCAAGTAGAAGAAATAAAAGAATGGGTAGAACCGGTATCAAATAAAGTATAGACTTCGTTCGAGTTTATGATAAGCTTACCCGTGATGACCTCATTCGGGTTCCTTGCTTTCTGGGAGGTCACAACAAACGCTCTCCCTTGCACTACCGGTTTTGACTTTTCTGGGACGACCTTTGGTGTCTCCATCTTGGCTGAACTTGTTTTTGGTAATCGACAAAATCGAGCTAAATGACATTCTCTTCCACAATTATAACATACTATAGACGACATCGTGCAGTTTGGACTGATGTGCCCCTCCCCTCCACATTTGAAACATATGATAGGTGGTCGTTCTCCTTCCTTAACAACGGGTGCTGGTGCTGACGTCTTTCCACCATTGTTAAATCTCCTCTTCTTGAAATGACCATTCTTATTGTTTTGGCCCTGATTACCACCGAAGTGGTTACCATTTTTGGCCTGTTGATTCCCTCCACGCTTGTTGTCACCGTTTTAATGACTGCTCTCACTGGTATTATCATTTTGGCGACTGCTCTCTTTTGGTTGCGTTGACTCGTTATCGCGCTCCACTAACTGAGCTCTATTCACAACATCTGAATACAAACACAATTTATGAGAAATAAGATGTTGACTTATCTCAGGTTTCAAACCTCGCAAAAATATTCGCGTCATTCGCTCTTCATTATCCACCAAATGGGACGTAAATCGGGACAACTCAGCAAATTTAGCCTCATACTGCGATACGGTCATATTATTCTACTCCAATTTGATGAACTCCACCTCCTTCATGCGACGAACACTTTCGGGAAAGTATTTGTCATTGAACAGCTCTTGGAACTTCTCCCAAGACATCTTCAGTGCGGCAGGTTGAGTACGCTTAATCGATTCCCACCAGTAATCTGCCTCTCCTCGCAACATAAAGGCGGCAAAGGGAACCTTTTGCTCCTCGGAACATCTCAAGACATCAAATATCTTGGTGATCTGCTTTATCCATGTTTCCGCTATAAGTGGTTTTGGCTCTCTCTTAAACTCCGGTGGTCCCAGCTCCTTGAACTGTTTAGCGGTGACTGTCCGAGAGTTTTCAGTGTTTCCACCTATTTTTTGAACAGGAGTCGCTCTTGCCTGCTGTTGCATGAACTGCATAAAGCTTCTGAACATTCCATCATTCATCATCTGGTCAGTGTTATTGTTTGCATGAGGATTGTCACCTTCCTGATGCATATTATCCTGATTATTGATATGTGGTGAATCAACAGTCGCCTGTGCTCCATTGCTATTCTCAACATTCTCAGATGCCATTTTCAGATACTGCCACAAAACAAAACTTAATTGATATGTCATATATTATCCTTATATTATGACCGACCAATTAAATACCATGCAAATAAACTTAGGTAGGTCATACTAGCGAAGGAATTCCTCGTCTCTCCCCTCCTAGTTCTATTCTCACATCTTAGCCAGGGATCATATCCCTAAGCTCTGATACCAACTGTGACGCCCCCAAAATTAGGTATACATCACCTATCTTGGGTCGTCAGATACATGGTACAGAATACAAATACAACTTACTAATACAACTGTCGTGTACAATACGACAAAACATAACTGTGAGTTTGAATACAATTATTGTCTAGTAGAGACTATACAAACTCAAAAGGAGTCCTCATTACAATTATTATCACACTATTTAATAGAATAGTGAGGACTACTAAAACTATCATCTGGTCCATCACTCTGTTCCCCGACTCGTCCCAACTATATTCTCATTTCCTGAAGAGAACAGTGAAAGAAAGGGTGAGCTCAACTAGCGCAGTAAGAAATATTATGACTAAGATAATACAGAATAAATTATCATTAGCCTTCAACAGTGTTAAACTGATAAAATATAACGAACATCAAGTTTAACTGCAGCGGAACAAGCAATCCATTAAAAGAGTCAAGTAGAGAATAAAATCTACTATCTTCTATGATTTAAAAGGTTTTTCAACACTGTTATCGCTGGAACTCAGCTTAATAAAATAATCTACATCATCGAATCACCCCTGCACTACGGCCAAGGATATTCGTGTATTCATTAATGGTCATGATCATGCCAACAACTGTCCATCAATGCACTATGGGCTAATATGGACTTTTACCACATCATTTGTAACATAACAGTCATGATTATACCGAATAATCCTTGGTCATAATCATACCAAGTCCATCTATGCACTACAGGCCACAGATGGCTTTCAACATTTTATAAACATGAGGATGATGACAATGATATAAGAATTCAATAAAACAAGTTCAAGAATTAATTTATCCAAGAATTAACAACGTCTAAATTGTCAACATGATACTGCTTTGTGGAGTAAAATTCAAGAATGCTTAGAAGAATATTTTCATGAAAAGATACTGGATGAACCGCAATTATCAAGGATATTCCACTAATTTCATGGAGTATAGAAGTTAAAACATAACCAACTGAGTATAATAAAGATTGGAATAACAAAAGAAATCACTCGGCATGCGATAGACCGCACAGACATGTTATTCCAATAGAATAATAAATAATGGAACCAAGTCAGGCGTAAACGCACAGACAGGAAATTTCGACAGAATAATAAATAATAGAACTAGGTCCGGCGTAAACGCACAGACAAGATATTCCGATAGAATAATAAATAATGGAACCAGGTCCGGTGTAAAACACACAGATAGGATGTTTCAACAGAATAATAACAAGACGAAATCAGGTCCGGTGTAAAACACACAGACATGATGTTCTAACAGAATAATAATAAAACGGAACCAGGTCCGGTGTAAAACACACAGACAGGATGTTCCAACAGAATAATAGAAGAATGTCACTAAGTATAGGGTAGACCGCGTACACAGGTTATTTCAACAGAATAATAAGAAATGGAATAACAACATTTCTCTTCATGAATAAGAAAGAATAACACCCCTTGCCGTTTTAAAGAAGAACTGAAATAAGGAAGTAGTTAAGTAGCAGAATACTTTTCTTCTCTCTCTCTATAGTTTCTCTCTTTAGAGTTCAGTGAATTCGTAAGAAATAATGAAGGACTGAGCTGCTATTTATAGAAAAATAGAATGCATAGTTACTAATCCATGAACAGTCCAGATTGATTACTTTAATCTGACGGTCCATATTTAAAGAAAAATCTTTTAAATAAAATATAATATATTCTATTTATAGAATAACTTTAATAAAGTATTCTGTTTTATATAAAAAGATGTTTCTGTTTTATTACGTTAATAATACGAATAAAACAAAACGTCATTATCGCTAAATAATTCATATTATTAACTGACAATAATTGAATCAAACTGAGTGACTTCTCACATAAACATTAATAATCAATACCGTGTGCTACTATGCAACCACATGTATTACTGTACTTTTACTATCGAGTAGTTCAACAGTATCAATAGTAAAACTTCTGCCGTTATTTTTAATAAAATATTTTTGTCGTTTTCTCAATCCGATAATAATTCCGTTGTGGGGTCCACCAATGATTGTGCCGTTGTACGAATATTCCCTGTTAAAACGAATATTTCCTGACCAATCGAATATTATATAACAACTTGCGTACTTTACAAAATTTATAAATATTACCCACAACTATAACATTATATCAAATTAACCCCATAATATTCAAAAATGATATTTATAGAAAATTCATCTTTATTTATAAAAGTTAGGGTCTTACAATTTTAAACCTAATTCTTATGAACCTAATTAGGTTATGAGCTAAAGTCACATGTATAGGTAATTAAATTTCATAAGATTAGGAATGAAAATCCTAAATAATCAAATTGGGTAACATATATTAAAATTGCTAGACTATGTTTATTACATAGCCCAAACAATTAAGGAGGAAGCCCAAATGAAATAACATGCAAACCAATACTTAGCCCACTTGATTAAGGGTATTTTAGACTTTTGATTAATCAAATTTGTGCATTAAAATAAAAGCTAAATGGAGGATATAATGGGTTAGAAGGGACTGACCATATTAGGCCATATAAGGAAACAAATTAAGTTAATCAATGTCCATTAGTAGTAACTCTTACACACAAGGACATGTTTGTCAAGCTCCCATTGGTTGCCACTCTATTAAGCACCTATAATCATGATTAGACTAATTGAAGTGATAAGGCAAATCTTTTATCCATGGGTTAAGGAAAGTATGGGGGATAATAAGGAATCAACCATTTCATTTGCTAGAATACTCCATTTTCTCTCATTCTTCTTCTTCTAACTTTTTCTCTCAAGCTTATGGGTTGATAGAGATTAACCATTATGATAATAATAGGTTATTCAAAGGATAAGACGTTGAGGTTGAGAATAGTCAACGACTTAGGCAAGTTTCTGAACTTGTACTCTTATTGATCGTACGAGTAAATAATTGCTAGAATGATTCTTGTATTGTAAATTAATGAAAATTATTATTCATACTCTGAAGCTTGATTTAAATCACAATTATATTCTTGAAAAATGTTGCAAATATTGGACTTATAAATTGTTCTTAAATGTATTGAGAAAGGTGTCTAAGCCATTTGTTCGGCTAGGCCAATGTCTATGATTTAGAAAGCTATCCAAACCAATTACCTTGGTGCAGACTCTTATAATCAGCTGAGATGAACAACCCTTAAAAAGGGGATATATATATATATATATATATGTGTGTGTGTGTGTGTGTGTGTGTGTGTGTGTGTGTGTGTGTGTGTGTGTGTGTGTGTGTGTGTGTGTGTGTTGGGAAGCTAACAAACGCGTGAACAACATATTTAAATGTTATGCATAATGTAGGGTATTATGGGTTGATCACCTATTGTACTTGTTTTTATTAGATTATCAGTGAAATACTGTTAATTCTAGTAGGAGTTCTTGGTCCATAATGACTGCTCAGTATTAAAATCTTATTTATTGGAAAATGTTGAAACCTTTAAATTCTTTTAAAAGTATGTCGGTCTATAATGACTCATTATTCACAATTCAAAGGACAGATTTTGAACTATTAATACTTCTTTGTTTACAACATGGTTATTTGAATTCCCGACTATCTTTTATCATTATACCCTTGAGATTATTCGCCTTATAATTATGATTGTTAACACTTATTGTTATACTACTTCTTATGCAAATTTGTTGCTCATTCTTTCTTTCCTTAAACATTTCAGTTAAGGCAGAATAGTGTGAACCCTCAAACATGGATAAGGTCAAAGGCAAGGCTATGGCGTAGCTTTGTTCTTCTATGTTAGAAGATTTATTATCATGATGAATTAAGACTTAATTAAGGATATGTATAAAGTTATGTTTAGATCCTGTTATGTAATAGTAATGGTTGTGAGACTTGGGCCGAGAATATTTATGTTTCATCAATGTAAATTATTTTATTATTTCGTTGTTTAAGTTATTGGTATATTAGAACGTGAAGCTGCAGATTCGAGGTACATGTATCTGAATTTGGGGGAGTCACATGATTGATCTCATGATCATTTATGTGGAGATACTAAAGCAAGTATGTAGGTGCTTGATAGAGAATAAGTTCACTAAACGTGGCTTGCTAAGGAATACCTAATGGAGTTTTACTTGCATGTCAATAGGAATTTCTATAGGTATAATAAGTTGTACATGGAGATAATGAATGATTAACAAAGAATCTACCAGTTTTAGTATAATGAGAGAATGTCATATGTGATTCGATAAATGACAACCCAGTAGTCCTTGGCCAAGATAGAATGAAATTAAAAAGGAGTTTCTAATTTACATTATTTGGAGTTATACATTTGTGAGTCGAAATACATATAATTAAATAAAATAAGATTTGATAGTAATTCCATGTCTTATATTTAATTGGGACATTGTATGGTGGAAGGATTGAATTGTACAATAACTATTTATTCAAGGGTTCTTTTATGATTAATGTTGAAATCTATATTATCTCGAAAGTCGTTCATAGCTAAGGAAGCTTATTCTTATTGTAGAATAAATGTTATTTATTTAAATAAATTAATAGGTTAATTTATTTATTGAAATAAGATTATAATTGTTCTAATTTATTTATTTACAACCGATTTAATATGGAGAATCTAAAGTGTTACACCATAAAAGGAGCAATATTTATTTAAGAAGTAAATGACATAATCATAAAAATAAGTTAAGTGTATTTAATTTAATCTATGGTGATAGAATAAATTATATAACTTAATATTTATTATTTAATATTTTAGAAATATTAAATATAAATTAATAAGAGGAGTCGTATTATTATTATTATTATTATTATTATTATTATTATTATTATTATTATTATTATTATTATTATTATTATTATTATTTAATTCTTAAAGGAGTTTTAGAATTAATTAATAAAAGGTACTCTCATATATTCCTAATAAGATTAGGAGACTAATTAATTAAAAAAAATTTAATTAATCATTCCTAATAAGATTAGGAAGCCTAATTAATTAAAATAAAACCATATTCCTAAACAGTTTAGTATGGTTCCCTACATATATAAAGAAGATGAGTCTTATTATGGGTAAGAGTTACACACGTTAATGATACTTCCAAGAGTTGGGAGAGTACATAATATTCTATAGAGATAGAATTAGGATTTTGTCAAATACACATTATCTTGAATACTTGTTCTTCCTTGGTGGATCACCTCTAGAGGCCAAAAACTTGGGTGGCTAACGCTGATCAAAGGAAGGAATCAAACCATATGGATTCAGGTTAAACGTGAAAACGTATTAGAGGTGAACTCGTACTTGAGGAAGCTTGTTTCTACAAGGGTATGAATCTGAACTCCATCTCTTTTTATCTAATTAATAATTACGCATAAAGGATTATCCGGGTATATGGTTTGTAAAATTTTAAATTCTGATTTTTCACGCTTTCGCTCTATATATGTATTTTGTTACATGTTCATGGATATTACAAACCTAATAGTGGCATCAGAGCCAAACTTTATGCGAGTTATTAATTATTTTAATTCAATATATATGTTGATATGTGTTTAAAACAATTTTATTGAGCATAATTATTGGCAAAGAATCATGTTTTTAGAGAAAAACTATATAATTCACGAACTGAAAAACTATTTTTGGGGACCGGCGCCGCAGCGCTGGACCTGGATTTTTTGAAAAGCACTAACCTAGCGTCGCAACGCCCGAAGCCAGTGTAACATAGGCGTTGCAGCGCTGGATCCAAATTTTTGAAAAGGGGTTACCTAGTGCCGCAGTTCCCAGCGGCGCTACAGTGCCGGTACTTAGAAAAATAAATATATTTTATTTTATTTATTAATTTAATTTCTAATTAAAATAAAAGGTTTGTTTTAAATTAAAATTGGATTCCATATTTTTCAAATAATTCTAATTTAAAATAAAATTGTTTATTTTGAATTGAAAAATGATTCCATGTTGATTGAATAAAGGAGTTTATTCATATCTGGGATAAGATTCCATGTTTCCTAGAGTAAAAGAGTTAATTCACATATAGAATAGAATTCTATGTTTTTTAAAATTAAATATGTTTAATTTTGATAAGGAATAGGATTCAACATATTTTTTTTTCCAGCAATTTTAAGTTAAAAGAACTGAGTTTATTTTATACTTGAAATTGAATTTCTTGTTAATTAAAATAAAGGACTTTATTTTGATTTGGAATTTGATTAAAAACAAAAGAGTTTATTTTTATTCAAAATTGGATAAAATAAAATAAAGAAGTTTATTTTGATTTTGAATTTTGATTAAAATAAAAGAGTTTATTTTAATTCGAAATTGGATTTTATGCTAACTATAATTGCCCATTAAATTGATATCAATATATATATTGAATGTTTATCATTCATGAGATGTATATTATTTATTGATACATATGTTGATATGTATGATAATAAATGAGATTGATTATGGACTATTGACCAATGTAATTAGATTTTATTTTAGTTAGATCCATGAATGCATGAGTTTTATTAAATGGGATTTGCGTAGCTCGTGTTCTCTAGTTTTTTCTTGATGTAAATTTTATCTCCCTGCTATGTACTTCCATTTAACTTCTGATCAAGGTTTCTATTTATTACAAATAATTTTGTAATAGGAATAATTAGAATTAATTTTGAAGAATTGGAGATAAAGAGGCAATGAGCGCTTGAAGACACGTTTGTAGTGGACCCCGGGATTTAAATGTAATAGTTATATTTAAATTTAATTCTTGCACCCTAGGTTTGACCTTTTGGTTCACTTGGTGGCTCTAGTGAACCAAACTAGAATAAAGTTCATAATCAATCCGGGTAGAATATATTATTTTATATGTGCATGTTTATACTATATATATTTTATATTATGCAACATGTTTCGCATGTTAATTAATATGACGCATATTATTTATACATACACACACACACACACACACACACACACACACACACACACACACACACACACACACATATATATATATATATATATATATATATATATATATATATATGTTTGTGTGTGTGTGTATGTGTGTGTGTGTCTGTATGTGTGTATGCGCGCTAAACAAGATGAGACAAATTAATAACAAACCCCTCAAAAATTTTATATTAAGTCCTAAGCGTTCAAAGATATTTGGAATATCTAATGTCGCCTTCTAACATGATAAAATTAGAGTACCAATTAATTATTATAAGTTTGTTGTGTCACCATAAAGCTTATCTTAATTTTTTGAGATGTTATTTTATCACATTTGATACTTATAAATAGATTGAACGATGTTGTTTTATTGTGTCACCACAAGGACAGCTTTTTTTTTTGAATATATGGAGTGTTAGGTTGGATTTAACTTGGATTATTTTAGTTTGGATGTGCACACTGATGAGGTCATCAATAGCTCAGACTCAGATCGAGGACATAGATTGGATCCGGTGCAAGTTCTTATTGGACTTGTGATGAGGGTAAGGGCTAAACGGTTCAAGGAAGGTCTTATGGAATTACTACAAGCAATGTGGAAGGAGAATGACACGCGTACGTGGTCTAGGGAGGATGAGACTATGCCCAAATTCATTACCATGATTCAAGGTTGCGGCATCTCCGATCGGTCCAGCGCAAAGCAAGAACAAAATTCGGGTTTGGAGTTCCAGCATGCCTGCCCCGACTGCTTTTCAACCCAGTAACACCCGCCCCAGCGGCAACCTCTTTGCAAAAAGTCACCCCAGTGGACTGGGAGGCCGCCCTGGCGCAGACCTCTCTGCCAACACCCGCCCCGACAGGCTTTACATGCCAAAAATACCTGCCCCGACAGGGTACCCTAGATTTAGTTGGCGCATTTTTCGAGGCAGGCACATTTTAATGGATTTTGAGCGTGGATTTATTTCCTAAACTCAATGTTTACTATATTTTATCAGATTTCTACTATAACTAGGTTGCTAGATTAAGATTTTGATTCCAAATACACTTATTGATTTCTTTTAGGATTTCTAGGGTTTCAATTCTTATTATTTAAAGACTTATGGATGTAATTCATTAATTATTATTTAGATTTATTCTACTTGTGAGATTATTCTCTACTTTTGGTTCTTTAAAGAATTCCTAAGTATTTTCTTAGTTATTTCTTTGAGATTCAATTTGACTTATCATACAACAATTCATAGGTTTGCATGGCATCTTCTACCGCATCAATCATCGATTATACCGAGATTACCACTTCAGTATAAGCGAGGGGTCAAGGTATTGTTGGTGTCCATTCAACGCATATTTCTGAACACAAGCAATTGTACTAAGATTACCGTCTAAATAAAAACGAGGGGTTAAGGTGTTGTAAGCAATTCACCTAATAACTGTGCTAGAAATGATCCGGGTGACGACCACCTCACGCAAGCGTGTCGTGGAGTTTATCACACACACTTGACCATTATGATCTCAGAGGCAAAATAAAAGGAGTTACATGTTGATGTAATTGATAAAAGTTATCTACCTATTTATTTATATATAATTTGTTGTGAACACACAAGGCTATATACATTTGAAATGTGATCCTTAATCTCACTAGCAAATCTTTAGTTATATTTTGCCGAACTATATAAGTGAGGGTAATATAGTTTGAAGAAAATAGTGATAGATACCAATTTAAAATAAGACCTAATTTATTTTAGTAATTAATAAAAGAATGTATGCTAAAATATTGTTAAATTACAAACATCTACATAATTTTACAATGTTTAAATTAATATCACTTCGGATCATATTAGATGCTAATTAACTAGACCGAATTAAAAGGATTGGTTAAGGAATTTGAGAATAGTTCTCAAGGCTAAAATGTTATCTTATGTCCTTAATACGCTTATCCCTACAATGGTTGCAAACAATGCCTCTAAGAAAGAGATTGCTACTTTTAGAAAGTGGCAAGATGATGAATAGTTGGCTCAATGCATCATGCTCGCATCCATGAGTAACGAGCTTCAGTGTCAGCATGAAACTATAGATGCTCTTACTATATTCCTGCACATCAAGTAGTTGATGGTGAGGAAAGTAGGACTGATAGATATCAGATATCTAAGGGGCTCTTTCAGTCTAGAATGACTGATGACACTACAGTACATACAAAAGTCCTTAACATGATCAATTTGACTGAACAATTAGGACAACAGGTTTTGTCATGGATGGAGAGTTGAGCCAAGATTTGATCTTGCAGTCACTTCTGGACTTCTCACAATTGTTGTGAATTTTTCATATGAGCAAGCTGGATATCAGCTTCACTAATTTTCTTAACATGTTGAAAAATGCTGAGAGTCATTTTCAACCAAGAAAGACCAAGTTTTAGTGGTAGGGGCCAAATGATCTTCTAAAAAGAAGAAAGATTCTAAGAAGGTAAATAGAAAGGCAAAAACAAAGGATAATAAGAAAAAAAATAATACGGATAGTAAAGGAGTTTGCTTTCAATTGCAATAAGCTTAGACACTGGAAAGAAACTACGAGAAGCATCTTGCAGAAGCTAACCAGAAGAAGCTTAGTGAAGCTTCGGTTACAAATACAATTTTTGTTCATGATTAAAATAAATATTTTGGTAAGTTAAGTTTCTACTTGGGTATTGGATACCGGCTCTAGTTCTCATAAATATAGATTTATAAAGGGACCAAGTAAAAGTAGAAAGCTAAACAAAGGATAAGTAATCCTATGTGTGGGAAATAAAGCAAAGATTGCTGCATTAGCCATATGAACTTATAGTTTAGCATTGCGTGCAAGTCTGTTAAGTCAATAAGTTGTTATTGTATTTCAGTTCTCATTAAAAACATTATTTCCATTTTATTGTTTGACAATGAAATTTTTGATATTATATTTAAGAATAATTGTTGTTCTATTTATAATAATAATAATATTTTGTATAGAACTGAAATATTACTTAATGAACTTTGTATACTTGACTTACACGAAAATAATTTTGTATATTGAACAAACTAGTATAAGAAATGAAGATGATCATTCAAAGAGTTGAATATGTGTATTTGATAAAATACAAGTCTGAATCATTTGAAAGGTTCAAGGAATTCAGAAGTAAAATAAATTGGCAAAGTATTAGGATTCGTTGATCGGATCAAGGAATGAAATACTTGTGCAATAAGTTTCTAGATCATCTCAAATAGTTTTTTTCACAATGGACGCCTCCTGATATGCAATAATTGATTGATATATCTGAAAGGAAAAATCGTACCTTGTTAGATATGGTACGGTCCATAATGATTTTTATCGACATTCCAATATTCTTCTGGGGTAATGCCTTAGAAATGACTGCATATCAACGAAAAGGTAACCTCCAAATCTGGCCCCAAGACTCCATAAGAGTTATAGACAGGGAGGATTCCTAATCTTAAGTATGTTATGATAAGGGGTTATCTAGCTTATGTGAAAAGGTTTCATGGGATAAACTTGGGACAAGATTTGACAAGTGCAGATTTGTGAGACATCCTAAAGTAAGTTTATGGTATATGTTCTATAATCTAGCTTAGCAAAATGTGTTTGTTGCGAAACACACTGCCTTCTAAGATAAACATGTTTATCATTAAAGGGGCTAGTGGGAGGATAATCGATCTTGAAGAGTTTAAGAACCACAAAGCACTATAAGTCAAAAAGAGGAACATGTAGATAGACCAATTGTACCACAATCAAATCATAAATCTGAAAAGTACCGAAGATACTTGGGAGATATAGATTTATCATAGATGATGATGATGAGGTACGCATCATAGAAGATGATGATCCAGTCACATACGATGAGGTAAGAGTTGTATACACTCAGAGAAATGATAGAAGGCCATAAATAAAATAAATGGATCTTTTGAGCAAATGGCAATGTAGAGAGACTTATAAGACTAGACTGGTTTGAAAAAGGTTTTAAATAAAGTCAAAGAGTTGACTGTGATTAAACTTATTACCTGTAGTAATGCTTGAGTCCATTTTGATTTTACTTGCGATTGTAGCTTACTATTATTAAATTTGGCAAATGGACGCGAAGACACCCTTCCTCAAATATAAAATATTAGAGGAGAATGTATATATGATACAACCAGGTGGATTTGTTTCAATGGTTGAAGTAAATCATGTATATGAGCTACAACAATTCATTTATGGAATAAAGCAAGCTTCTCAAAAATGGAACATTCGTTTTGATGAGATTATCAAAATAGTTTAATTTTATCAAAAATAAGAATGAACCTAGTGTGTACAAAAGGGTCATTACGAGAGTCGTGACATTCCTAGTATTATATGTATCATACTACAGATAAGGAATGACATACCAATGCTACAATCAGTAAAGATAAAATTATCTTAACATTCCTACATGAATGATATGGGAATAGTATCTTAATTAAGGATACAAATCTATATAGATATTAAAATGATACTCGGCTTAACCCAAGAAACATATATTCATTTGATGCTAAAGCCGTTTAGCATGACAAACTCCAAGAGATGTCTCATGCTGATGAGTCATGTAGTGTATCTTTCTTAATAGTCCCCATAGACTCCTAAAAAGAGAGATAACATGAGTAACAATCATGTATGCAATGAAATGTATGAGACCTGATGTTGATCGATCATATTCTGGAGAAGATCACTATAAGATAGTGAAAACATCTTAAAGTACTTAACCGACACTAAGGATGTTATCATGATTCACGGTGGGTCTGCATTAAAACTAGAGGGCCTAACAGACTTACGTTTTTTAGACTGACCAAGACGACAAGAAATCTACGTTAGGGTAAATTATTCCTTGAACGGTGGTGCAGTGAATTGGAAAGGTTCTAAACAACAAAGAGTTATTGGTTTAGTGACAAAGATAAAGTACATAGCTGTAAATGAAGCTGCAAGTTGATTGTTTGGATGAAAAGTTTATTACAGAACTAGGAATAGTTCCTGAGTCTCATCTTGGATCTAAACATGTGTTACGTCACTTTCATTTGATTAGAGAATCATTGAAAGAGGACAAGTCACTATAGAGATAGTGGACTCTCAAGAAAATATTACACATCCATTAACTGAAGCTTATCCGACAATAGGATGATCGCCACTTAGAGAAGAAGGGTATGAGATATCATAGCGATTGACTTTAGTTCAAGTGGGAGATTGAAAGTAGTATGCACACAAGTCAATCATGTTTAATGATAAAACATATACTTTGTAACAATCTTATTCATTTATTAATAAATTTTTTTTATTACAGGCTTTTAATTTATCTACATGGTGTTATTTTATAATATGTGATAAACTCATAGTTTTGAGCAATACTTTTAGAATCATGATGATGATCATGCTAATGAGATCTAAATTCTTAGATAGCTCACAAACTAAAATTGTTCCCAATCATTGGATTACTAAAAAAGATATTAGCGAATCTAGATAGATTGGTACGTACATTGCTTGCTCATTGGATGACGATGATTAATCTCATGATCATTTGCATGGAGACACTAAAACAAGTATGTAGGTGCTTGTTAGAGAATAAGTTCACTGAACGTGGAGACACTAAATCAATTATGTAGACACTAATAGGAATTCCTGTAGTGATAGTTGTAAGACCCCAAATTATTAATAAATAAAATTTAAATTCTCTCTATTTATTATTTTGAAATAGTAAGTGTTAAATTGATTAATGAGGTTAGTTGTGGGTAAAATGCGCAAATATTTCAAATAAGCAGGTGGTTATAAAATACTCATTGTTGTCGGGGAATATTCGTTTGGTCGTGGAATATTCTTCCGGTCGGGGAATATTCGTACGACGGCGCAGTCTTTTGTGGGCCCCATAACGAAAAGCTATTGGATGAAGAAAACGACAAGTATATGTTGTTTATTAATAACGACGTAGTTGTTACCGTTAATACTGTTGGAATACCCGGTGGTTAAAACACAGTAATACGCGTTGTTACACAGTAGCACACTGTATTGCACCAATTATTGATTCTTACGTAAGAAGGCACTACTCAATAATGGTTACAGTAATTACTGTTCATTATTTTATTTTACTGATTCAATAATTGCTGCGTTGATATTTTATATTACTGTTGTTTCAATAATTGTCACTACACAGTATTTCCCATTATCAGATCAATAATTCATATTATTTGAATAATATTATTAGATAACATTATTGGCAATGTCTAAAAAGTTCTGTCTAAGGAGAGGTTTGGTCATCTAATTGCGCGCCAGTAAGGAGAAATCCTTATTGGAAAGCCCCCTCTTTCCTGGGAACGGCCTGGTTGTCATAAATGTGATTCTGTAATATTATTTGTGAATAATTAATTATTGATTCATATGATAAGGAAATATTTATTTTTGTGGATATAAATGAGGGATATATTTTTGTGGTTAAAAATGCAGGAGTTAATGTTGAAGTTTTTATCAGTATTTTTGTCGGAATGGAGGTATTAAAAATCAGGATTTTTGAGATATTTTGCGGGGGTTATAATTTTTAATCCGACCGTTGGATCGTGGTAATTTTTGGATATGTTATACATATATAAGTTGAGTATATGTACACAAATTTTGAACCGTTAAAAATGAACGTATGATTTATTATGAATTTTACGAGATGACTGGTTCAGAAATTGTTGAATTTTCGGAGTTAATCATTTTGGTAGAAAATTCTAGAATTGGTGGGCCCCACTCTTGGTTGGTGAAAAAATGTGCTGAGATTTTTATTCAAATGTGGTGGGTGGGAATAGTAGCAGGTAAAGCCATCAGGTTGCAGGTTAGGTTTGCTTCGGCGTGCTAACATTTTCCTATAAATAGAGGGCTAAGTTAAAATTGAAAATCACACCAGAAACAAGTTTTCTCTCTTTCTCTCTCTAGATTATTGAGTGTATTTTGTGAGTATTTAGATACTTTGAGAGTTTCTATTCATCAGAGCAAGTTTCTTTCAGCCTTATACCGGTATTCCGACCAGAAGTACTGTCTTTACGAGGTAAGGGATATTATTTTATTCAAAAATGATATTATTTCTTCAATATCATTATGCCGAAATATTGGTTGGAAATTTTTATCAAATTTGGAACTTTTCACGTCGGGGTTACTATTCACGAGTTACTATTTACGAGTTACTATTCACCGAGAAATAAAATTTTTTTCTTTTCGTCCAAAATATCTATTCTGGGTACTAGCTTTGATTGTATCCATGTTTTGATCATTCTTGAATTCTACTTCACTATGAATAATTATAAGGTATTTTTGGACATGGATAAATCGAAATACGAATCCTTAATATTTGTTATTTTGTTTCACTGGATTCGTTTTCTTTAAGATATTTTTCATCATCCTCAGTCCTAAATGATGATATTACTGAATATCTTTGGCCCGTAGTGCAATGATGAATGATTAACTGATGAATATCTTTGGCCCGTAGTGCAAAGATGAACAGGTGTTGAGATGAACATGACCGACTGGTGATACAAATGAATATCTTTGGCCTGTAGTGCAAAGATGAATATTTGATTAAAGATGGTTATTGATTGTTGTTACAGGGATAAAATATTGATGATGGACTTTTAAATCTTAGAAGATAGTAGAACTCATTCTCTACTTGACTCTTCTAATGGTTTGCTGTTTCCGCTGCAGTTATTGATTTAAAACTTGTTGTCTATTGTATTCTATTAGATTTTTCCCTGTTGAAGACTAACGATAATTTGTTCTGTATTATCTTAGTCATAATGTTCTTTACTGGGCTAGTTGAGCTCACCCTTTTCCTTTTTGTTCCATTTTTCTCAGGAGGCGAGAATGTAGCGAGTACTAGTCGGGGTATGGAATGATGGTTCTAGAAGTTACTTTAGTAGTCCTCACCATTTTTGTGAAATAATGTATCAATAATTGTAATGAGGACTTATTTGAGTGTGGATATTGTCTAAATGACAATATTTGTATTTAAACTCACAGTTCTTGTGTTGTAATAATAAAGATGTAGCTGTTTCTGTACCATGTATTTTGGCGACTCAGAATGGGGGTTGTATACCTATTTTGGGGACGTCACAGTTGGTATCAGAGCTTAGGGATATGATCTCTGGCGGAGATCGGAGAATAGAACTAGGAGGGGAGAGTCGAATAAATCCTTCGCTAGTGTGTCCTACCTAAGCTTATTTATTGGTCAGTCATAATATAGGGGTATTATGTGTTTTGTTAATTTATTTAATTAACCCTTGTTTTATGGCAGTATTTGAGAATGTCGACTGAGAATATTAACAGCGGAGTAAATGAGACCGTAGAGACACCGGTGCTTACCAATGAGGAGAACGTGCAACAGGCTGGCAATGTTCCTCCTGTGAACAACACCAATGAGCAGATGATGAATGATGGAATGTTTAGAAGTTTTTTGCAATTTATGCAAAACCAGACGAGGGAGACTCGTGTTCAAAATACAGGAGGAAATAATAGCAATTCACGGTTTGTCACAGCCAAACAGTTCAAAGAATTGGGACCACCAGAATTAAAGGGAAAGCCGGATCCGATCATGGCGGAAACGTGGGTCAAGCAAATTACCAAGATATTCGATGTCTTGGGATGCACGGAGGAACAGAAGGTTCCATTCGCCACCTTTATGTTCCGTGGCGAGGCAGACTACTGGTGGGAGTCTGTGAAGCGTACCCATCCAACCGCACTCAGCATGTCTTGGGAGACATTTCAGAAACTGTTCAATGACAAGTACTTTCCTGAAAGTATTCGTCATATGAAGGAGGTAGAGTTTATTAGACTGGAGCAGAATAACATGACGGTGTCTCAGTACGAGGCGAGGTTTGCAGAGTTGTCCAGGTTTGCACCTCATTTGGTGGAGAATGAGGAACGTATGACGAGGATGTTTTTGAGAGGTTTGAAACCCGGCATACGTCAATATCTCATTTCTCATAAATTTTCTCTCTATTCAGATGTTGTCAACAGGGCTCAATTATTAGAGCGAGATAACGAGTACGGTAAACCGAGGGACCACAACCAGGATCATATCGGTGACAACAGTCATCAGAACAATGATAATCAGCGGAGAAAGAAAAATACAGACAAGAACGGCAACCACTCTGGTGGTAATCGTGGCTATGAAAATAGAAGAAGCGAGTCGGGAGGAGATTTTAAAAAGAGGAGATTCAACAATGACAATACGAAGACGTCAGCACCAGCAGCAACTGGTTCCAAGGGAGGAGAACGACCACCGGTCATATGCTATAAATGTGGAAAAGAGGGACATATCAGCCCAAACTGTCCACAACAGTTCAAGGTATGCTATAATTGTGGAAAGGAAGGACATATCGCTCGAGATTGTACGATAGCGAAACCAAGTTCAGCGGGGACGGTGACTCAAAAGGCTGCCCCAAAAAAGTCAAAGTCAACGGTTCCTGGAAGAGCGTTTGTCGTGACTGGTCAACATGCGAGGAACCCAAACGAGGTGATCACGGGTAAGCTAATCATAAATTCATGTGAAGTTTATACCTTACTAGATACCGGTGCTACCCATTCATTTATTTCTCCTGCTTGTGCTCAACGTTTAAACTTGACTCCGGAGAAATTAGACTTTGATTTATCTGTGGAGACTCCGTTAGGGGAAACTTTCATCACATCCACTGTTTACAAATCTTGTTTGATCCAAGTTGGTACCATCACCTTACCTGTTGACCTTATCTCTTTAAAGATACTTGCATTTGACGTGATTTTAGGAATTGATTGGTTAACTACTCATCATGCCAAAATTGATTGTTTTCGTAAGGTGATTAGTTTTCATATTCCTAATCAACCTGTTGTTCGAATTCAAGCAACAAAGCCATTAAAATCAATCACTGTCATATCAAGTCATAAAGCTATTCGTTTATTGAAAAACGGATGTCAAGCTTTCTTAGCCCATGTTATGGATTTGAATAAAGACACGTCAAATTTGAATAATATTCCTGTTGTTAGTAACTTTCCTGACGTATTTCCTGAAGAACTTCCCGGTCTACCCCCAGAACGTGAAGTTGAATTCTTTATTGATCTTGAACCTGGTACAAAGCCCATTTCTAAAATCCCATATCGAATGGATCCTATTGAACTTCAGGAGTTAAAAGTCCAACTACAAGAATTGTTGGACATCGGTTTCATTCGTCCTAGTACATCTCCTTGGGATGCTCCTGTTTTATTTGTAAAGAAGAAAGACGGGAGTATGCGACTTTGTATCGATTACCGGGAATTAAACCATGTCACCATCAAGAATAGGTATCCGCTACCTCGTATTGATGACCTGTTTGACCAGTTACAAGGAGCATAATTCTTTTCAAAAATCGATCTTCGTTCTGGATATCATCAGCTGAAGGTTAAAACTGAGGATATTCCGAAGACTGCCTTTAGAACTCGGTACGGGCATTATGAATTCTTAGTCATGTCTTTTGGATTGACTAATGCTCCTGCGGCTTTCATGGATATGATGATCCGAGTATTCAAGGATTATTTGGATCAGTTCGTTGTTGTCTTTATTGATGACATCCTCATATATTCCAAAAGCCGTAAAGATCATAAGCATCATTTGAAGCTGGTACTCCAAAGGCTGCGTGAAAACAAGTTATATGCTAAGTTGAAGAAATGCGAGTTCTGGCTTGAGGAAGTAGCTTTCCTAGGGCACGTGGTGTCAAAACATGGAGTATCTGTGGACCCGGCGAAGATTGAAGCAATACAAAGCTGGGAGCAACCGAAGACGGTGACCGATGTACGTAGCTTACTAGGCTTAGCTGGTTATTATCAGAGATTCGTAGAAGGGTTTTCTCGAATCGCTACCCCGTTAACTCAACTGACTCGGAAGGATATCAAATTCGTATGGAGCGAAGAATGTGAGAAGAGTTTCCAAGAGCTTAAGAGGAGACTCATTTCGGCACCTGTTCTGACAATACCATCTGGTTCGGATGGATTTGTTATCTACAGCGATGCTTCAGGTAAAGGGTTAGGATGTGTTCTCATGCAACGTGGGAAAGTCATAGCCTATGCCTCGCGACAACTTAAAGAATATGAGAGGAATTATCCTACTCATGATCTAGAGTTGGCAGCAGTCGTTTTCGCGCTAAAGATCTGGAGGCACTATCTATATGGGGAGAAAGTGGAGATATATTCAGACCATAAAAGCCTCAAATATTTCTTCACTCAGAAAGAACTCAACATGCGGCAACGACGTTGGCTCGAGCTGTTAAAAGATTACGACCACACTATTCAATACCATCCTGGAAAAGCAAACGTGGTAGCTGACGCATTGAGTAGAAGATCAAATGCAGGAACGAGTGCGATGATGTCAAGTATACGCGTAGAACCAACTTTAATCGATAAAGTTAAAGTTGCTCAAGCTACAGACCCGGAGCTGATGCGTATGAAGAAGAAAGTGCAAGAAGGTGCTATTCTAGAAGCAAGAATCGATGAAGAAGGAATACTTCGAGTCCACTCCAGACTTTGTGTTCCTAACGATTCTGATTTGAAGTACAAGATCATGATGGAGGCACACAATACACCATTTGCAATCCATCCTGGAAGTACTAAAATGTATCGTGATCTTCGACATACATTTTGGTGGAACAATATGAAGAGAGAGATTGCAAAGTTTATCTCGAGGTGTTTAACTTGTCAACGTGTAAAGGCGGAGCATCAAGTACCAAAGGGTCCATTGCAACCACTTGAGATTCTGAAATGGAAGTGGGAACACATTACCATGGATTTTGTTACGGGTCTTCCCACGGTTTCTCAAGGCATAAATGCTATTTGGGTTATAGTTGATAGATTAACCAAGTCTGCTCATTTCTTGCCAATACGGGAGACTTATTCCCTTGAACGTCTTGCTAGTATGTACGTGAATAAGATTGTAAGGTTGCATGGCATGCCAGTATCCATAGTTTCGGATCGTGACCCAAGATTCACTTCAAGATTTTGGGTTAGCTTGCAAAAAGCTATGGGCACGGATTTACGGTTCAGTTCGGCATACCATCCTCAAACGGACGGGCAATCAGAGAGGACTATTCAAACTCTTGAAGATTTATTAAGACTTTGTGTCCTAGATTTCAAAGGAAGTTGGGATAAGTACCTACCATTGGTGGAATTCTCCTACAACAACAGTTATCAGGCAAGTATAGGTGTGGCTCCCTTTGAAGCATTGTATGGACGAAAGTGTCGCTCTCCAGTATGTTGGGATGAGGTGGGAGAAGCAACGTTGTTGGGACCAGAGTTGGTACGAATGACTACAGAGAAGATCCAAACGATTCGACAACGTATACAAACGACACAGGATCGACAAAAGAGTTATGTGGATCTTCATCGAAAGGACGTGGAATTTGACATTGGGGATCATGTATTATTACGTGTAGCTCCATGGAAAGGAGTTATAAGATTTGGGAAGAGAGGAAAGCTCAATCCATGATTTATTGGTCCATTTCAGATTCTTGACCGAGTAGGAAATGTGGCCTATAGACTTGCGTTACCTCCAAGTATGTCTCGTGTTCATAATATTTTTCATATATCTGTGCTTCGTAAATATGTGAAAGACCCGAACCATGTTATTGAGTTAGAACCGGACGAGATAGCTGAAGACTTAACGTACTAGGAGGTACCTGTCAAGATCATGGATAAAAAGGAGCATGTCCTACGCACGAAGGTCATACCACAAGTTAAAGTTTTGTGGAGAAACCATGCTATTGAAGAAATGACCTGGGAGTTGGAAACGGAAATGAAAGCGAGGTATCCTCATCTTTTCGAAACACCAGGTACGTATGTCAATTTCGAGGACGAAATTTCATAAGGAGGGGAGGTTGTAAGACCCCAAATTATTATTAAATGAAATTTAATTTCCTCTATTTATTATTCTGAAATAGTAAGAGTTGATTTGATTAATGTGGTTAGTTATGGGTAAAATGCGCAAATATTTTAGTGGTTATAAAATATTCATTGTTGTCGGGGAATATTTGTTTGGTCGTAGAATATTCTTGTTGTCGGGGAATATTCGTACGACGGCGCAGCCTTGTGTGGGCCCCATAACAGAAAACGATTGGATGAAGAAAACGACAAAAATAAGTTGTTTATAAATAACGGCGTAGTTGTTACCGTTAATACTGTTGGAATACCCGGTGGTAAAAACACGGTAATACGCGTAGCACACGGTATTGCACCAATTATTGATTCTTACGTAAGAAGGCACTACTCAATAATTGTTACAGTAATTACTGTTCAATATTGTATTTTATTGATTCAATAATTGCTGCGTTGATATTTTATATTACTGTTGTTTCAATAATTGTCACTACGCAGTATTTTTCATTATCGGAGCAATAATTCATATTATCTGAATAATATTATTAGATAACATTATTGGCAATATCTAGAAAGTTCTATCTAAGGAGAGGTTTGGTCATCTAATTGCGCGCCAGTAAGGAGAAATCCTTATTGGAAAGCCTCCTCTTTCCTGGGAACTGCCTGGTTGCCAGTATTGTGGTTCTGTAATATTATTTGTGTATAATTAATTATTGATTTATATGACGAGAAAAATAGTGATTTTATGTGGATATAGATAGAGAAAAATTTTAATGTGACAATTGTTGAAAATTAATATTTTATCTTTTTCTGATAAAATAATTCATTTAAATATATTATTTTAATAATATATTGATGGTGGTATTTTTACAATGAATGTGAGATATATGAGTATGTGAGGAGGAAGAGTATTTTTGTGGCATTAAATGATTAACACATGTTTTGTGTATTGGTGGACATAATTCTTGACCGAAAATTTATTATTGACTGTAAAATTACCCGTTTGTGAATTTCGGTCAATTTTTGTTTAGAATTTGGAAAAACTTTCTTCTGCAAAGTTGTAGAGAATTGAATTTCCTATAAAAACTCGCGAGATTTGAATTTTCTGAATAAAGGGTTATTTTTTATGAATTATTGAAGTTCGGAAGTTCCGAAATAATTGATTTTTGGAAGTTTTAATTATTTTTATTAAGAAAAACGTTTTTGACATTTGAGTGACACATGTTAATGGTGGAAATCAGCTGATGTGGTGTGCTAAGGAAATTAAGAAAATTATATTATTAATTTATTCAATTTTCTGCTTTGGTGTTCTAAGCATTTTCCTATAAATAGGGTGCTTAGGTTAGAATTGAAAAGCACACCAGAAACACAAGTTTCTCTCTATTTCTCTCTCTATATCGAGCGTATTCTTGTGAGTATTTGATACTTTGAGTGTTGCTATACGGTGCAAGTTTTCTTCAGCACTATATCTAGTATTCCAGTCAGAAGTACCGTCTTTCCGAGGTAAGGGATGTTATTTCTTCTTAAATGATATTATTTTCTTCAATATCATTATGCCGAAGTATTGATCTGAACTTTTTATCAAATTTAGAACTTTTCATGTCGGGGTTACTATTCATGAGTTACTATTCACGAGTTACTATTCACGAGTTACTATTCACCGAAAAATGAAATTTTCTTCTTTTCGTCCAAAAATATCTATTCTGGATACTAGCTTTGATTGTATCCATGTTTTGATCATTCTTAAATTTTACTCTACTATGATTATTTATGAGGTATTTTTGGACATAGAATAGCTGAAATACGAATCCTTAATATTTATTATTTTGTTTCACTGGATTCGTTTCCTTAAAAATATTTTTCATCATCCTCAGTCCTAAATGATGATATAAATGAATATCTTTGGCCTGTAGTGCAAAGATTAATGATTTCTGATGAATATCTTTGGCCCGTAGTGCAAAGATGAACATGTGTTGAGGTGAACATGACCAACTGATGAATATCTTTGGCCTGTAGTGCAAAGATGACTATTTGATTCAAGATATTTATTGATTGATATTACAGGGATAAAATATTGATGATGGGCTTTTAAATTCATAGATAATCGTAGATTTCATTCTCTACGTAACTTCTCTATGAATTATTATTTTCCGCTGCGAATATTGATTTAAAACTTGTTGTCTATTGTATTCTATTAAATTTTTCCCTGTTGAAGACTAACGATAATTTGTTGTATATTATCTTAGTCATAATATTCTTTACTGGGCTAGTTGAGCTCACCCTTTTCCTTGTTGTTCCATTTTCTTCTCAGGAGGCGAGAATGTAGCAGGTACTAGTCGGGGTATGGAATGAAGGTTCTAGGAAGTTGTTTTAGTAGTCCTCACCATTTTTTTTGTAAAATATTGTTCCAATAATTGTAATGAGGACTTATTTGAGTGTGGATATTGTCTAGATGACAATATTTGTATTTACACTCACAGTTTTTTTGTTGTATTAATAAAGTTATAGTTGTTTCTGTACCATGTTATTGACGACTCAGAATAGGTGTTGTATACCTGTTTTGGGGGCGTCACATCAATAATGGTTACAGTAATTACTGTTCAGTATTTTATTTTATTGATTCAATAATTGTTGCGTTGATATTTTATATTACTGTTGTTTCAATAATTGTCACTACACAGTATTTCCCATTATCAGATCAATAATTCATATTATTTGAATAATATTATTAGATAACATTATTGGCAATGTCTAGAAAGTTCTGTCTAAGGAGAGGTTTGGCCATCTAATTGCGCGCCAGTAAGGAGAAATCCTTATTGGAATGCCCCCTCTTTCCTGGGAACGGCCTGGTTGTCATAAATGTGATTCTTTAATATTATTTGTGAATAATTAATTATTGATTCATATGATAAGGAAATATTTATTTTTGTGGATATAAATGAGGGATATATTTTTGTGGTTAAAAATGAAGGAGTTAATGTTGAGGTTTTTATCAGTATTTTTGTCGGAATGGAGGTATTAAAAATTAAGATTTTTGAGATATTTTGCGGGGGTTATAATTTTTAATCCGACCGTTGGATCGTGGTAATTTTTGGATATGTTATACATATATAAGTTGAGTATATGTCCACAAATTTTGAACCGTTAAAAATGAACGTATGATTTATTATGAATTTTACGAGATGACTGGTTCAGAAATTGTTGAATTTTCGGAGTTAATTATTTTGGTAGAAAATTCTAGAATTGGTGGGCCCCACTCTTGGTTGGTGAAGAAATGTGCTGAGATTTTTATTCAAATGTGGTGGGTGGGAATAGTAGCAGGTAAAGCCATCAGGTTGCAGGTTAAGTCTGCTTCGGCGTGCTAACATTTTCCTATAAATAGAGGGCTAAGTTAGAATTGAAAATCACACCAGAAACAAGTTTTCTCTCTTTCTCTCTCTAGATTATTGAGTGTATTTTGTGAGTATTTAGATACTTTGAGAGTTTCTATTCATCAGAGCAAGTTTCTTTCAGCCTTATACCGGTATTCCGACCAGAAGTACTGTCTTTACGAGGTAAGGGATGTTATTTTATTCAAAAATGATATTATTTCTTCAATATCATTATGCCGAAATATTGGTTGGAAATTTTTATCAAATTTGGAACTTTTCACGTCGGGGTTACTATTCAGAAGTTACTATTCACGAGTTACTATTCACCGAAAAATAAAATTTTCTTCTTTTCGTCCAAAATATCTATTCTGGGTGCTAGCTTTGATTGTATCCATGTTTTGATCACTTGAATTCTACTTCACTATGAATAATTATAAGGTATTTTTGGACATGGATAAATCGAAATACGAATCCTTAATATTTGTTATTTTGTTTCACTGGATTCGTTTTCTTTAAGATATTTTTCATCATCCTCAGTCCTAAATGATGATATTACTGAATATCTTTGGCCCGTAGTGCAAAGATGAATGATTAACTGATGAATATCTTTGGCCCGTAGTGCAAAGATGAACAGGTGTTGAGATGAACATGACCGACTGGTAATACAAATGAATATCTTTGGCCTGTAGTGCAAAGATGAATATTTGATTAAAGATGGTTATTGATTGTTGTTACAGGGATAAAATATTGATGACGGACTTTTAAATCTTAGAAGATAGTAGAACTCATTCTCTACTTGACTCTTCTAATGGTTTGTTGTTTCCGCTGCAGTTATTGATTTAAAACTTGTTGTCTATTGTATTCTATTAGATTTTTCCCTGTTGAAGACTAACGATAATTTGTTCTGTATTATCTTAGTCATAATGTTCTTTACTGGGCTAGTTGAGCTCACCCTTTTCCTTTTTGTTCCATTTTTCTCAGGAGGCGAGAATGTAGCGAGTACTAGTCGGGGTATGGAATGATGGTTCTAGAAGTTACTTTAGTAGTCCTCACCATTTTTGTGAAATAATGTATCAATAATTATAATGAGGACTTATTTGACTGTGGATATTGTCTAAATGACAATATTTGTATTTAAACTCACAGTTCTTGTGTTGTAATAATAAAGATGTAGCTATTTCTGTACCATGTATTTTGGCGACTCAGAATGGGGGTTGTATACCTATTTTGGGGGCGTCACAATAGTTGTACAAGTGATCCTTAAACTTGAGATCATCATAGTATCTTGTGTATGATGAGTTATACTTTGACATATTCCTTAAGACCCTTATGGTATATCAAAGGGTATGTTTGGGTATAATAAGTTGTACATGGAGATAATGAATGATCAATAAAGAATTTATCGCTTCTAGTAAAAGGAGAGAATGTCCTATGTGATTTCGATAAATGACAACATAGTAGTCCTTGGCCAAGGTAGAATGAAATTAGAAACGAGTTTCTAATTTGTATTATTTGGAGTTGTGCATTTGTGAATCAAAATATATATAATTAAATAAAATAAGTCTTGACAGTAATTTCATGTCTTATATTTAATTAGGACATTGTATGGTAGAAAGATTGAATTGTACGGTAATTATTTACTCAATGGTTCTTTTATGATTAATGTTGAAATCTATATTATCTGAAAAGTCGTTGATCGCTAAGGAGGCTTATCCTTATTGTAGAATAAATGTTATTTATTTAAATAAATTAATAGATTAATTTATTTATTTAAATAAGATTAGAATTGTTCTAATTGATTTTTTCACAACCGATTTAATATAGAGAACCTAACCACACCATAAAAGGAAAAATATTTATTTAAAAAGTAAATGACATAATCGTAATAATAAGTTAAGTGTATTTAATTTAATCTATGGTGATAGAATAAATTAAATAACTTAATATTTAATATTTAATATTTTAGAAATATTAAATATAAATTAATAAGAGAAGTCTTATTATTATTATTATTATTATTATTATTTAATTTCTAAAGGAGTTTGTGAATTAATTAATAAAATGTAATCTCACATATTCCTAATAAGACTAGGAGGTTAATTAATTAAAAGAGTTTAAAATTAATTATTCATAATAAGATTAGGAAGCCTAATTAATTAAAATAAAACCTTATTCCTAAATAGTTTAGGAGGGTTCCCTACTTATATAAATAAGAGGAGTCTTATTATGAGTAATGGTTACTCCAGTTAATGATACTTTCAAGCGTTGGGAGAGTACATAATATTCTATAGAGATAGAATTAGTGTAAGACCCTAACTTTTTATAAATAAAATTAAATTTTCTCTATTCATTATTTTGAAATAATAAGGTGTTAATTTGATATAATGCTTTAGTTATGGATGAAATGTGTAAATTTTACAAAATAAGCGAGCGATTATAAAATGCTCATTGTTGTAGGGAAATATTCGTTTGGTCGTGAAATATTCTTGATGTCGAAGAATATTCGTACGATGGCACAACTATTTGTGGGCCCCATAACGGAAAATTATCGGATGAAAAAAATGACAAGTTTGAGTTATTTATAAATAACGGTATAGTTGTTACCGTTAACACTGTTGAAATACCTGGTAATAAAAAGTACAGTAATACGCGTGGTTGCGTGGTTGCGTGGTTGCACAGTAGCACACGGTATTGCATAGTATTTTTGGATTATTGATTCTTACATAAGAAGCATTACTCAATAATTGTTACAGTAATTAATGTTCAATATTTTATTTTATTAATTCAATAATTGCTACGTTGATATTTTATATTATTGTTAATTCAATAATTGTCACTGCATAGTATTTCTCATTATCAGATTAATAATTCATATTATTTGAATAATATTATTAGATAGCATTATTGGAAATGTCTAAGAATGTTCTGTCTAGGAAAGGGGTTTGGTCACCTAATTGCGCTCCAGTAAGGAGAAATCCTTATCGGAAAGTCCCATCTTTTCTAGGAACGACCTGGTTGTTATTATTGTAATTCTGTAATATTATTTGTGAATAATTAATTATTAATTTATATGTTAAAAAATATTTATTTTATGTATATATAAATGAAAGAATTAATGCTGAGGTGTTTTATCAGTATTTTGTCAGAATGGAGGTATTAAAAATCATCCGTATGTGGATTTCGGTCATTTTTCGTTTGGAATTTAGAAAAATTTTCTTCTACAAAGTTGTAGAGAATTAAATTTTATATGGAATGGACATAAGGTTCATATTTTTCTGATAAATGGCTATTTATTATTAATTATTAAAGTTTTAAAAATAAATATTTTTATTATAAAACATGGGTGAGCCCCACTTTTGTTTTTTGTGGAAAATGTGCTGAGAATTGTTTCAAAAGTGGTTTGCTCATTTTTAAAGAAGGGGTGCGTAGAAGCCACTGAAGGGATTTTGTCAATCTTGGTGTGCTAAGGATTTCCTATAAATAGGGTGCTTAGTTAGAAATGAAAATCACACTAGAATCAGAAGTTTTCTCTCTCTATAATATCGAGCGTATTTTTGTGAATATTTAGATACTCTGATAGTTGATAAGCAGTGCAAGTTTTCTTTAGCATTATATTAGATATTTCAGTCAGAAGTACTATTCTTTTGAGGTAAGTGATGTTATTTTCTTCGTAAATGATGTTATTTCTTTTAATATCATTATATCAAAATATTGGTATGAATTTTATTATGAAATTTTTTCCTTTTCATGTCGAGGTTACTATTCACGTATACGACACTATTCACGAATACGGTACTATTCACGAGTACTATTCACGAAGAATAATTTTTCTTATAAAATTTTTACCTTTTTGTGTCGGGGTTATTTCTCACGTATACGACACTATTCATGTATACGACACTATTCACGAATACGACACTATTCACAGAAATATTAAATTTTCTTTTCTTTGTCCAAATTGTCTATTATGGTTATTATCATTGATTGTATACATGTTTTGATCTTCATTCTTAAATTTTTCTCCACAATTGTTTATTATGGAGTATTTTTAAACTTAGATAAACTAAAGTACGAATCCCTAATCTTTGTCCTTTTATCTCACTAGATTCATTTTTTTTAAAATATTTTCATCATCCTCAGTCCTAAATGGTTATATAACTGAATATCTTTGGCCTGTAGTGCAAATATGAATGATTACTTGATGAATATCTTTGGCCCATAGTGCAAAGCTGGATAGGTGTTGAGATGAACATGACCAATTGGTGATATAAATGAATATCTTTGGCTCGTAGTGCAAAGATGAATATTTGATTTAGGATGTATATTGATTGATGTTACAGGGAAAAAATATTGATGATAGACTTTTAAATCATAGAAGATAGTAGACGTCATTCTCTACTTAACTCTTCTAATGAATTGTTATTTTCGCTGTGAATATTGATCTAAAACTTGTTGTCCATTATATTTTATCTAATTTATTGAAGGCTAACGATAATTTGTTCTACATTATCTTAGTCATAATATTTTTTACTAGGCTAGTTGAGCTCACCCTTTTCCTTTTTGTTCCATTTTTCTTCTCAAGAGGCGAGAATATAGTGGGAACTAGTCAGGGTGTGGAGTGATATTTCAGGGCAGTTGTTTTAGCAGTCCTCACTATTTTATAAAATAGTGTATCAATAATTGTAATGAGGACTTATTTGAGTTTTAATATTGTATAAAAGACAATATTTGAATTTAAACTCACAACATATGTGTTGTCGCTGTAATATCTGAGATTTTCTATGTAATTTAATAATTATCAATAAACGATCTTATATGAAACTTTTGGGTAATTTCATTCATTAGATGTATGTGTTATACATATATGTGTTATTTCAAGATATGTGATGAGATGTATTTAAATGATTGGTTTAGTTTTATTTAACTATTTAAATTGATTAAGTAAGGAATTATTTTATTTATTATGTGGGATGGTATTAAATCATGAGCTAGAGTTCGGAGCGGAATTTAGAGGTGCGGACTGCGTATTCGAGTCTAGAACGTCGAAATTAGTCAGGATAGACGGTAACCACGAAAAAGTGTCACGGTTGACTTTTAGTCAAAGTCAACCAATTGACTTTTTTAAGGAAAAAGTCAACTACGAATTTCAGAGGTGAATTTGACTAAACGGATAGTCTCATGACGTCCAGAACGTCTACTTTAGAAATAATTGATATAAGTTTCGTAACGTTCGGCTACGAAGGGCAAAATGATCAAAGTAATTTATTAATTGATTAATTAATTAATATAACGTTTTATTTAAACAAGTCAGCAGCTGGTGGAACCCTTGTGACTCACGAATTGGGACAAGGTAGGGAGTATACGTATATTACATAATACCTAAGGAGGAAGTACTTTATTTTATTCCTTAAAACCAAAATTCTTTCATTTTCTCTAACTCCCACATTCTTCCTATTAATTAACTAAATTATTGTATTATTAAGTATTGTGAGTAACTAATAATTAGAGTTAGGGGTAATGGGAGTTGGGGGTTATGGGAATCAAAAGACACTATCAAACTATACATATATACACATCACTCAAACATCCTTTTCTTTTAAAAAAATTCCACCAAGTGAGTAAACATGAAGAGAAATTGAGAGTGACAGATAGTGTGGTAGTATTTTGGAGTTATGGGGAGTCTAAACAAGCAAGTGAGGAGGATTTTCAGAAGCTAAACAAGATGAAATTCACATCAAGTAAGCAACTCATGAACCTTTATATGTTTTCAAAGGAAATAACTAGAAAATGCCTCTTAGTTGCAAATTTATTCAAATCATGGTAATTTAGTGAGTTTGTTTGTTGTAATATGTTCTTATATGTTAGTAGATGGGATCTGGATAGTAGTAATCGAATCCATGCATGCTAGAATCAAAATCATGATTTTTGTCAAAGTTGGTTAAAAAGTGTAATATGTAATTTTTGGGTTTTTCGAAGCCTTGGATTCGTGGTTTATATGACTCGATTAGCTTATGTAATAATTTTATAAAATAGTATGTAGTATGAAGTCTAATCTGTCCCAAATTTCGTTAGAATCGGAGTTATAATGAGCAAGTTATGAAAATCGTAGGCAAGCATGTTCATAACAAAATCTGCAGAAAATATGGAGTTTCTAGATTTTTTCCAAGTATAGAACCAGTGCTGGCATGTTTTTCTATGCAGTTGGTTTGTGGTCTTAGCATGCTAGTTTCATGAATGTTATATTTTTGTAAAATACCTTGCTGTATGAAGTTTATTGTGTCCAAATATCATGGTCATATCATCTGCAGATTAGTGAGAATAAAATCGCAAAAGTGGCTACAAGAAACAAAAATTTGATGTTCTTCTTGGGACTGTTTGGATCAGTCAGTCTCGGGGGCATTTTCGTCCACTGTTTTGTACTATAAAAATTATGGAAAAAGTTAGAGTATTAATATAAGAAGATATGATGGTCCTATAAAAATTTGAGAATTTTTGGCCATACGGTTTGAGAGTTATGAATTTTACTGCTAAAGGCACTATTTGAAAAGATACCCGAATAACTCTCTGTGTATTAATCCAAAAATTACGAAATTTTTACTAGAAGTACATGTATATAACAGGAGTTAACCCTGGAAATATCAAAATTTGTGGAGCTAATCTCGATTAATGAAAAATCTGAGAATATTTAGCTATTATAGACTATTTAAAAATAGTAGATGGATTTTAAAAATTCCAGAAAAAATATATGTTCAATATGAGACTATATTCTACAAAATCTCAAAATAGAAATATTTTTGAGACTGATTTGGTATTTTTCATATAAATGATGTTATATAGATACATGAGTTTAATTAAATATGTGATGTCATAATTATGAAAAATGAGGTTTTCCGACTTAAAACCCTTAAGCATATTTTTTGCAGATTTTTTATGGAGGGGTTGGTCCGAAAAATGTCAGAAATTTATGTTTCCCATAATCTTTTATTTAACCACATGGCCTATACGTAGCAACATGTTATGTAATTGAATTGTAGTTGAATACGTGCGGGTTTAATCATCTTATTAAAATGAAAGGGAACCATTACACTTCGAAGTGGTGTTCAAGAACCAAATTGCTTAACTTGACACATGTGAATAGGTTACGTGAAGGGCTAGTAGATAGCGGTAAATTATATAAGACGTATCAGGCAAGTTTCTTACCCTATTTTTCATTATGAATTTATTCAACTCTTATTCAGTTGATTGCAGCGAGGGTAAGTTCGGGATTGTGATTAATTAATCATTCGTGCAAGCTCCTTTATTGTAAAGTTCTATAACTTCAAATGTTTTGCGAAACGTTATTGATGATTATTCAGTTCCTATTGCAACTGCTATACTTTAAAGTTCTTATTCCCTTAATGAACTATATTCAAGTATGCTTTCTAGCTTTCGTTCCAGCTAGATGTTATTGATGCAAACATAGTATATTATTTAAACAATTCAAATCCTTTGAAGCTATTTAATGTCTACCAATCCAAACTTCTTTGGTGCAGTATCGCATGACTACTAAGATGAACAACCCGAATAAACGGGCAAACAGATGTCGGGCAAATAGTCCCATTTACGCTTATGTAGTTTAAACTTAATACTTGTGCACAATGTAGGGTACGATAAGCTGATCACCTGGAGTACTTGTAGAGACCGTTTATAATCTATTTGATTGTTAAACCGTCTTATTGTTTTCGATGAAACAAAGTAATGTTCAGGGTATTCTACACCCCTTAGTATGATATTGAGAATTCTTTAAATCTTATTGTTGATATTCCTGCCTAACACTTGATATTTTTTTCAATTGTTGAGATTTAGCTATTCAGATGATTTTACTCCTGATATATGCTTTCCATCTATTTTATATACTTGCTGGGCAATTTGTGCTCATTTTTGCTTAAACCTTTCAGTTAAGGCTGGTTACGCTGAGGGCTCGGGCAAGGACAAGGGAAAGTCTAAGATGAAATGATGAGAGTTACTTATGTAATAAGTTATATTTTCGCATATGATGTAATGTAGCGATAAAAGCTAAGTTAAAGTTTCAGTTTATTCAAGGTTGTAAAGACTTGGGACTTTATTTTGAATAAGTATGTAATAGTTATTATTGTTGTTGTTAGAGTTTCTTAGATAGATGAGGCAGCAGCTGACTCAGACCCAGAGGAGTATCCTGATGAGGGAGAGGAGCCCGGGGAGGACTCCGAAGAAGCACTTGAGGATACTTTGTTGGATGAGTTGATGGATAGGATTACGGAGTTGGACGATAAGGTCCATGAGTTGGAGGAGCTGTATCAGGGGGAGTAGCAAGCTGCAGCATTGCTTGAGGCATTGGTTCATCACCTGGTAATTAGGAATGAAGATCTGGCTGACAAGCTGCGGGCATCAGACCAGAAGGCAGATAGGCTGTAGGATGAGAAAGAAGGTATTAGGACCCACTTGGGACATACCATTAATGGGTTAGAGTCGAGGATACAGAGTCTTCAAACTGACAAGCATATTATTACTACATTCTGGAGAGATGAGAGGAGAGGTCGTGCTCGGGCCGAGATGCTAATAGGTGAGTCAGAAGGTGAAGTGAGAGATAAAAAGGTTAAGATAGACAAGATGAAGTACACGTTTAAGTCAGCACATGGAAGGTTCCAGCATAGGGTGCATCACTTTCCACATAAGGAGCACCGGTCTAGATGTGTTATAAGCCGAGGGCGGGTACTAGAGATAGCGAATAAGGAGCATGAAGACGCCGTTAGGCGAGGCTTTTAGTTTATTATGATGAACTTTTACTATTAGCGTTTAGAACTCTTAGCTACGAAATAAAACTTGGTTTTGGTTTTTATCAAGTACTTTGGTTTAAGTGATGTAAATGGCTTAATGCCATAAGACGATGAAATACCTTGGGTGTTATGTTTATAAATAAATATACTTTTATTTAAGTATGTGATGTGATGATTAAGTTATCTTCTTATGAATGATATATTCTGTATAGTAAGTTATAGGATAATAACAT
Organism: Panax notoginseng; assembly: GCA_016801055.1. Lineage (NCBI taxonomy): Eukaryota > Viridiplantae > Streptophyta > Magnoliopsida > Apiales > Araliaceae > Panax > Panax notoginseng. The sequence goes on along the minus strand of CM029022.1, from coordinate 88,492,457 downwards.
TAAGTTCATTTTAAACAGATAGATGGCTAGAGGAAGACGTCGTCAAACAACCGAGGGGTCAGGCGGTAATGTTGGGGATCCACCGAACCCTATGCAGTAATTTGTAGACATGTTAGTGGGGGCACTTTAGAATCGAGCCCCGAATGCCAATAACCCTCTAGTGGCCCAAGTGGCACACTTTAAAGACTTCAAGAGTGCGGGACCCACTGAGTTCAAAGGAACCACTGAACCCATCGAAGCTCAAACTTAGGTCAAGGAAATCGAAAATGTGTTCGCTATCGCCCGAGTAGGTGATGATCAGAAAACAATCTTCGCCACTTACATGCTGAAGGGTGAAGCCAACTTTTGGTGGGAGGCAAACCAGACCAGGGCTGGAGAAGGTGTGATACCTTGGGAAAGGTTTAAGAAAATCTTTTTTGAGAACTATTTTCTGGTTAGTATGCAGAGTCGCATGGAGATGCGATTCCTAGAGCTGAAGCAATAAGACATGACGGTACCTCAACATGCCATAAAATTCAACGAGCTGGCGAGGTTCGCGCCTCACCAGGTCGACACTGAGGAGAGAAAAATGAGGAGGTTTGAGCAGGGTCTCAAACCATGGCTATATAGTAGACTCTCAGTGTTACAGACAAATAGCTTCGCGACTCTCTTGGAAAAAGCAATAATCGCTAAGGGCGGAAGTGAGGCCCTGATGAAATTTAACAAGGAGAAAAAGAAGAAGAATGAAGGAGGGAATCGTGGGGATGGTAGCAGCAGTAGTGGTGCAAACAAGAGGAAGTGGAACAATAACAACAGTAGCAGCAACAATTTCAAATCGGGAAACTCTAGGGGAAAACCAGGGGAAGCAAAGAAGAGAACTGAGGCATGCAAGGAGTGTGGGAGGAATCACACGGGGGCATGTCTAAAAGGGAAGAATGTGTGAGAACCCAGAATTTCACATAATTCAAAATTTTTGAATAATTTTTTTTTATGAAAGTACTTGAATCATATAAGTGTATATGATAATTAGGATAGATAGTTAATTTTTTTAACTAAGAAGTATACTTAATCATTTTCAATGAAGAGTAATGAAAGTTATGTAAGAAATTAACATAGCTTGAATGTTAGCCTTGATTACTAAATTAAAAGGATTTGCAATCCTTAAGTAATTGATTATTGATATGAGTATGTATGTGTTTATAACTTATTAAGTCAATTTGTGATAATAAGTTAATAAACTAGGAGAAATATGTTAGGACATATGTGAATTAAGTACGTGATTGCGTAAATATGTATTTTATAATGTGTGTACATTTATTTTGTAAAGAGATGAAGAATAAAGTTATGTAACCTAATACATATGTTAGGTATGATAATTAAATAACCTAATGGGTTATGATTTAAGAGAATGATAGTATTTAAAAAGATATTCTAATCCTTAGAGATTTATTTTATACGTCTCCATTAATTAATTTTATAATCTAAGAATAACAAGGCTAATTGGGTTATGAAATTAAAGATATATGAGTAAGAAATTAACTTACTAATGTGTGTAAGAGAACCCTAATTAAATAATGGGAAATGGATAAAAATTAATAAGTATAAACTATGTTGAATTTCAAGCCCAAAGAATTAGAATTTCTAGCCTTAGTAATTAATTGATTGGACCAACACTTAGCCCAATTGGGAGGGAACCTTTTGAACCATTAAGTAAGCTAAATGGAGCTTAAAAGATAATAAAAAGGGGTCCAAGAAGGCCATCATGGCCGAAAATATCATAGAGGAGAGAAAGGGGGGAGGTATGTAATCATTACACCACTTTAGTAGGTGAACAACTTTGCTTAGATGTTAACTTTGGATGAAGCCAACACTTATAACCAATCTTGCAAGCAACATTTTGCTAAGGCTACAAGCAACCACCAATGACTAAGAGAGAGAAGAATGAGAGATCTTGGAAGATTATATACATAAATATATTATATTTTTCCCCATTATAAATACCTCATTTAATTATCTAGCAAAAGTTTTTCTTTACTTTTAACTCCTAGAGAGCTAAGAACAAAACAAAGTAAGTGAGAGAGAGAGAGCAAAGAGAGGCTTCGGTCAAGAGAGAAGAAGAGAGAGAGGGAGAGTTTTGTAAGTTTCCAAGTTCCATAATCTAAGTATTAGGAAGAAGAAGAAGAGGAATCAAGAGAAGGTATAAAAAAATCCCTACTTTTATAGTTTAATTTCTCTTTGTGATGATTAGAGTTTTGATTTTTGTAAAACTATGATCTTGAGGCTTAAAACCTTAGATATTGGTGTTTAAAAGTGTTTTATGTTTAGATTCAACTCTTTTGTAGATCAAAAGTTGAAGCTAAACTAAGAAATATGAGTTAGATTTTTCAAAAGATAGAAAATCAAATTTTCTTAGCTTTTGTTGTGTTTGATCTTGTGTTTGTTTATTATTTGGTGAATTAAACCATGGATCATGTTAGATCCATGAGTATATGAGTTATTTTAAGTATTATGTTGAACTATGTTGATTTTATGTGAAAATATAGAAGTTTTCTTAAAAGTCAACAAGAGTTGAAAAAATAGATTTTTGAGAAAACAAAGTACGATATGGAAATGACCATATGTCTCATTCTACTTTGAATTTTTGAGTGTGGTCAAGTCCTAGAGTTAGATATATTAGTCTTCTAATATATCCAAGTTGAATTACTTAAAAAGGGTTTGTAGATTTTCGTGTGGAATGATTTTAGTAAAGGATGAAAAATCTAAAAATGCTTAAAAAGCTGCTGCCTAAAATATTAGAAGGGCTGTTTTGGTCACTTATTTAATGAGATAAAATCCGGCCTTTTGGGCTATGAAAATATATGGGATAAAGTAGGTTGTGTCCAAAAATGATCTCATTCCGACTTAAAATGAGCAAGTTATGACTATTTCAATTTTTGCGTTTTCCCGATAAAAATTGCTATAACCGGAGTTGTATAACTCCGATGGCCTTGAAATTTAAACTGTAAGCTCACGTTAACATGGTAAGATCCCGCCAAGAGTTGGCAATTTTTGGAGTTAAGTACGAGGTAGCTAATTTCTTAAGGAATTAACTAGAAATTGATTTTTGAAAAATACTTGAGGGAGTTGAAAAATTCCAGAAAAATACTTTTTGTGTATGGAATATATGTATATATAATTGGCCAAAAGATTAGAAAAAATAAGTTGATTTCATATTTTCGTGAATAGTGTATTTCAGCTTCCCGAAATGAACATTTCAGGTTGCTGAAAAGGGAAACTGAAATGTCAGGAAGTGAAGTCAGTTTTGTTTTAGCTTGCTGAAATAGAAACTGAAATGATATATTAAGTCTACTGAGTTCATAAATAGTTTGTCAAGTTATATTACGAACTTATAAATGAACGAGTAAGTGTTAAGTCTAAGATAGTATAGTGTACTCACTAATGATTGGTTATGTGATTTCTTGTTAAATTGTTATGAGTAAGATATGTGATGCTAATTAAGAGATTGATTTTATCAATGATAGGTCTTACAAAAGAAGTTAACTTAAATTGCGTAGCAGTAGTCAACGAATCAGGCAAGTTCCTAACTCAACTTGAGTTACTATTTTTCAAGCATTGTAGTGAATAATTATTGATAATTATTCACATCTATAATGATTATTGTAATTCGCATGTAGTGCAATTGATTCTTATTCTATTATTTGAATTGTTTATAAATCATGTCTCAGCCAATTGTTTTGGCAAGACTAATATTTGTTAAAGCATGAAATGTTCTATTTATTATGAACTGAATTATTATTGGAAGATCTATGCCATTGGTTTCGGCTAGATTAGTATTGTTATTAATTATTGAAATCATAGTATTTCTTTGAAAGTAATCCAAGCCATATTGTTGTGGTACGGACTCGTGATGTAAGACTGAGATGAACTAATTTTAATATCGTAAATCGACCTATGCGCTATTATTGAGTATTATGCATAATATAGGGTACAAAGGAGTTGGCCACTCTAGGTACTTGCAGAAGAGTATAGTTTAGTTTTTATAACTAATTTATATTCTTGTGGAATAATTTAGTTTTAATAACTAAATGATTCATCTAGTAGTTCATGATCCTTTTGTGATCACTCAGCATGAAATCTGGGTATATCCCACTTTATTGAATATTGTTGCAGTATTGTTAATTCTTATTATTCAATTGAATATTATTGAATCTTTGAAAGAATTTTACTCTTTCATCTCTGATATGTTATTCAGTATGAAATGGGAGAAAGTTTTATTATTGAGATTGAATTATTATTCAGCTACTTCGAAATCTTTTGATTATTGTTGAAGTTCTAAAGAAGCTAGACTCTTCTATTCATGATATATATCATTTGTTGTATATTTTAACTTGTTGGGCAAACTCGTTGCTCACTCTTGCTTAAATAAAATATTTCAGTTAATGCCGATGTAGCAGAAGGTTCTAATAGGAACAAAGGCAAAGGCAAGGCTCAGGAGTAGTTAGTGTCAACTTTTAATGGTTATGCTTTATTATGTAATTTATTATGTAAACCTTTTGATTATATAAGGGTATGTAAGTTATGTCAAGGTTAGTTAACCTGAGATATTGTTATAAGTTGTATTAAAGAATATTATGAATGATGTTTTTCATTAACGAATGAGCAGTTAGATGTGATATATATGATGGATCGTGAGCACCAAACCCGAGGTTAGGGAACCCGGATTTGGGGGCGTCACAAGTTGGTATCAGAGCTGTAGGTTATAAACCTTAGGTCGGGGGGGGGGGGAAAGCCTTAGGAATATAACCATAAATAGGATAGACAAAAATCGTTTAGAGTTCTAAGTAATGGATTAGGAAAATTCATCAATAGTAAGATATGAGGACGCTCAGTGTTTATGGATTATGTTTGATAGTTATTTACTAATGAAGTTATTTAAAACTGGTGATAGGATGTCAGGAGATGATAAGATGGTTACGGAAGTGTTAGCAGCTGCACCAATGCCATTAGCCGAGGTGCCAGCTCAGAGTGAGTCAGTTGAGGAAGTTTTAAGAGACGAACCTGCGATAAATCTAGCAAGCGATCATGACGAGTACCCCGAGATGGAGCTGGATGAAGAGGAAGAAGTATAATCCAAAGAAACTAAGGTGGAGATAGAAATAAAGATCAAAGATGGGGAAGAAGGCAAAGTAGCAATCGAAGAAGGTCAAGCATCTACGGAAGTTCAAGATTTAAGGACTAAAGTACTTCTCCTGGAGGAATTATGGAAGACAGAAAGAGCATTACGCGAGATGACAGAAGAACAAAATAATCTGAAGGCACAAGTCGGTAGAATGAGGGTGTGTAATGTATCATCTAAAGATGTAAGTGAGAAAAAGAAATGTAATAAAAGGAAAAAGAACAACGACAGTGACAACAACTCAGAGAATTCGCATTCAAAGAAGAAACAAGCATGTGAAAAGTGTGGAAAGAACCATTCGGGGGAATGTATGTGGGGTAAGAAGGTGTGTTATAATTGTGGTAAAGAAGGACATCTATCACCAAATTGTCCTAAACCAAAGAAAGGAGGATGTTTTACATGTGGTGGAATGGGTCATAGGGTTAAGACTTGTCCTAAAAAGAAGACAGATGGAGGAAGTGGACGGAAGAAAGATTAAGTATTAGGAGTATAATTTTTTGGAGTATAATATTCGCTTTGGTATGAATATCAAGATAATTTTTTTTATGTCTCAACTTTTTGTGTAAAGTTGTAGTAATGAATCCCGACTTTTGTCACACGGGGATAGTAATCGTTTGTAATAGTTTGCACTATGTACTGAAAAGTACTATGTACTATTTGCATGAATATAAATGCAATGATATGATTATATGTTTGAATAAGTAATTAAATTATGAGAATTAAATTATTAAGATCATTATCTGAAGAATTTGATAATTCAGTAAGCTGGATTAAATAATACAGGAAGCTGAAATTGGTTTAAGTTTAAAATTTTGACTACTATTAATAAGATGTTGCATAAAGACAAAGTATTAATGTAAGTCTATAATTCATTAGATAATGCCGCAAAGACGACAAAATCGCAACCAAAGGGAGGAGCGGTCTGTGAATAATGAAGGAAATCAAGCTGATTCAATGCAGAACTTTGCAGACATGCTAGCTTAAGCTATGCAAATTAGAGCCCCAACAGCAAGAAATCGACCAGCTAATCAATTAGCTAACTTTAAAGACTTTGAGGTCGTAGGACCGCCAGAATTCAAGGGAACCATTGACCCTATAGAAGCCCAAATATGGGTAAATGAGATGGAGAAAGCTTTTGTTATTTCTTGAGTAACGGAGGAGCAAAAGACAGATTTTGCTACCTATTTGATGAAGGGTGAGGCGAATTACTGGTGGGAGACAAACAAAGCTAGAGCTGGTACAACAGTAGTAACTTGGACAAGGTTTAAGGAGTTATTTTTCAAAAATTATTTCTCAGAAAGTATGCAAGCAAGAATGGAAGTAAACTTTTTGGAGTTGAAGCAGGAGAATATGTCGGTTGCAGAATACGCCGCCAAATTCAACGAACTAGCGAGATTTGCTCCGCATCAGGTGGACACTGAAGTAAGAAAGGCGCGAAGGTTTGAAAATGGACTGAAGCTAGGGATATATAGCAAGGTAGCTGTGTTGCAGATTAGGACATTTTCGGCCTTGTTGGAAAAAGTAATCATCGCCGAAGGAGGAAGTGAAACTGTGTCAAGGTATCATCAAGAGAAGAAGAAAAAGACAAATGAAGGAGGTAGCAGTGGAGGAAGTAACTCTAATAAGCATAAGTGGAAGGACAATACTGAATCTGGAGACAAGTCAGGAGATAATAGGAAGAAAGGTGAGGTATGTGCAAATTGCGGTAAAAAGCATCAGGGAGTATGTTTGAAGGGAAAAGGAGTGTGTTTTAACTATGGACAAGAGGGACACATATCTCCAAATTGCCCAAGTCCAAAGAAGATATCAGGTTATTTTTCATGTGGATCGCTAGAACATCAAATTCGCAACTGTCCAAAGAAGAATGCAGAAAGAGGAAGCAACAATAGAGGAAACAGCAGTGGAACACTGGCGATAAAAGGACCTGCTCAGCCGGGAAGACCGACAGCGCGCACGTTCAACATGACATTAAAAGATGCAGTAGCTGCCCGGGAGGTGGTGACAGGTAATGATTTAGTTAAGTAAATGAATTACGCGAGAAATATTGGGTAGATATAGCTGTGAATGGTTTTCTTTTATAGATCCCAAGTCACAAATTAGTATATGAAACACAAATTAATATTGTATTGATATAAATGAATTGATGATACAACTTTAAAAGATATTAAAGAGTAAGAAATCGGTGATTCCGAGGACAGAATCCTTATAAGGAGGGGAGAATGTGAGAACCCAGAATTTCACATAATTCAAAATTTTTGAATAATTTTTTTTATGAAAGTACTTGAATCATATAAGTGTATATGATAATTAGGATAGATAGTTAATTTTTATAACTAAGAAGTATACTTAATCATTTTCAATGAAGAGTAATGAAAGTTATGTAAGAAATTAACATAGCTTGAATGTTAGCCTTTGTAAGACCCCAACTTTTATAAATAAAGATGAATTTTCTATAAATATCATTTTTGAATATTATGGAGTTAATTTGATATAATGTTATAGTTGTGGGTAATATTTATAAATTTTGCAAAGTAAGCAAGTTGTTATAAAATATTCGTTTGGTCGGAGAATATTCTTTTTGTCGGGGAATATTCGTACGACGGCACAATCATTGGTGGACCCCACAACGGAATTATTGTCGGATTGAGAAAACGACAGAATTATCTTTCTATAAAAATAACGGCTGAGGTGTTACCGTTAAAACCGTTAAAACTGTTGAACTACTCGGTAGTAAAAGTACAGTAATACGCGTGGTTGCATAGTAGCACACGGTATTGATTATTGATGCTTACGTGAGAAGTCACTCAGCTATACTCAATTATTGCTACAGTAATTGCTGCATCATATCTCTTAAATTATTGTCATAGTATCATCTGTATAATATGTTATATTATTAAATCAATAATTGAGACGTTGTGGTAAGTTTGGTTATTTTATGGGGGGCCATATGTCATCATCTAAGAGTCTCTTCGTCAATAGTAATTACCATCGTCAATAGTAATTACCGTCGTCAATAGTATTTACCTTGGTCAATAGTAATTACCTTCGTCAATATTATTTACCTTGGTCAATAGTATTTACCTTGGTCAATAGTAATTACCTTCGTCAATAGTATTTACCTTGGTCAATAGTAATTACTTTCGTCAATAGTAGTTGTCCCTTCAATATTACCAAGAGTCATTTGACCCTTCGTTAAGACCAAGAGTCATTTGACCCTTCGTTAAGACCAAGAGCCACCCTCAGTTTTTCTATAAATAGAGACCTAGGGCTTCATTATTTTTCACGAATTCATTCAAGCTATAGAGAGAGAAAGTATAGAGAGAATAAGAGAGAGAGAATAAAAGTATTCTGCTACATCACTTTTCCAATATCCAGTTCTTTTAAGGTAGGGAATATTATTTCTTTTATATTCATGAAGAGAACTTCTGTTATTCCATTTGTTATTATTCTGTTGGAATAACCAGTATACGCGGTCTACCCTATACTTGGTGACATTCTTCTATTATTCTGTTGGAACATCCTATCTGTGTATTTTACACCGGACCTGGTTCCGTTTATTATTCTGTTGGAACATCCTGTCTGTGTGTTTTACACCGGACCTGGTTCCGTTTTATTATTATTCTGTTGGAATATCCTGTCTGTGTGTTTTACACCGGACCTGGTTCCATTATTTATTATTCTGTCGGAATATCCTGTCTGTGCGTTTACGCCGGACCTGGTTCCATTATTTATTATTCTATTGGAATAACCTGTCTGTGCGGTCTATCGCATGCATGGTGATTTCTTTTGTTATTCCATTCTTTATTGTACTCAGTTGGTTAAGTTTTGACTTCTATACTCCATGAAATTTGTGGAATATCCTTGATAGTTGCGTTTCATCCAGTATCTTTTCAAGAAAATATTCTTCTAAGCATTCTTGAATTTTACTCCACAATGCAGTATCATGTTGACAATTTGGACGTTGTTAATTCCTGGATAAATTAATTCTTGAACTTGTTTTATTGAATTCTTATATCATTGTCATCATCCTCATGTTTATAAAATGTTGAAAGTCATCTGTGGCCTGTATTGCTTAGATGGACTTGGTATGATTATGACCAGGGATTATTCGGTATAATCATGACCGTAATGTTACAAATGATGTGGTAAAAGTCCTCATTGGCCCGTAGTGCATTGATGGACAGTTGTTGGCATGATCATGACCATTAATGAATACACGAATATCCTTGGCCGTAGTGCAGGGGTGATTCGATGATGTGGATTATTTTATTAAGCTGAGTCTCAGCGATTACAGTGTTGAAAAACTTTTTAAATCATAAAAGATAGTAGAGTTTATTTTCTACTTAACTCTTTTAATGGATTGCTTGTTCCGCTACAGTTAAACTTGATGTCTATTATATTTTATCAGTTTAACATTGTTGAAGGCTAATGATAATTTATTCTGCATTATCTTAGTCATAATATTTCTTACTGGGCTAGTTGAGCTCACCCTTTCTTTCATTGTTCTCTTCAGGAAATGAGAACGTAGCTGGGACAAGTCGGGGTACGGAGTGATGGTCCGAATGATAGTATTAGTTAGTAGTCCTCACTATTCTATGTAATGGTGTGTTAATAAATGTAATGATGACTCCTTTTGAGTATGAATACTCTCTAGAAGATAATATTTGTATTCAAACTCACAGTTTATGTTTTGTCGTATTGTACACGACAGATGTATTAATCAGTTGTATTTGTATTCTGTACTATGTATCTGACGACCCAAGATGGGTGATGTATACCTAATTTTGGGGGCGTCACAGTTGGTATCAGAGCTTAGGGATATGATCCCTGGCTAAGATGTGAGAATAGAACTAGGAGGGGAGAGACGGGGAATTCCTTCGCTAGTATGACATACCTAAGTTTATTTGCATGGTATTTAATTGGTCGGTCATAATATAAGGATAATATATGACATATCAATTAATTTTTATTTTGTGGCAGTATCTGAAAATGGCATCCGAGAATGTTGAGAATAGCAATGGAGCACAAACGACTGTTGATTCACCACATATCAATAATCAGGATAATGTGCATCAGGAAGGTGTCAATCCTCATGCAAACAACAACACTGACCAAATGATGAATGATCAAATGTTCAGAGGCTTTATGCAATTCATGCAACAACAGGTGAAAGCGGCTCCTGTCCACAACGTAGGTGGAAGCGGCTCCCAAACCACTTGTAGCTGAAACATGGATAAAGCAGATCACCAAGATATTTGATGTCTTGGGTTGCTCCGAGGAGCAAAAGGTTCCCTTTGCCGCCTTTATGTTGCGAGGAGAGGCAGATTACTGGTGGGAATCGATAAAGCGTACTCAACCTGCCGCACTGAAGATGTCTTGGGAGAAGTTCCAAGATCTGTTTAACGACAAATACTTTCCCGAGAGTATTCGTCACATGAAGGAGGTGGAGTTCATCAAATTGGAGCAGAATAATATGACCGTGTCGCAGTACGAGGCAAAATTTGCGGAATTATCCCGGTTTGCGTCCCACCTGGTGGATAATGAAGAAAGAATGACGCGGATGTTTTTAAGAGGTTTGAAGCCGGAGATACGTCAACATCTTGTTTCTCATAAACTGTGTTTGTATTCAGATGTTGTAAATAGGGCTCAGTTGGTGGAGCGCGATAACGAGACAACGCAACCAAAAGAGAGCAGCCGGCAAAATGATAATACCAGTGAGAGCAGTCATCGAAGCGGTGACAACAAGCGTGGAGGGAATCAACAGGCCAGAAATGGTAACCACTTCGGTGGTAATCAGGGCCAAAACAATAAGAATGGACATTTCAAGAAGAGGAGATTCAACAATGATGGAAAGACGTCAGCACCAGCACCTGTCGTTAAGGAAGGAGAACGACCACCTATCATATGTTTCAAATGCGGAGGGGAGGGGCACATCAGTCCAAACTGCGCGATGCCGTCCAAAGCATGTTATAATTATGGAAGAGAAGGTCATTTAGCCCGATTTTGTCGTTTACCGAAGACAAATTCAGCTAGGATGGAGGCACCAAAAGCCGTCCCAGAAAAGTCAAAACCGGTTATGCAAGGGAGAGCGTTTGTTGTGAACTCCCAGAGAGCAAGGAACCCGAATGAGGTCATCACGGGTAAGCTTATTATAAACTCTAAAGAAGTTTATACTTTATTTGATACCGGTTCAACCCATTCTTTTATTTCTCCTACTTGCGCTCATCGATTAAATTTGATTCCGGAGAAATTAGACTTTGACTTATCTGTGGAAACTCCGTTGGGAGAAACCTTCATTACCTCCACTGTTTATAAGTCTTGTTTGGTTCAAGTTGGTACCCACACATTACCTATCGATCTGATTTCATTAAAAATACTTGCATTTGACGTGATTCTAGGGATTGATTGGTTAACTACTCATTATGCAAAAATTGATTGTTTTCGTAAGGTTGTTAGTTTTCATATTCCTAATCGACCTATTATGCGAATTCAAGCAACCAAACCATTAAAATCAATCGCTGTCATCTCAAGCCATAAAACTATTCGTTTATTGAAAAACGGATGTCAAGCTTTCTTAGCTCATGTCACAGATCTAAACAAAAATACGTCAGTTTTGAATGATATTTCTATTGTTAATAAATTCCCTGACGTATTCCCTGAAGAACTTCCTGGCTTACCCCCAGAGCGTGAAATTGAATTTTGTATCGATCTTGAACCCGGTACAAAACCCATTTCCAAAGCCCCATATCGAATGGCTCCTATTGAACTTCAGGAGTTAAAGATCCAACTGCAGGAATTGTTAGACATTGGCTTTATTCGTCCTAGTACTTCTCCTTGGGGAGCTCCTGTTCTATTCGTGAAGAAGAAAGATGGAAGTATGCGACTTTGTATTGATTATCGGGAGTTGAATCATGTCACCATCAAAAACAGGTACCCATTGCCACGTATTGATGACCTGTTTGACCAGTTGCAAGGAGCACAATTCTTTTCAAAGATCGATCTTCGTTCTGAATATCATCAGCTGAAGGTTAGAACTGAGGATATTCCAAAGACGGCTTTTAGAACTCGGTACGGGCATTATGAATTCCTAGTCATGTCCTTTGGATTGACTAATGCTCCTGCTGCCTTCATGGATATGATGAACCGGGTATTCAAGGAATATTTGGATCACTTTGTGGTCGTCTTTATTGATGACATCCTTATTTATTCCAAAAGCCGTGAAGATCATGAGCAACACTTGAGGCTGGTACTCCAAAAGCTTCGTGAATACAAGCTTTATGCCAAGTTGAAGAAATGCGAGTTCTGGCTGGAGGAGGTAGCATTCCTTGGGCACGTAGTATCAAGTCGTGGAATATCGGTTGACCCGGCAAAGATTGAAGCTATTCAAAGCTGGGAGCAACCTAAATCAGTGACCGAGGTACGTAGCTTTCTTGGTTTAGCTGGTTATTATCGGAGATTCGTGGAAGGATTTTCTCGAATCGCTACTCCATTAACTCAGCTGACTCGGAAAGATACAAAGTTTGGTTGGAGCGAAGAATGTGAGCAGAGTTTTCAAGAACTCAAGAGGAGACTCATTTCAGCACCTGTTCTAACAATACCATCTGGCTCGGAGGGATTTGTCATCTACAGTGATGCTTCGAGCAAAGGGTTGGGATGTGTTCTCATGCAACATGGAAAAGTCATAGCCTATGCATCAAGACAACTCAAGGAATATGAGAGGAATTATCCTACTCATGATCTAGAGTTGGCAGCTGTTGTCTTTGCACTTAAAATTTGGAGGCATTACTTGTATGGGGAGAAAGTGGAGATCTTTACGGATCATAAAAGCCTCAAATATTTCTTCACTCAAAAGGAACTCAACATGCGACAACGACGTTGGCTTGAACTGTTGAAAGATTATGATCATACCATTCAATACCATCCTGGAAAAGCGAACGTGGTAGCTGACGCATTGAGTAGAAGATCATATGCGGGTACAAGTGCAATATTAACAACGCAAAGACCCATTTTGTGTGACTTGCAAAGGATGGAGATAGAGTTAAAGACTCCAGGGACCCATGTGATGATGGCGAATATACGAGTAGAACCGACTTTAATCGATAAAGTTAAAGCTGCTCAAGCTACAGACCTGGAGCTGATGCGTATGAGGAAGAAAGTGCAAGAAGGTTCTATGCCGGAAGCAAGAATCGATGAAGAAGGAATACTTCGAGTCAACTCCAGACTTTGTGTTCCTAACAACCCTGATTTAAAGTATGAAATCATGATGGAGGCGCACAACACACCGTTTGCAATCCATCCTGGAAGTACCAAAATGTATCATGATCTTCGTCATACATTTTGGTGGAGCAATATGAAGAGAGAGATAGCGTTGTTTATCTCAAGGTGTCTAACTTGTCAACGAGTCAAAGCGGAGCATCAAGTACCAAAAGGTCCATTGCAACCACTTGAAATTCCAGAATGGAAGTGGGAGCACATTACCATGGATTTCGTTACCGGTCTTCCTAGGGTTTCTCAAGGTATTGATGCGATTTGGGTCATTGTTGATAGATTGACCAAGTCTGCTCATTTCTTACCGATACGAGAAACTTATACACTTGAACGTCTTGCTCGTATGTACATAAACGAGATTGTAAGACTGCATGGTATGCCAGTATCCATAGTTTCTGATCGAGACCCAAGATTCACTTCACGATTTTGGGTTAGTTTACAAAAAGCTATGGGCACGGAGTTACGATTTAGTTCAGCATATCATCCTCAGACGGACGGACAATCAGAGAGGACTATTCAAACTCTTGAAGATCTATTAAGACTCTGTGTCTTTGACTTCAAGGGAAGTTGGGACAAGTTCTTACCATTGGTGGAGTTTTCCTACAACAACAGTTATCAAGCAAGTATTGGCATGGCTCCATTCGAAGCATTGTATGGAAGAAAATGTCGTTCTCCAGTATGCTGGGATGAGGTGGGCGAAGCAACGTTGTTGGGACCGGAGTTGGTACGTATGACTACAGAAAAGATTCAAACGATCCGACAACGTATAAAAACCTCACAAGATCGACAAAAGAGTTATGCTGATCTTCATCGAAAGGACGTGGAATTTGATGTAGGAGATCATGTGTTCTTACGTGTTGCTCCATGGAAAGGAGTTACGAGATTTGGAAAGAGAGGAAAGCTAAATCCTCGATTCATCGGTCCATTTTTAATCCTCGATCGAGTAGGAACTGTGGCTTATAGACTCGCTTTACCGCCAAGTATGTCTCGTGTTCATAACGTTTTCCACATATCCATGTTACGCAAATATGTGGAAGACCCGAACCACATTATTGAGTTAGAACCGGACGAAATAGCGGAGGATTTGACGTATGAAGAAGTTCCTGTTCAAATCTTGGATAAGAAGGAACATATTCTACGCTCCAAGGTTATACCTCAAGTTAAAGTTTTGTGGAGAAACCACGATGTTGAGGAAATGACTTGGGAGTTAGAATCAGAAATGAAATCAAGGTATCCTTACCTCTTCGACATACCAGGTACGTACCCTAATTTCGAGGGCGAAATTTCATAAGAAGGGGAGGTTGTAAGACCCCAACTTTTATAAATAAAGATGAATTTTCTATAAATATCATTTTTGAATATTATGGAGTTAATTTGATATAATGTTATAGTTGTGGGTAATATTTATAAATTTTCAAAGTAAGCAAGTTGTTATAAAATATTCGTTTGGTCGGAGAATATTCTTTTTGTCGGGGAATATTCGTACGACGGCACAATCATTGGTGGACCCCACAACGGAATTATTGTCGGATTGAGAAAACGACAGAATTATCTTTCTATAAAAATAACGGCTGAGGTGTTACCGTTAAAACCGTTAAAACTGTTGAACTACTCGGTAGTAAAAGTACAGTAATACGCGTGGTTGCATAGTAGCACACGGTATTGATTATTGATGCTTACGTGAGAAGTCACTCAGCTATACTCAATTATTGCTACAGTAATTGCTGCATCATATCTCTTAAATTATTGTCATAGTATCATCTGTATAATATGTTATATTATTAAATCAATAATTGAGACGTTGTGGTAAGTTTGGTTATTTATGGGGGGCCATATGTCATCATCTAAGAGTCTCTTCGTCAATAGTAATTACCGTCGTCAATAGTAATTACCGTCGTCAATAGTATTTACCTTGGTCAATAGTAATTACCTTCGTCAATATTATTTACCTTGGTCAATAGTATTTACCTTGGTCAATAGTAATTACCTTCGTCAATAGTATTTACCTTGGTCAATAGTAATTACTTTCGTCAATAGTAGTTGTCCCTTCAATATTACCAAGAGTCATTTGACCCTTCGTTAAGACCAAGAGTCATTTGACCCTTCGTTAAGACCAAGAGCCACCCTCAGTTTTTCTATAAATAGAGGCCTAGGGCTTCATTATTTTTCACGAATTCATTCAAGCTATAGAGAGAGAAAGTATAGAGAGAATAAGAGAGAGAGAATAAAAGTATTCTGCTACATCACTTTTCCAATATCCAGTTCTTTTAAGGTAGGGAATATTATTTCTTTTATATTCATGAAGAGAACTTCTGTTATTCCATTTGTTATTATTCTGTTGGAATAACCAGTATACGCGGTCTACCCTATACTTGGTGACATTCTTCTATTATTCTGTTGGAACATCCTGTCTGTGTGTTTTACACCGGACCTGGTTCCGTTTATTATTCTGTTGGAACATCCTGTCTGTGTGTTTTACACCGGACCTGGTTCCGTTTTATTATTATTCTGTTGGAATATCCTGTCTGTGTGTTTTACACCGGACCTGGTTCCATTATTTATTATTCTGTCGGAATATCCTGTCTGTGCGTTTACGCCGGACCTGGTTCCATTATTTATTATTCTATTGGAATAAACTGTCTGTGCGGTCTATCGCATGCATGGTGATTTCTTTTGTTATTCCATTCTTTATTGTACTCAGTTGGTTAAGTTTTGACTTCTATACTCCATGAAATTTGTGGAATATCCTTGATAGTTGCGTTTCATCCAGTATCTTTTCAAGAAAATATTCTTCTAAGCATTCTTGAATTTTACTCCACAATGCAGTATCATGTTGACAATTTGGACGTTGTTAATTCCTGGATAAATTAATTCTTGAACTTGTTTTATTGAATTCTTATATCATTGTCATCATCCTCATGTTTATAAAATGTTGAAAGTCATCTGTGGCCTGTATTGCATAGATGGACTTGGTATGATTATGACCAGGGATTATTCGGTATAATCATGACCGTAATGTTACAAATGATGTGGTAAAAGTCCTCATTGGCCCGTAGTGCATTGATGGACAGTTGTTGGCATGATCATGACCATTAATGAATACACGAATATCCTTGGCCGTAGTGCAGGGGTGATTCGATGATGTGGATTATTTTATTAAGCTGAGTCTCAGCGATTACAGTGTTGAAAAACTTTTTAAATCATAAAAGATAGTAGAGTTTATTTTCTACTTGACTCTTTTAATGGATTGCTTGTTCCGCTACAGTTAAACTTGATGTCTATTATATTTTATCAGTTTAACATTGTTGAAGGCTAATGATAATTTATTCTGCATTATCTTAGTCATAATATTTCTTACTGGGCTAGTTGAGCTCACCCTTTCTTTCATTGTTCTCTTCAGGAAATGAGAACGTAGCTGGGACAAGTCGGGGTACGGAGTGATGGTCCGAATGATAGTATTAGTTAGTAGTCCTCACTATTCTATGTAATGGTGTGTTAATAAATGTAATGATGACTCCTTTTGAGTATGAATACTCTCTAGAAGATAATATTTGTATTCAAACTCACAGTTTATGTTTTGTCGTATTGTACACGACAGATGTATTAATCAGTTGTATTTGTATTCTGTACTATGTATCTGACGACCCAAGATGGGTGATGTATACCTAATTTTGGGGGCGTCACAGCCTTGATTACTAAATTAAAAGGATTTGCAATCCTTAAGTAATTGATTATTGATATGAGTATGTATGTGTTTATAACTTATTAAGTCAATTTATGATAATAAGTTAATAAACTAGGAGAAATATGTTATGACATATGTGAATTAAGTACGTGATTGCGTAAATATGTATTTTATAATGTGTGTACATTTATTTTGTAAAGAGATGAAGAATAAAGTTATGTAACCTAATACATATGTTAGGTATGATAATTAAATAACCTAATGGGTTATGATTTAAGAGAATGATAGTATTTAAAAAGATATTCTAATCCTTAGAGATTTATTTTATACGTCTCCATTAATTAATTTTATAATCTAAGAATAGCAAGGCTAATTGGGTTATGAAATTAAAGATATATGAGTAAGAAATTAACTTACTAATGTGTGTAAGGGAACCCTAATTAAATAATGGGAAATGTGTAAGACCCCAACTTTTATAAATAAAGATGAATTTTCTATAAATATCATTTTTGAATATTATGGAGTTAATTTGATATAATGTTATAGTTGTGGGTAATATTTATAAATTTTGCAAAGTAAGCAAGTTGTTATAAAATATTCGTTTGGTCGGAGAATATTCTTTTTGTCGGGGAATATTCGTACGACGGCACAATCATTGGTGGACCCCACAACGGAATTATTGTCGGATGGAGAAAACGACAGAATTATCTTTCTATAAAAATAACGGCGGAAATTTTACCATTGTTACTGTTGAACTACTCGGTGGTAAAAGTACAGTAATACGTGTGGTTGCATAGTAGCACACGGTATTGATTATTAATGCTTATGTGAGAAGTCACTCAGTTTGATTCTATTATTGTCAGTTAATAATATGAATTATTTAGCGATAATGACGTTTTGTTTTATTCGTATTATTAACGTAATAAAACAGAAACATCTTTTTATATAAAACAAAATACTTTATTAAAGTTATTCTATAAATAGAATATATTTTATTTTATTTAAAAGATTTTTCTTTAAATATGGACCGTCAGATTAAAGTAATCAATCTGGACCGTTCATGGATTAGTTACTATGCATTCTATTTTTCTATAAATAGCAGCTCATTCCTTCATTATTTCTTACGAATTCACTGAACTCTAGAGAGAGAAACTATAGAGAGAAACTATAGAGAGAGAGAAGAAGAGTATTCTGCTACTTAACTACTTCCTTACTTCAGCTCTTCTTTAAAACGGTAAGGGGTGTTATTCTTTCTTATTCATGAAGAGAACTGTTATTCCATTTCTTATTATTCTGTTGGAATAACCTGTATATGCGGTCTACCCTATACTTGGTGACATTCTTCTATTATTCTGTTGGAACATCCTGTCTGTGTGTTTTACACCGGACCTGGTTCCGTTTTATTATTATTCTGTTGGAACATCCTGTCTGTGTGTTTTACACCGGACCTGGTTCCGTTTTTATTATTATTCTGTTGGAACATCCTGTCTGTGTGTTTTACACCGGACCTGGTTCCGTCTTTATTATTATTCTGTCGGAATATCCTGTCTGTGTGTTTTACACCGGACCTGGTTCCATTATTTATATACTGTTCTTTATTATTCTGTCGGAATATCCTGTCTGTGCGTTTACGCCGGACCTGGTTCCATTATTTATTATTCTGTCGGAATATCCTGTCTGTGCGTTTATGCCGGACCTGGTTCCATTATTTATTATTCTGTTGGAATAACCTGTTTGTGCGGTCTATCGCATGCATGGTGATTTTTTTTGTTATTCCATTCTTTATTGTACTCAGTTGGTTAAGTTTTGACTTCTATACTCCATGAAATTTGTGAAATATCCTTGATAATTGCGTTTCATCCAGTATCTATTCATGAAAATATTCTCCTGATCATTCTTGAATTTTACTCCACAAAGTAGTATCATGTTGACAATTTGGACGTTGTTAATTCTTGGATAAATTAATTCTTGAACTTGTTTTATTGAATTCTTATATCATTGTCATCATCCTCATGTTTATATTCTGTTGAAAGTCATCTGTGGCCTGTAGTGCATAGATGGACTTGGTATGATTATGACCAGGGATTATTCGGTATAATCATGACCGTAATGTTACGAATGATGTGGTAAAAGTCCTCATTGGCCCGTAGTGCATTGATGGACAGTTGTTGGCATGATCATGACCATTAATGAATATACGAATATCCTTGGCCGTAGTGCAGGGGTGATTCGATGATGTGGATTATTTTATTAAGCTGAGTCTCAGCGATCACAGTGTTGGAAAATCTTTTAAATCATAAAAGATAGTAGAGTTTATTTTCTACTTGACTCTTTTAATGGATTGCTTGTTCCGCTACAGTTAAACTTGATGTCTATTATATTTTATCAGTTTAACATTGTTGAAGGCTAATGATAATTTATTCTGCATTATCTTAGTCATAATATTTCTTACTGGGCTAGTTGAGCTCACCCTTTCTTTCACTGTTCTCTTCAGGAAATGAGAACGTAGCTGGGACAAGTCGGGGTACGGAGTGATGGTCCGAATGATAGTATTAGTTAGTAGTCCTCACTATTCTATGTAATGGTGTGTTAATAAATGTAATGAGGACTCCTTTTGAGTATGAATACTCTCTAGAAGATAATATTTGTATTCAAACTCACAGTTTATGTTTTGTCGTATTGTACACGACAGATGTATTAATCAGTTGTATTTGTATTCTGTACTTTGTATCTGACGACCCAAGATGGGTGATGTATACCTAATTTTGGGGGCGTCACAGTTGGTATCAGAGCTTAGGGATATGATCCCTGGCTAAGATGTGAGAATAGAACTAGGAGGGGAGAGACGGGGAATTCCTTCGCTAGTATGACATACCTAAGTTTATTTGCATGGTATTTAATTGGTCGGTCATAATATAAGGATAATATATGACATATCAATTAATTTTTATTTTGTGGCAGTATCTGAAAATGGCATCTGAGAATGTTGAGAATAGCAATGGAGCACAGACGACTGTTGATTCACCACATATCAATAATCATGATAATGTGCATCAGGAAGGTGTCAATCCTCATGCAAACAACAACACTGACCAAATGATGAATGATCAAATGTTCAGAGGCTTTATGCAATTCATGCAACAACAGGTGAAAGCGGCTCCTGTCCACAACGTAGGTGGAAATACTGGAAACTCTCAGGCGGTCACCGCTAAACAGTTTAAGGAGCTGGGACCACCGGAGTTTAAGGGAGAGCCCAAACCACTTGTAGCTGAAACATGGATAAAGCAGATCACCAAGATATTTGATGTCTTGGGTTGCTCCGAGGAGCAAAAGGTTCCCTTTGCCGCCTTTATGTTGCGAGGAGAGGCAGATTACTGGTGGGAATCGATAAAGCGTACTCAACCTGCCGCACTGAAGATGTCCTGGGAGAAGTTCCAAGAGCTGTTTAACGACAAATACTTTCCCGAGAGTATTCGTCACATGAAGGAGGTGGAGTTCATCAAATTGGAGCAAAATAATATGACCGTGTCGCAGTACGAGGCAAAATTTGCAGAGTTATCCCGGTTTGCGTCCCACCTGGTGGATAATGAAGAAAGAATGACGCGGATGTTTTTAAGAGGTTTGAAGCCGGAGATACGTCAACATCTTGTTTCTCATAAACTGTGTTTGTATTCAGATGTTGTAAATAGGGCTCAGTTGGTGGAGCGCGATAACGAGACAACGCAACCAAAAGAGAGCAGCCGGCAAAATGATAATACCAGTGAGAGCAGTCATCGAAGCGGTGACAACAAGCGTGGAGGGAATCAACAGGCCAGAAATGGTAACCACTTCGGTGGTAATCAGGGCCAAAACAATAAGAATGGACATTTCAAGAAGAGGAGATTCAACAATGATGGAAAGACGTCAGCACCAGCACCTGTCGTTAAGGAAGGAGAACGACCACCTATCATATGTTTCAAATGCGGAGGGGAGGGGCACATCAGTCCAAACTGCGCGATGCCGTCCAAAGCATGTTATAATTGTGGAAGAGAAGGTCATTTAGCCCGATTTTGTCGTTTACCGAAGACAAATTCAGCTAGGATGGAGGCACCAAAGGCCGTCCCAGAAAAGTCAAAACCGGTTGTGCAAGGGAGAGCGTTTGTTGTGACCTCCCAGAAGCAAGGAACCCGAATGAGGTCATCACGGGTAAGCTTATCATAAACTCTAACGAAGTCTATACTTTATTTGATACCGGTTCAACCCATTCTTTTATTTCTCCTACTTGCGCTCATCGATTAAATTTGATTCCGGAGAAATTAGACTTTGACTTAGCAGTTGAAACTCCATTGGGAGAAACCTTCATTACATCCACGGTTTATAAGTCTTGTTTGGTTCAAGTTGGTACCCACACATTACCTGTCGATCTTATTTCATTAAAAATACTTGCATTTGACGTGATTCTAGGGATTGATTGGTTAACTACTCATCATGCAAAAATTGATTGTTTTCGTAAGGTTGTTAGCTTTCATATTCCTAATCGACCTATTATGCGAATTCAAGCAACCAAACCATTAAAATCAATCGCTGTCATCTCAAGCCATAAAGCTATTCGTTTATTGAAAAACGGATGTCAAGCTTTCTTAGCTCATGTCACAGATCTAAACAAAAATACGTCAGTTTTGAATGATATTTCTATTGTTAATAAATTCCCTGACGTATTCCCTGAAGAACTTCCTGGCCTACCCCCAGAGCGTGAAATTGAATTTTGTATCGATCTTGAACCCGGTACAAAACCCATTTCCAAAGCCCCATATCGAATGGCTCCTATTGAACTTCAGGAGTTAAAGATCCAACTGCAGGAATTGTTAGACATTGGTTTTATTCGTCCTAGTACTTCTCCTTGGGGTGCTCCTGTTCTGTTCGTGAAGAAGAAAGATGGAAGTATGCGACTTTGTATTGATTATCGGGAGTTGAATCATGTCACCATCAAAAACAGGTACCCATTGCCACGTATTGATGACCTGTTTGACCAGTTGCAAGGAGCACAATTCTTTTCAAAGATCGATCTTCGTTCTGGATATCATCAGCTGAAGGTTAGAACTGAGGATATTCCAAAGACGGCTTTTAGAACTCGGTACGGGCATTATGAATTCCTAGTCATGTCCTTTGGATTGACTAATGCTCCTGCTGCCTTCATGGATATGATGAACCGGGTATTCAAGGAATATTTGGATCACTTTGTGGTCGTCTTTATTGATGACATCCTTATTTATTCCAAAAGCCGTGAAGATCATGAGCAACACTTGAGGCTGGTACTCCAAAAGCTTCGTGAATACAAGCTTTATGCCAAGTTGAAGAAATGCGAGTTCTGGCTGGAGGAGGTAGCATTCCTTGGGCACGTAGTATCAAGTCGTGGAATATCGGTTGACCCGGCAAAGATTGAAGCTATTCAAAGCTGGGAGCAACCTAAATCAGTGACCGAGGTACGTAGCTTTCTTGGTTTAGCTGGTTATTATCGGAGATTCGTGGAAGGATTTTCTCGAATCGCTACTCCATTAACTCAGCTGACTCGGAAAGATACAAAGTTTGGTTGGAGCGAAGAATGTGAGCAGAGTTTTCAAGAACTCAAGAGGAGACTCATTTCAGCACCTGTTCTAACAATACCATCTGGCTCGGAGGGATTTGTCATCTACAGTGATGCTTCGAGCAAAGGGTTGGGATGCGTTCTCATGCAACATGGAAAAGTCATAGCCTATGCATCAAGACAACTCAAGGAATATGAGAGGAATTATCCTACTCATGATCTAGAGTTGGCAGCTGTTGTCTTTGCACTTAAAATTTGGAGGCATTACTTGTATGGGGAGAAAGTGGAGATCTTTACGGATCATAAAAGCCTCAAATATTTCTTCACTCAAAAGGAACTCAACATGCGACAACGACGTTGGCTTGAACTGTTGAAAGATTATGATCATACCATTCAATACCATCCTGGAAAAGCGAACGTGGTAGCTGACGCATTGAGTAGAAGATCATATGCGGGTACAAGTGCAATATTAACAACGCAAAGGCCCATTTTGTGTGACTTGCAAAGGATGGAGATAGAGTTAAAGACTCCAGGGACCCATGTGATGATGGCGAATATACGAGTAGAACCGACTTTAATCGATAAAGTTAAAGCTGCTCAAGCTACAGACCTGGAGCTGATGCGTATGAGGAAGAAAGTGCAAGAAGGTGTTATGCCGGAAGCAAGAATCGATGAAGAAGGAATACTTCGAGTCAACTCCAGACTTTGTGTTCCTAACAACCCTGATTTAAAGTATGAAATCATGATGGAGGCGCACAACACACCGTTTGCAATCCATCCTGGAAGTACCAAAATGTATCATGATCTTCGTCATACATTTTGGTGGAGCAATATGAAGAGAGAGATAGCGTTGTTTATCTCAAGGTGTCTAACTTGTCAACGAGTCAAAGCGGAGCATCAAGTACCAAAAGGTCCATTGCAACCACTTGAAATTCCAGAATGGAAGTGGGAGCACATTACCATGGATTTCGTTACCGGTCTTCCTAGGGTTTCTCAAGGTATTGATGCGATTTGGGTCATTGTTGATAGATTGACCAAGTCTGCTCATTTCTTACCGATACGAGAAACTTATACACTTGAACGTCTTGCTCGTATGTACATAAACGAGATTGTAAGACTGCATGGTATGCCAGTATCCATAGTTTCTGATCGAGACCCAAGATTCACTTCACGATTTTGGGTTAGTTTACAAAAAGCTATGGGCACGGAGTTACGATTTAGTTCAGCATATCATCCTCAGACGGACGGACAATCAGAGAGGACTATTCAAACTCTTGAAGATCTATTAAGACTCTGTGTCTTTGACTTCAAGGGAAGTTGGGACAAGTTCTTACCATTGGTGGAGTTTTCCTACAACAACAGTTATCAAGCAAGTATTGGCATGGCTCCATTCGAAGCATTGTATGGAAGAAAATGTCGTTCTCCAGTATGCTGGGATGAGGTGGGCGAAGCAACGTTGTTGGGACCGGAGTTGGTACGTATGACTACAGAAAAGATTCAAACGATCCGACAACGTATAAAAACCTCACAAGATCGACAAAAGAGTTATGCTGATCTTCATCGAAAGGACGTGGAATTTGATGTAGGAGATCATGTGTTCTTACGTGTTGCTCCATGGAAAGGAGTTACGAGATTTGGAAAGAGAGGAAAGCTAAATCCTCGATTCATCGGTCCATTTTTAATCCTCGATCGAGTAGGAACTGTGGCTTATAGACTCGCTTTACCGCCAAGTATGTCTCGTGTTCATAACGTTTTTCACATATCCATGTTACGCAAATATGTGGAAGACCCGAACCACATTATTGAGTTAGAACCGGACGAAATAGCGGAGGATTTGACGTATGAAGAAGTTCCTGTTCAAATCTTGGATAAGAAGGAACATATTCTACGCTCCAAGGTTATACCTCAAGTCAAAGTTTTGTGGAGAAACCACGATGTTGAGGAAATGACTTGGGAGTTAGAATCAGAAATGAAATCAAGGTATCCTTACCTCTTCGACATACCAGGTACGTACCCTAATTTCGAGGGCGAAATTTCATAAGAAGGGGAGGTTGTAAGACCCCAACTTTTATAAATAAAGATGAATTTTCTATAAATATCATTTTTGAATATTATGGAGTTAATTTGATATAATGTTATAGTTGTGGGTAATATTTATAAATTTTGCAAAGTAAGCAAGTTGTTATAAAATATTCGTTTGGTCGGAGAATATTCTTTTTGTCGGGGAATATTCGTACGACGGCACAATCATTGGTGGACCCCACAACGGAATTATTGTCGGATTGAGAAAACGACAGAATTATCTTTCTATAAAAATAACGGCGGAAATTTTACCATTGTTACTGTTGAACTACTCGGTAGTAAAAGTACAGTAATACGTGTGGTTGCATAGTAGCACACGGTATTGATTATTAATGCTTATGTGAGAAGTCACTCAGTTTGATTCAATTATTGTCAGTTAATAATATGAATTATTTAGCGATAATGACGTTTTGTTTTATTCGTATTATTAACGTAATAAAACAGAAACATCTTTTTATATAAAACAAAATACTTTATTAAAGTTATTCTATAAATAGAATATATTTTATTTTATTTAAAAGATTTTTCTTTAAATATGGACCGTCAGATTAAAGTAATCAATCTGGACCGTTCATGGATTAGTTACTATGCATTCTATTTTTCTATAAATAGCAGCTCATTCCTTCATTATTTCTTACGAATTCACTGAACTCTAGAGAGAGAAACTATAGAGAGAAACTATAGAGAGAGAGAAGAAGAGTATTCTGCTACTTAACTACTTCCTTACTTCAGCTCTTCTTTAAAACGGTAAGGGGTGTTATTCTTTCTTATTCATGAAGAGAACTGTTATTCCATTTCTTATTATTCTGTTGGAATAACCTGTATATGCGGTCTACCCTATACTTGGTGACATTCTTCTATTATTCTGTTGGAACATCCTGTCTGTGTGTTTTACACCGGACCTGGTTCCGTTTTTATTATTATTCTGTTGGAACATCCTGTCTGTGTGTTTTACACCGGACCTGGTTCCGTTTTTATTATTATTCTGTTGGAACATCCTGTCTGTGTGTTTTACACCGGACCTGGTTCCGTTTATTATTATTCTGTTGGAACATCCTGTCTGTGTGTTTTACACCGGACCTGGTTCCATTATTTATTTATTCTTTATTATTCTGTCGGAATATCCTGTCTGTGCGTTTACGCCGGACCTGGTTCCATTATTTATTATTCTGTCGGAATATCCTGTCTGTGCGTTTACGCCGGACCTGGTTCCATTATTTATTATTCTGTTGGAATAACCTGTCTGTGCGGTCTATCGCATGCATGGTGATTTTTTTTGTTATTCCATTCTTTATTGTACTCAGTTGGTTAAGTTTTGACTTCTATACTCCATGAAATTTGTGGAATATCCTTGATAATTGCGTTTCATCCAGTATCTTTTCATGAAAATATTCTCCTAATCATTCTTGAATTTTACTCCACAAAGTAGTATCATGTTGACAATTTGGACGTTGTTAATTCTTGGATAAATTAATTCTTGAACTTGTTTTATTGAATTCTTATATCATTGTCATCATCCTCATGTTTATAAAATGTTGAAAGTCATCTGTGGCCTGTAGTGCATAGATGGACTTGGTATGATTATGACCAGGGATTATTCGGTATAATCATGACCGTAATGTTACAAATGATGTGGTAAAAGTCCTCATTGGCCCGTAGTGCATTGATGGACAGTTGTTGGCATGATCATGACCATTAATGAATATACGAATATCCTTGGCCGTAGTGCAGGGGTGATTCGATGATGTGGATTATTTTATTAAGCTGAGTCTCAGCGATCACAGTGTTGAAAAATCTTTTAAATCATAAAAGATAGTAGAGTTTATTTTCTACTTGACTCTTTTAATGGATTGCTTGTTCCGCTACAGTTAAACTTGATGTCTATTATATTTTATCAGTTTAACATTGTTGAAGGCTAATGATAATTTATTCTGCATTATCTTAGTCATAATATTTCTTACTGGGCTAGTTGAGCTCACCCTTTCTTTCACTGTTCTCTTCAGGAAATGAGAACGTAGCTGGGACAAGTCGGGGTACGGAGTGATGGTCCGAATGATAGTATTAGTTAGTAGTCCTCACTATTCTATGTAATGGTGTGTTAATAAATGTAATGAGGACTCTTTTTGAGTATGAATACTCTCTAGAAGATAATATTTGTATTCAAACTCACAGTTTATGTTTTGTCGTATTGTACACGACAGATGTATTAATCAGTTGTATTTGTATTCTGTACTTTGTATCTGACGACCCAAGATGGGTGATGTATACCTAATTTTGGGGGCGTCACAAAATGGATAAAAATTAATAAGTATAAACTATGTTGAATTTCAAGCCCAAAGAATTAGAATTTCTAGCCTTAGTAATTAATTGATTGGACCAACACTTAGCCCAATTGGGAGGGAACCTTTTGAAACATTAAGTAAGCTAAATGGAGCTTAAAAGAAAATAAAAAGGGGCCCAAGAAGGCCATCATGGCCAAAAATATCATAGAGGAGAGAAAGGGGGGAGGTATGTAATCATTACACCACTTTAGTAGGTGAACAACTTTGCTTAGATGTTAACTTTGGATGAAGCCAACACTTATAACCAATCTTGCAAGCAATATTTTGCTAAGGCTACAAGCAACCACCAATGACTAAGAGAGAGAAGAATGAGAGATCTTGGAAGATTATATACATAAATATATTATATTTTTCCCCATTATAAATACCTCATTTAATTATCTAGCAAAAGTTTTTCTTTACTTTTAACTCCTAGAGAGCTAAGAACAAAACAAAGTAAGTGAGAGAGAGAGAGAGTGGGAGAGTTTTGTAAGTTTCCAAGTTCCATAATCTAAGTATTAGGAAGAAGAAGAAGAGGAATTAAGAGAAGGTATAAAAAAATCCCTACTTTTATAATTTAATTTCTCTTTGTGATGATTTGAGTTTTGATTTTTGTAAAACTATGATCTTGAGGCTTAAAACCTTAGATCTTGGTGTTTAAAAGTGTTTTATGTTTAGATCCAACTCTTTTGTAGATCAAAAGTTGAAGCTAAACTAAGAAATATGAGTTAGATTTTTCAAAAGATAAAAAATCAATTTTTTCTTAGCTTTTGTTGTGTTTGATCTTGTGTTTGTTGATTATTTGGTGAATTAAACCATGGATCATGTTAGATCCATGAGTATATGAGTTATTTTAAGTATTATGTTGAACTATGTTGATTTTATGTGAAAATATAGAAGTTTTCTTAAAAATCACCAAGAGTTGAAAAACAGATTTTTGAGAAAACAAAGTATGATATGGAAATGACCATATCTCTCATTCTACTTCGAATTTTTTAGTGTGATCAAGTCCTAGAGTTAGATATATGAGTCTTATAATATATCCAAGTTGAATTACTTAAAAAGGGTTTGTATATTTTCGTGTGGAATGATTTTAGTAAAGGATGAAAAATCTAGAAATGCTTAAAAAGTTGCTGCCCAAAATATTGGAAGGGCTGTTTTAGTCACTTATTTAATGAGATAAAATCCGGCCTTTTGGGGGATGAAAATCTATGGGATAAAGTAGGTTGTGTCCAAAAATGAGCTCATTCCGACTTAAAATGAGCAAGTTATGACTATTTCAATTTTTGCGTTTTTCCGGCAAAAATTGCTATAACCGGAGTTGTATAACTCCGATGGCCTTGAAATTTAAACTGTAAGCTCACGTTAACATGTGTAAGATCCCGCCAAGAGTTGGGAATTTTTGGAGTTAAGTACGAGGTATCTAATTTCTTAAGGGATTAACTAGAAATTGATTTTTGAAAAATATTTGAGGGAGTTGAAAAATTCCAAAAAAATACTTTTTGCATATGGAATATATGTATATATGATTGGCCAAAAGATTAGAAAAAAATAAGCTGATTTCATATTTTCATGAATAGTGTATTTCAGCTTCCCGAAATGAACATTTCAGGTTGCTGAAAAGGGAAACTGAAATGTCAGGAAGTGAAGTCAGTTTTGTTTTAGCTTGCTGAAATAGAAACTGAAATGATATATTAAGTCTACTGAGTTCATAAATAGTTTGTCAAGTTATATTACGAACTTATAAATGAACGAGTACATGTTTAAGTCTAAGATAGTATAGTGTACTCACTAATGATTGGTTATGTGATTTCATGTTAAATTGTTATGAGTAAGATATGTGATGCTAATTAAGAGATTGATTTTATCAATGATAGGTCTTACAAAAGAAGTTAACTTAAATTGCGTAGCAGTAGTTAATGAATCAGGCAAGTTCCTAACTCAACTTGAGTTACTATTTTTCAAGCATTGTAGTGAATAATTATCGGTAGTTATTCACATCTATAATGATTATTGTAATTCGCACGTAGTGCAATTGATTCTTATTCTATTATTTGAATTGTTTATAAATCATGTCTCAGCCAATTGTTTTGGCGAGACTAATATTTGTTAAAGCATGAAATGTTCTATTTATTATGAACTGAATTATTATTGGAAGATCTATGCCATTGGTTTCGGCTAGATTAGTATTGTTATTAATTATTGAAATCATAGTATTTCTTCGAAAGTAATCCAAGCCATATTGTTGTGATACAGACTCGTGATGTAAGACTGAGATGAACAAATTTTAATGTCGTAAATCGACCTATGCGCTATTATTGAGTATTATGCATAATATAGGGTACAAAGGAGTTGGCCACTCTAGGTACTTGCAGAAGAGTATAGTTTAGTTTTTATAACTAATTTATATTCTTGAGGAATAATTTAGTTTTAATAACTAAATGATTCATCTAGTAGTTCATGATCCTTTTGTGATCACTCAGCATGAAATCTGGGTATATCCCACTTTATTGAATATTGTTGCAGTATTGTTAATTCTTATTATTCAATTGAATATTATTGAATCTTTGAAAGAATTTTACTCTTTCATCTCCGATATGTTATTCAGTATGAAATGGGAGAAAGATTTATTTTTGAGATTGAATTATTATTCAGCTATTTCGAAATCTTTTGATTATTGTTGAAGTTCTAAAGAAGCTAGACTCTTCTATTCATGATATATATCATTTGTTGTATATTTTAACTTGTTGGGCAAACTCGTTGCTCACTCTTGCTTAAATAAAATATTTCAGTTAATGCCGATATAGCAGAAGGTTCTAATAGGAACAAAGGCAAAGGCAAGGCTCAGGAGTAGTTAATGTCAACTTTTAATGGTTATGTTTTATTATGTAATTAATTATGTAAACCTTTTCATTATATAAGGGTATGTAAGTTATGTCAAGGTTAGTTAACCTGGGATATTGTTATAAGTTGTATTAAAGAATATTATGAATGATGTTTTTCATTAACGAATGAGCAGTTAGATGTGATATATATGATGGATCGTGAGCACCAAACCTGAGGTTAGGGAACTCGAATTTGGGGGCGTCACAAGTTGGTATCAGAGCTATAGGTTATAAACCTTAGGTCGGGAGGGGGGGGGAAGCCTTAGGAATATACCCATAAATAGGATAGACAAAAATCGTTTAGAGTTCTAAGTGATGGATTAGGAAAATTCATCAATAGTAAGATATGAGGACGCTCAGTGTTTATGGATTATGTTTGATAGTTATTTACTAATGAAGTTATTTAAAACTGGTGATAGGATGTCAGGAGATAATAAGATGGTTACGGAAGTGTTAGCAGCTGCACCAATGCCATTAGCCGAGGAGCCAGCTCAGAGTGAGTCAGTTGAGCAAGTTTGAAGAGACGAACCTGCGATAAATCTAGCAAGCGATCATGACGAGTACCCCGAGATGGAGCTGGATGAAGAGGAAGAAGTATATTCAAAAGAAACTAAGGTGGAGCTAGAAATAATGATCAAAGATGGGGAAGAAGGCAAAGTAGCAATCGAAGAAGGTCAAGCATCTACGGAAGTTCAAGATTTAAGGACTAAAGTACTTCTCCTGGTGGAATTATGGAAGACAGAAAGAGCATTATGCGAGATGACAGAAGAACAAAATAATCTGAAGGCACAAGTCGATAGAATGAGGGTTAAGTGTAATGTATCATCTAAAGATGTAAGTGAGAAAAAGAAATGTAATAAAAGGAAAAAGAACAACGACAGTGACAACAACTCAGAGAATTCGCATTCAAAGAAGAAACAAGCATGTGGAAAGTGTGGAAAGAACCATTCGGGGGAATGTGTATGGGGTAAGAAGGTGTGTTATAATTGTGGTAAAGAAGGACATCTATCACCAAATTGTCCTAAACCAAAGAAAGGAGGATGTTTTACATGTGGTGGAATGGGTCATAGGGTTAAGACTTGTCCTAAAAAGAAGACAGATGGAGGAAGTGGACGGAAGAAAGATTAAGTATTAGGAGTATAATCTTTTGGAGTATAATATTCGCTTTGGTATGAATATCAAGATAATTTTTTTTATGTCTCAACTTTTTGTGTAAAGTTGTAGTAATGAATCCCGACTTTTGTCACACGGGGATAGTAATCGTTTGTAGTAGTTTGCACTATGTACTGAAAAGTACTATGTACTATTTGCATGAATATAAATGCAATGATATGATTATATGTTTGAATAAGTAATTAAATTATGAGAATTAAATTATTAAGATCATTATCTGAAGAATTTGATAATTCAGTAAGCTGGATTAAATAATACAGGAAGCTGAAATTGGTTTAAGTTTAAAATTTTGACTACTATTAATAAGATGTTGCATAAAGACAAAGTATTAATGTAAGTCTTTAATTCATTAGATAATGCCGCCAAGACGATAAAATCGCAACCAAAGGGAGGAGCGGTCTATGAATAATGAAGGAGATCAAGCTGATCCAATGCAGAACTTCGCAGACATGCTAGCTCAAGCTATGCAAACTAGAGCCCCAACAGCAAGAAATCGACCAGCTAATCAATTAGATAACTTTAAAGACTTTAAGGCCGTAGGACCGCCGGAATTCAAGGGAACCATTGACCCTATAGAAGCCCAAACATGGGTAAATGAGATGGAGAAAGCTTTTGTTATTTCTTGAGTAACGGAGGAGCAAAAGACAGATTTTGCTACCTATTTGATGAAGGGTGAGGCGAATTACTGGTGGGAGACAAACAAAGCTAGAGCTGGTACAACAGTAGTAACTTGGACAAGGTTTAAGGAGTTATTTTTCGAAAATTATTTCTCAGAAAGTATGCAAGCAAGAATGGAAGTAAACTTTTTGGAGTTGAAGCAGGAGAATATGTCGGTTGCAGCGAGTAAAGGCGGAACATCAGAAACTGAGCGGGTTACTTCAACCTTTAGAAATTCCAGAATGGAAGTGGGAGCATAACACGATAGACTTCGTGGTAGGACTTCCAACTACGCAGAAGGGATACGATGTAGTATGGGTGATCGTTGATCGATTGACCAAGTCAGCGCATTTCTTGCCAATCAAGATCAGATATACCTTGGATCAGTTGGCAAAGCTTTACATCAAAAAGATTGTTTCCAGGCATGAGGTACCTATATCCATTGTGTCAGATCGCGATTCGCGATTCACATCAAATTTTTGGAGGAGTTTTCAAGAACGTATGGGAACGCAACTGAGGTTGAGCAGGGCGTATCATCCTCAAACAGATGGGCAGAGCTAGAGAACTATTCAAACGTTAGAGGACATTCTGAGAGCATGTGTAATGGATTTCAAAGGGAGCTGGGATGAACACCTACCGTTGGTGGAATTTACGTACAACAACAGTTATCACGCGAGCATCGGTATGCCACCTTATGAAGCTTTATATGGAAGGAAATGTAGAACGCCATTGTGCTGGGATGAAGTGGGAGGACGACAATTGCTAGGGCCAAAATTGGTGCAGTAAACTGCAGATGTGATAAAAATGATACGAGCGAGACTAGTCACGGCTCATGATCGACAGAAGAAATATGTTGATCAACATCGGCAACAACGAGACTTCGACGTCGGCACTTATGTGTTCTTGAAGGTGTCACCTTGAAAAGGGAAAATGAGATTTGGGAAGAAGGGAAAACTTAGTCCCAGATTCATAGGACCCTTCAAAGTGTTGAGGCGAGTCGGTGAGGTAGCTTATGAAATAGCTTTACCTCTGGAGTTAGAACATATACACAACGGTTTCCACGTTTCAGTCCTAGGACCCTATAAGCAGGATTACAAGCATGTCATAGAGTATGAACCTATTCAGTTTGAAAAGGACTTAACCTATGAAGAGGTTCTAGTGCAGATAATCGATAGAAAAGAACAAGTGTTAAGAAATAAGACAATACCTTCTGTTAAGGTAGTATGGAGGAATCACAACACCGAAGAGGCTATGTGGGAACTCAAGGAGAAAATAATAAAAAATTACACTAATCTTTTTGTTTGAGGTGTAATGATTCCGGGGACAGAATCCTCATAAGGGAGGGTAAATGTAATATCTGAGATTTTCTATGTAATTCAATAATTATCAATAAACGATCTTATATGAAAATTTTGGGTGATTTCATTCATTAGATGTATATGGGTTGTACATATATGTGTTATTTCAAGATATGTGATGAGATGTATTTAAATGGTTGGTTTAGTTTTATTTAACTATTTAAATTGATTAAGTAGGAAATTATTCTATTTATTATATGGGATGGTATTAAATCATGAGCTGGAGTTCAGAGCGGAATTTAGAGGCGCGGACTGCGTATTCGAGTCCGAAACGTCGAAATTAGTCAGGATAGACGATAACCACGAAAAAGTGTCACGGTTGACTTTTTGGTCAAAGTTAACCGGTTGCCTTTTTCGAGGAAAAAGTCAACTACGAATTTCAGAGGTGAATTTGACTAAACGAATAATCCCATGACGTCCAAAACGTCGACTTTAGTAAGAATTGATATAAGATTCGTAACGTTCGGCTACGAAGGGCAAAATGGTCAAAGTAATTTATTAATTGATTATTATAATATTTTATTTAAACAAGTCAGCAGCTGGTGGAACCCTTTTGACTCACGAATTGGGACAATGGAGGTAGTATATGTATATTACATAATAGCTAAGGAGGGAGTACTTTATTTTATTCCTTAAAACCAAAATCCTTTCATTTTCTCTAACTCCCACATTCTTCCTATTAATTAACTAAATTATTGTATTATTAAGTATTGTGAGTAACTAATAATTAGTGTTGGGGGTTATGGGAGTTGGGCGTTATGGGAATCAAAAGACTGTATCAAGCTATACATATATACACATCACTCAAACATCCTTTTCTTTTAAGAAAATTCCACCAAGTGAGTAAACATGGAGAGAAATTGAGAGTGATAGATAGTGTGGTAGTATTCTGGAGTTTTGGGGAGTCTAAAAAAGCAAGTGACGAGGATTTTCAGAAGCTAAATAAGAAGAAATTCACATCAAGTAAGAAGCTCATGAACCTTTATATGTTTTCAAGGGAAATAGCTAGAAAATGCCTCTTAGTTGCTAATTTATTCAAATCATGGTAATTTAGCGAGTTTGTTTATTGTAATATGTTCATATATGTTAGTAGATGGGATTTGGACAGTAGGAATCGAATTCATACATGCTAGAATCAAAATCATGATTTTTGTCAAAGTTGGTTAAAAAGTGTAATCTGTGATTTTTGAGTTTTTCGGAGCCTTGGATTCGTGGTTTATGACTCAATTAGCATATGTAATAATTTTATAAAATAGTATGTCGTATGAAGTCTAATCTGTCCTAAATTTCGTTAGAATCGGAGTTATAATGAGCAAGTTATGAAAATCGTAAGCAAACATGTTCATAACAAAATCTGCAGAAAATCTGGAATTTCCAGATTTTTTCCAAGTATAGAACCAGTACTGGCACATTTTTCTATGCAGTTGGTTTGTGGTCTTAGCATGCTAGTTTCATGAATATTATATTTTTGTAAAATACCTTGCTGTATGAAGTTTATTGTGTCCAAATATCATGGTCATATCATCTATAGATTAGTGGGAAGTTTGTCTCGGGGGCATTTTCGTCCACTGTTTTGTACTATAAAAATTCTAGAAAAAGTTGGAGTATTAATATAAGAAGATATGAAGGTCCTGTAAAAATTTGAGAATTTTTGGCCATACGGTTTGAGAGTTATGGATTTTACAGCTAAGGGCACTATTTGAAAAGATACCCGAATAACTCTCTATGTATTAGTCCAAAAATTACGAAATTTTTACTTGAAGTACATGTATATAACAGGAGTTAACCCTGAAAATATCAGAATTTGTGGAACTAATCTCGATTTATGAAAAATCTGAGAAAATTTAGCTATTATAGACTATTTAAAAATAGTAGATGGATTTTAAAAATTCTAGAAAAAATATGTGTTCAATGTGGGACTATATTCTACAAAATCTCAGAAAAGAAATATTTTTGAGACTGATTTGGTATTTTTCATATAAATGATGTTATATGGATAAATGAGTTTAATTAAATATGTTATGTCATAATTATGGAAAATGAGGTTTTCTGACTTGAGACCCTTAAGCATATTTTTTGCAGATTTTTGATGGAGGGTTTGGTCCAAAAAATGTCAGAAATTTATGTTTCCCATATTCTTTTATTTAACCACGTGGCCTATACGTAGCAACATGTTATGTAATTGAATTGTAGTTGAATACGTGCGTGTTTAATCATCTTATTAAAATGCAAGGGAACCATTACACTTCGAAGTGGTGTTTGAGAACTAAATTGCTTAACTTGACACATGTGAATAGGTTACGTGAAGGGCTAGTAGATAGCGGTAAATTATAGAAGACGTATCAGGCAAGTTTCTTACCCTATTTTTCATTATGAATTTATTCAACTCTTATTCAGTTGATTGCAGCGAGGGTAAGTTCGGGATTGTGATTAATTAATCATTCGTGCAAGCTCCTTTATTGTAAAGTTCTATAACTTCAAATGTTTTGCGAAACGTTATTGATGATTATTCAGTTCCTATTGCAACTGCTATACTTTAAAGTTCTTATTCCCTTAATGAACTATATTCAAGTATGCTTTCTAGCTTTCGTTCCAGCTAGATGTTATTGATGCAAACATAGTATATTATTTAAACAATTCAAATCCTTTGAAGCTATTTAATGTCTACCAATCCAAACTTCTTTGGTGCAGTATCGCATGACTACTAAGATGAACAACCCGAATAAACGGGCAAACAGATGTCGGGCAAATAGTCCCATTTATGCTTATGCAGTTTAAACTTAATACTTGCGCACAATGTAGGGTACGATAGGCTGATCACCTAGAGTACTTGCAGAGACCGTTTATAATCTATTTGATTGTTAAACCGTCTTATTGTTTTCGATGAAATAAAGTAATGTTCAGGGTATTCTACACCCCTTAGTATGATATTGAGAATTCTTCATATCTTATTGTTGATATTCCTGCCTAACACTTGATATTTCTTTCAACTGTTAAGATTTAGCTATTCGGATGATTTTACTCCTGACATATGCTTTTCATCTGTTTTATATACTTACTGGGCAATTTGTGCTCATTCTTGCTTAAACCTTTCAGTTAAGGCTGGTTACGCTGAGGGCTCGGGCAAGGACAAGGGAAAGTCTAAGATAAAATGATGAGAGTTACTTATGTAATAAGTTATATTTTCACATATGATGTAATGTAGCGATAAACGCTAAGTTAGTGTTTCAGTTTATTTAAAGTTGTAAATACTTGGGACTTTATTTTGAATAAGTATGTAATAATTAATATTATTATTATTATTGTTAGAGTTTCTTAGATAGATGATGATGTATATTGTATCGTGAGCACCATATCCTGTTATCGATGTTACACGGATTTGAGGGCGTCACAGTCGTATTTTGCACGACAATTGTAATAATGAAGTTGTAGTTATTTTCTGTACCATGTATTTGGCGATTCAGAATGTGTTGTGTGGACCTATTTTGGGGGCTTCACAGTTGGTATCAGAGCTTAGGGATATGATCTCTGATGGAGACCTGGGGTTAGAACTAGGAAGGGAGTGACGAGTAAATCCTTAGCTAGTGTGTCCTACCTAAGCTTATTTGTGTTTAATTGGTCGGTCAGAATATAGGGATAATATGTGAAATGTTAATTTCTTTAATTAACCCTTGTTTTATGGCAGTATTTGAGAATGTCTGCTGAAAATGTTAACAATGGAGTGAATGAGACCGTGGAGACACCTTTAATCACCAACCAGGAGAACGTGCAATAGGACAACAATGTTCCTCCTATAAACAACACCGCCGATCAAATGATGAATGATGTGATGTTTAGAAGCTTTTTACAGTTCATACAAAATCAGACGAGGAAGACTCGTGTCTAAAATACGGGTGGAAATAATAGCAACGCGCGGCTTGTCACAGCCAAGCAGTTCAAAGAGTTGGGACCACCAGAGTTTTTGGGAAAGCCAGATCCGATTAAGGTGAAAACGTGGGTTAAACAAATTATTAAGATATTTGATGTCTAGGGATGCACGGAGGAATAGAAGGTTCCATTCGCCACCTTTATGTTCTGTGGTGAGGCAGATTACTAGTGTAAATATATGAAGCGTACCTAGCCAGCCGCACTCAATATGTCTTGGGAAGCATTCCAAAAACTATCCAATGATAAGTATTTTCTTGAAAGTATTCGTCACATAAAGGAGGTAAAGTTTATCAGACTAGAACAAAACAACATGACTGTGTCCCAGTACGAGGCTAAGTTCGCAGAGTTATCCAGGTTTGCACCTCATTTGGTAGAGAATAATGAACGTATGACGCGGATGTTTCTAAGAGGTTTGAAACCCGAAATTTGTCAACACCTCATTTGTCATAAATTTTCTCTATATTCAGATGTTGTGAACATGACCCAATTGTTAGTGCGAGATAATGAGTCTGTTCAACCGAGGGACCACAACCAGGGTCATACTGGTGGCAGTAGTCATCGGAGCAATGACAACCAGCAGGGAGGAAAATATCCGGACAAAAGCGGTAACCACTCTGGTAGTAATCGTGACCATGATAGTAGAAGAAGCGAGTCGGGGGGAGATTTCAAAAAGAGAAGGTACAACAATGACAACGTGAAGACGACAACACCAACATCAACCGTTCCTAGGGGAGGAGAACGACCACCGGTTGTATGTTATAAATGTGGGAAAGAGGGACACATCAGCCCAAACTTCCCACAATAATTCAAGGTATGTTATAACTGTGGAAAGGAAGGTCATATAGCTCAAGATTATCCTGTAGCGAAACCAAGTCCAGCGGAAATGGTGACTCAAAAGGCTGTCCCAGACAAGTCAAAGTCGGTGGTTCCTGAAAGAGCATTTGTCGTGACTGCCCAAAATGCGAGGAACCCGAACGAGGTGATCACGGGTAAGCTAATCATAAACTCTTGCGAAGTTTATACCTTATAAGATACTGGTTCTACCCATTCTTTTATCTCTCCTACTTGTGCTCAACGTTTGAACTTTGAGAAATTAGACTTTGACTTATCTGTTGAAACTCCGTTAGGAGAAAATTTCGTTACATCCACAGTTTATAAATCTTGCTTGATTCAAGTTGGGACCATCACATTATATGTCGATCTTATTTCTTTGAAAACACTTGCATTGATGTGATTTTAGGGATTGATTGGTTAACTACTCATCATGTCAAAATTGATTGTTTTCGTAAGGTTGTTAGTTTTCATATTCCTAACCAACCTGTTATGCGAATCCAAGCTACCAAACCACTAAAGTCAATCATTGTCATATCAAGCCATAAAGCCATTCGTTTATTAAAAAACGGATGTCAAGCTTTCTTAGCCCATGTCATGGACTTGAACAAAAATGTGTCAGATTTGAATAATATTTTTGTTGTTAGTGAATTTCCTGACGTATTTCCTGAAGAACTTCCCGGCCTACCCCCAGAACGTGAAGTTGAATTATTTATTGACCTTGAACCTAGTACAAAACCTATTTCTAAAACCTCATATCGAATGGTTCCTAATGAACTTCAGGAGTTAAAGGTCCAACTATAGGAGTTGTTAGACATCGGTTTCATTCGTCCTAGTACATCTCTTTGGAGTGCTCCTATTTTATTCATAAAGAAGAAAGACGAGAGTATGCGACTTTGTATTGACTACCGGGAATTGAATCATGTTGCCATCAAGAATAGGTATCCGCTACCTCACATTGATGACCTATTCGACCAGTTGTACGGAGCACAATTCTTTTCAAAGATCGATCTTCGTTCTGGATATCATCAGCTGAAGATTAAAACTGAGGATATTCCTAAGACTACCTTCAGAACTCGGTACGAGCATTATAAATTCTTAGTCATATCTTTTGGATTGGCTAATGCTCCTACTGCTTTCATGGATACGATAAACCGTGTGTTCAAGGACTATTTGGATCAGTTCGTTGTTATTTTTATTGATGACATCCTCATCTATTCTAAAAGCCGTGAATATTATGAGCACCATTTGAAGCTGATACTTCAAAGGCTTTGTGATAACAAGCTATATGTCAAGCTGAAGAAATGCGAGTTCTAGCTTGAGGAAGTAGCATTCTTTAGGCACGTGGTGTCAAAACATGGAGTATTTGTTGACCCGATGAAGATTGAAGCCATACAAAGTTGGGAGCAACCGAAGTCGGTGACCGAAGTACGTAGCTTTATGGGCTTAGCTGTCGGAGATTCGTGGAAGGATTTTCTCGAATCGCTACTCCGTTAACTCAGCTGACTCGGAAAGATACAAAATTCGTATGGAGCAAGGAATGCGAGAAGAGTTTCCAAGTGCTCAAGAGGATACTCATTTCGGCACCTGTTCTGACGATACCATCTGGTTCGGATGGATTTGTTATCTATAGCGATGCTTCAAGCAAAGGGTTAGGATGTGTTCTCATGCAACATGGAAAAGTCATAGCCTATGCCTCGCGACAACTCAAAGAAAATGAGAGAAATTATCCTACTCATGATCTGGAGTTGGCAGCAGTATTTTTTGCGTTGAAGATCTGGAGACACTACCTGTATGGGGAGAAAGTGGAGATTTATACGGATCATAAAAGCCTCAAATATTTCTTCACCCAAAAGGAACTCAACATGCGGCAATGACGTTGGCTCAAGTTGTTGAAAGATTACGACCATACCATTCAATATCATCTTGGAAAAGCAAACGTGGTAGCTGACGCATTGAGTAGAAGATCGTATACAGGTACGAGTGCGATGTTGTTAACACAAAGACCCATTTTGTATGACTTACAAAGGATGGAGATAGAGTTAAAGGCTCCAAGTACCTATGTGATGATATCAAATATACCAGTAGAACCGACTTTAATCGATAAAATTAAAGCTGCTCAAGCCACAGACCCAGAGCTGATGCGTATGAAGAAGAAAGTACAAGACGGTGTTATTCTAAAAGCAAGAATCGATGAAGAAGGAATACTTTGAGTCAACTCCAGACTTTGCATTCCTAACGATTCTAACTTGAAGCATAGAATCATGATGGAGGCACACAACACACCATTTGTAATCCATCCTGGGAGTACCAAAATGTATCATGATCTTCGACATACATTTTGGTGGAGAATTATGAAGAGAGAGATCGCAGAGTTTATCTCGAGGTGTTTAACTTCTTAACGTGTAAAGGCGAAGCATCAAGTACCAAAGGGTCCATTGCAACCACTTTAGATTCTGAAATGGAATTGGGAACACATTACCATGGATATCGTTACTGGTCTTCCCAAGGTTTCTCAAGGCATAGATGCAATTTGGGTTATTGTTGATAGGTTAACCAAGTTTGCTCATTTCTTGCCGATATGGGAGACTTGTTCCCTTGAATGTCTTGCTCGTATGTACGTGAATAAGATTGTGTGATTGCATGGCATGCTGGTATCCATATTTTCATATCGTGACCCAAGGTTTACTTCACAATTTTGGGTTAGTTTGCAGAAAGCTATGTGCACAGATTTACGATTCTGTTCGGCATATCATCCTCAAACGGACGGACAATTGGAAAGGACTATTCGAACTCTTGAAGATCTATTGAGACTTTGTGTTCTAGACTTCAAAGGGAGTTGGGATAAGTACTTACCATTGGTGGAATTCTCTTACAATAACAGTTATCAGGCAAGTATAGGTGTGGCTCCATTCAAAGCATTGTATAGACGAAAATGTCGCTCTCTAGTATGTTGGGATGAGATGGGTGAAGCAACATTACCTCCAAGCATGTCTCGTGTTCATAATGTTTTTTATATATCTATGCTTCGTAAATATGTGAAAGACCCAAACCATATTATTAAGTTAGAACCAGATGAGATAGCCAAAAATTTATCATACGAGGAGGTACCTGTCAAGATCTTGGATAGGAAGGAGCATGTCCTACGCACAAAGGTTATACCACAAGTCAAGGTTTTATGGAGGAACCATGCTATTGAGGAAATGACCTGGGAGTTGGAATCAAAAATGAAAGCGAGGTATCATCATCTTTTTGAAACACCAGATACGTACGTCAATTTCGAGGACGAAATTTCATAACGAGGGGAGGTTGTAAGAACCCCTACTTGTTATAAATAAAATTGAATTTCCTCTATTAATTATTTTGAAATAAAAAGGTGTTAATTTGATATAATACTTTAGTTATGGGTGAAAGGTGCAAATTTTGCAAAATAAGCAAGTGGTTATAAAATACTCATTGTTGTCGGGGAATCTTCGTTTGGTCGTGGAATATTCTTGCTGTCGGGGAATATTCGTATAATGGCGCAACCATTTGTGGGCCCCATAACAAAAAACTGTCGGATGAAGAAAACGACAAGTTTGAGTTTTTTATAAATAACGGCGTAGTTGTTACCGTTAACACTGTTGAAATACCTGGTGATAAAAAGTACAGTAATACGCGTGGTTACATAGTAGCACATGGTATTGCACAGTATTTTTGGATTATTGACTCTTACGTAAGAAGGCACTACTCAATAATTATTACAGTAATTACTCTTCAAAATTTTATTTTATTGATTCAATAATTACTACGTTGATATTTTATATTATTGTTAATTCAATAATTGTCACTGCATAATATTTCTCATTATTAGATCAATAATTCATATTATTTGAATAATATTATTAGATAATATTATTAGCAATGTCTAAGGAAGTTCTGTCTAGAAAAGGAGTTTGGTCACCTAATTGCGCGCTAGTAAGGAGAAATCCTTATCGGAAAGCCCCCTCTTTCTTGGGAACGACCTGGTTGTCATTATTTTAATTCTGTAATATTATTTATGAATAATTAATTATTGATTTATATGATAAAGAAATATTTATTTTATGTGGATATAAATGAAAAAATTAATGCTGAGGTGTTTTATCAGTATTTTGTCGGAATGGATGTATTAAAAATCATCCGTATGTGAATTTCGGTCATTTTCTGTTTGAAATTTGAAAAAACTTTCTTCTACAAAGTTGTAGAGAATTAAATTTTATATGGAATGGACATAAGGTTCATATTTTTCTGATAAAAGGGCTATTTATTACGAATTATTGAAGTTTTAAAAATAAATATTTTTATTAAAAAACATGGGTGAGCCCCACTTTTGTTTTTTGTGGAAAATGTGCTGAGAATTATTTCAAAAGTGGTGTGCTTATTTTTCAAAGAAGGGGTGCGTAGAAGTCATTGAAGGAATTTTGTCAATCCTGGTGTGCTAAGCATTTCCTATAAATAGTGTAACGACCGAAAAAATCGGATTAATTGTAACATACTTTTGTTTGATTAAATAATGAATAAAATTATAATATATGTTATTATATTAAGTAAGCAAGATAAAGGTCATTCTATAACCTAAAAATGTCGTAATATCGTAGTATTCTGGCTACGTGGTAGAATTAAAGTGTTTGAATTTTCAAGACGAAAATAAAAGCTTTTCGAGAAATTTTTCGAAAAATACTATTCATCAATTTCTGCTCGGGA
Organism: Panax notoginseng; assembly: GCA_016801055.1. Taxonomy (NCBI): domain Eukaryota; kingdom Viridiplantae; phylum Streptophyta; class Magnoliopsida; order Apiales; family Araliaceae; genus Panax; species Panax notoginseng. The sequence continues at coordinate 88,449,827 of CM029022.1, read as the reverse complement.
ATTATTTTTGACACAAACGCAGTTTTTCGCCTGCGTACTGAGTTTGAGAATGTTAAGGAATGTAAAGAGTTGAATAAATGATGTTTGTGTAATAGCAAGTATTATACGAGGCAATGAATACGAGTATGATATGAAGTATCGTACTAGTATATATGAATGCTAGCATAACGTATTTAACGAATGATTATACGACTAAGTATACGCGAAGAATATGTAGACTATACGTTAAAAGGCTTTAAGTTAATTGTAATGGACTAATAGAATTAGTGTAGGATTTGTGTAGTAATTGGGCAAGCCCAAGTGCAAACTTGTTAAGGCCCAATGATATGAAATGCAAGCCTAACGTTAGGCCCAAAGTAATTAAACCTAAAGACCAAAATAAGAACCGGACTCGTGGATCGAACCGATGGGTCAACGGGTAAGAAAACCCATGGGTCAACCCATGTGGGCCCCATAGGTGAGTCATGGTTGGGAATATGTAGTGGCCAAGCAAGAGATAAGTTTTGTGGAGGCCAAGTAATGAATAGTAAGGAGGTGGAATGGCCTAAATGACCATAATACCCTAACTTTGTAATTCCTATAAATAGAGAGCTAGATAATTCATTTGTTGCTTGATCACACCAACATCCTAGATTATTGAGAGAAAAGTAAGAGCTAGAGTTTTGATAATTCAAGAGAAGAAAGAAGAAGAACCAAGTTTGATCATCAAGGGTAAGAAACCTCTAGACCATTAATCTTCCTCTCTTCAATTGTAACTTGTTAGAGAAGTGATGATTGGTGGAGTATGTATGATAAGAAGGAACAAGGATGGTTATTAGATGACTTAAACTTTAATAAACCATGTGGTAAGAAAATCATAATCATGAAAGTGATGAACTAATGAAGAACATTGAAGAATTTATCTTGCATAGAATGAGATGAAATATGTTTGGTTAGGATGTTAGAGATATGAAATGAATCCATTTTGAACGATGTAAAAATATTAAGTAACGAAGTTATGGCGAAATTTACGAGATCAGATGATAATTATCGAAATCGTGAAAACCTCGGAATGAAAGTCAAAAGTTACCATTTAACTCAAAAATGTTAGTTTTCGATGGAGAATAGTCTAAATTTTCATTTTAGAGTTGCAGACTCAAAAATGACCAAATTCTGACTTAGAATGAAGAAACGAGCTTTGAACGTTCACGAACATTTGACGAACGCTCAATAACAAACTTAATCGTTGAATTATGTGTTAACGGATTCAAAAATGAAATATTTTCTAATGACATCGTAGTACACATGATTTGTGAGCTAACAGCTTTTGAACGAGCCAATTCAGACTTATAATGAATAAGTTATGAACCCGAAAAATTCATAGAAGAAATGATCTGTCAAAATTTTCTAAGGCTCAGGGCCGGCGCCACAGCGCGGGCCAAAGAGGTAAAGCCGGCGCCGCAGTGCCAGGCCAAACCCTCACACATTGGGAAGTGGAACTGTAGCACGACATAGAGAAGAAGGAATGGCGCCGCAGTGCCGAGATCGGGGCCAAGGTACTGTGAACTCGTGCCGCAGCGCGAGCTTTACAAAGGAAAGCTGGCGCCAACACTAGAAAGGGGGCAGTGAGAAATAAAAATGCATGTTAGGCATATGAAAGTTAATTGGAAGTAAAGTATAACTTTAATTAACTTGAAATAACATCCTTAAGGATGAATATAACCGTAAGAATTATAACTGAAGGTTGAAGAAAGATTACTTGAACGTAAATACAAAGTAATACGATAAATCGTAACGAATGTTAAACAATCTAAGGCATGATTAGATTGAGAAGAAGGGCAAGATACAATAGTGACCATACATGATTGTTTATGACCTAATGTGGTATGTTATGTGATCATGTATTGTAGAATCCTTAAAGACTCGAAGGAAAAGTATATTAATTGTAGAAGACGCTAAAGGCAAGTGTTCTAACCCTTGTCTATGTTCAATCTGGACAAGCTTTGTAATTCATGTATCTTATGCATGAATTGATGTATGATGAAGTCAAAGCCAATTCCTTCGGCTAGACTTAAGATGTTTTATGGATTTCCTTATAATCTACCGAACTATTGTCAATGTTGCTATCTTTTGCCAAACTATTTTGGTATTGATTTCAAAGAAAGACTGAGTATGATAAACAAATATTTTGTCGTCAAACGACAGGCACGTGAGGTTGCCAAAACTTAAACGTAAATACGTTTAAAGAAGTAGTGCTGTACAATATAGAGTACTATAAGCTGATCACCTAGACATGCTCGTAAGATATACTGGACTTACAGACTTGGTGTCGGGTTGTCATTTTCAAAGAAAAAATGAAATGCTCAAGGTCGTTGACCAATATTAATGTTTAATGAATGTTGTTCATTGTGAAATGTTTTAAAGAAAAGAGAAGTTCTATTTTGAATTATCGATAGTACTTCAAAACTATTAATTCAGTTATTGAAGATATACGATTCATATGATTCAAACCTATTTCTTAAATGAAATTGTCATACTTGTTGAGCTAGTTATGCTCATTCTTGCTTGAACCATATGAATGCAGCTAAGACCGAACGGACTGAAGGATCCGGTAAAGATAAAGGAAAGGCTAAGGCAGACAAATAGATTGTCTTTGTAATAGTATAGTAGGAATGTTGTAATTATTTGATATTATGACAAGAACACATGTAATGGTTATAAAGAACCTGAGAATGGTAATATTATTTTGGAATATATAGAAGACATATTCACTCTTTTGAGGTATTTCAATTGAATATATGTGTGAACTATAGTACCATGTAGCACCATCTGTCGGGTTAGAAGATACCCGTATTTAGGGGCATCACAAATAGGGTGCTTAGTTAGAAATGAAAATCACACCAGAATCAGAAGTTTTCACTTTCTGTAATATCAAGCGTATTTTTGTGAGTATTTAGATACTTTGAGAGTTGATAAGCAGTGCAAGTTTTCTTCAGCATTATATCCGATATTTCAGTCAGAAGTACTATTCTTTTAAGGTAAGGGATGTTATTTTCTTCGTACATGATGTTATTTTTTTTAATATCATTATACCGAAATATTGGTATGAATTTTATTATAAAATTTTTATCTTCTCATGTCGAGGTTACTATTCACGTATACGACACTATTCACAAATATAGTACTATTCACGAAGTATTATTTTTCTTATAAATTGTTTACCTTTTTGTGTCGGGATTACTATTCACGTATACGATACTATTCACATATATGACACTATTGACGAATACGACACTATTTACAAAAAAATTAAATTTTCTTTTCTTGGTCCAAGTTGTCTATTATGGTTACTATCTTTGATTGTATCCATGTTTTGATCTTCATTCTTGAATTTTGCTCCAAAATTGATTATTATAGAGTATTTTTGAACTTGGATAAACTGAGGTACGAATCTCTAATCTTTGTCCTTTTATCTCACTGAATTCGTTTTTTTAAAATATTTTCATCATCATCCGTCCTAAATGGTGATATAACTGAATATCTTTGGCATATAGTACAAAGATGAATGATTACTTGATAAATATTTTTGGCCTGTAGTGCAAAGATAGGCAGGTGTTGAGATGAACATGACCAACTGGTGATACAAATGAATATCTTTGGCCCATAGTGTAAAGATGAAAATTTGATTCAGGATGTATATTGATTGATGTTACAGTGATAAAATATTGATGATGGACTTTTAAATCATAGAAGATAGTAGACTTCATTCTCTACTTAACTCTTCTAATGAATTGTTATTTCCGCTGCGAATATTGATCTAAAACTTGTTGTCCATTATAATTTTCTGATTTATTGAAGGCTAACGATAATTTGTTCTACATTATCTTAGTCATAATATTCTTTATTGGGCTAGTTGAGCTCACCATTTTTTTTGTTCCATTTTTCTTCTCAGGAGGCGAGAATATAGCGAGAACTAGTCTGGGTGTGGAGTGATGTTTAAGGCAGTTGTTTTAGCAGTCCTCACTATTTTGTAAAATAGTGTATCAATAATTGTAATGAGAACTTATTTGAGTTTGGATATTGTCTATATTTGTATCTAAACTCACAACATATGGTTATCGTATTTTGCACGATAATTGTAATAATAAAGTTGTAGTTGTTTTCTGTACCATATATTTGACGACTCAGAATGGGTTGTGTGGACCTATTTTGGGGATGTCACAATTAGGGTTTTGCCAAACACCCATATTTTTGAATACTTGCTCTTCCTTGGTGGATCACCTCTAGAGGCCAAAAACTTGGGTGGCTAACGTTAATCAAAGGAAGGAATCAAACCTGGTAGATTCAAGAACGTGAAAAGGAATTGGAGGTGAACTCGTACCTGAGAAAACTTGTTTCTACAAGGGTATGAATCTGAAATCCATCTCTTTTCATTTAATTAACAATTGAGCATAAAGGATTACCCGGGTATATGGTTTGTAAAATTTTAAACTCTGATTTTTCACGCTTCCGCTCTATATATGTAATTTGTTACATGTTCATAGATATTACAAACCTAACAGTGACACATCCACCCAGTACCTTTTCTAGTTTGATAACGGGTCCAGGTCTGAAAACCTTAATCATATGTATGTATCTTAAAAATAAAGTATATCATATAATTTGTACTATGAAGTATCAATTTACAAATTTTATAAAGTAAGGACTAAGTAGGCAGAACATTTTGAAAAAAAGAAAAGATAATAATTTTTTTTGTAATATAGTATTAATGCAGTACAAAAATAAAATCGATCCAAAAAAACCGTTATCGAAAGTGTACCGAATCGATATCAATTTTGGTATCGATTCTTGATTTTAATTGAATTCGGAATCAATACAGGTTTGGTTTTTTTGATACCAGTTCAATATTTTACTGATAAGCACCTCTATACATAGATAGACCCAATGGTCATAACTAGACCGGGAAAGATGGGTTCAAACCCAATTGGCAACCCATATCTACTCTACTAAATGGGTTTGGGTTAATAATTTCTTAATAAAACTTATAAAATGGTTCAACACATGTCTACCCATTTATTATGTGGGTGGACATGGGTTTCCGTTGAAACCCATATTGTGACGCCCCCAAAATTAGGTATACATCACCCATTCTGAGTCGCCAGATACATGGTACAAAATTCAAATACAACTTCATTTATACAACTGTTGAGCTGTCGTATAGAATACGACCACAGTTAACTATGATTTTTAATACAAATATATATAACTCTCATGGTACCTCGACCACAACCTTACAATGATACTTTACATAAAAGTATAGTCAAAAACTATTTTAGAAATTAAAATATTTGAGAAGTGCTCAAGAAAACCTTCGTACATGGGAGGCCATACGTCTAAGTTATGATAGATATCTTATGTCCACAGAATTATCCTTGGTTGACCCAAAAGTCCCCAAATAAAAATAAGAAGATTACTGTCATCTTCTTTCCAATGGTGAGTCTTCTCTTGACATATAAATATCTCCGTTGTCTCCAAGTTAAAATTATACTTCAAATAAACTCCAAGATCATATAGATAGTGCTCATAGATATATTCAGCAAGTGGATGTGCATAACCATGTCTTATGAGAACACGAGGTTGTATGTCATTAGACATCTTGTATGATAGTAGCAAAACACCCTTCCAAAGTGGAGTTCGCCTCACCCTATTTGATTCACCAAATATAACTACTAAATGATGTATAGAATACAACACACTTTTCTATACTGTTTAGGGAGAACCTCCACAGCTATCACACTATTTCATAGAATAGTGAGGACTACTAATGATATCTTCTGGACCGTCACTTCGTTCCCCGACTAGTCCCTGCTGCGTTCTCACTTCCTGAAGAGAACAATGAAAGCAAAAGGGTGAGCTCAACTAGCCCAGTAAAGAATATCATAATTAAAGCTAATTTACATCATCAATAGCCTTCATCATTAATAAATCAGAGATTTAGAACATATGGTAGCTGATAAAACTTTTTAACCATAGTTGCAGCAGAACGAGCAATCCATTAGAAGAGTCAAATGGACCATTAGGTCTATTATCTTCTCCACGTTAAAAGTCCACCAATAATGTTTTATCCCTGTAACATCAATCAACCATTCCTGTCCACAATCATATGAATAACTCATAATCATAATTGTGATTCTAAATTCCTCTTCGCACCCAAGACAAAGATAATTTTCATCACCTATATTCACCTGAAACATCAAAAATCATGGTTATACCAAATCACAATTCTTGTTCGTAATTATACTAATAAATTCATCTTTGCACTACGGCCAAAGACATACAACTGTATTTTAGAAGAGTCAAGTAGAGCATGATATCTACTATCTTCTATAAATTAAAAGTGTATAACCAATATATTATCGCTGAGACTCAGCTTAATAAATAATCCACACCTTCGAATTATCCATGCACTACGGCCAAGGATATTCATTAGTATCACATCCATGAATTATCCATGCACTACGGCCAAAAGATATTCATTATTATCACATCCATGAATTAATATTTCGTCGCTGAGACTCAACTCAATAATTAATCCACATCATCGAATCATCCCTGCACTACAGGCCAAGGATATTCATTAGTATCACGACCACGAATTATCCATGCACTACGGGCCAAAGATAATCGTGTTTTCATCAACGGTCATGATCATGCCATAAAATAATTCATCTTTGCACCCTTGGCCGAAGAGAATCCATAGCCATAATCATACCAAAAACTGTCCATCAATGCACTACGGCCCAATGAGGACTTTTCCACATCATTTGTAACATTACGGTCATGATTATACCGAATAATCCTTGGTCATAATCATACCAAGTCCATCTATGCACTACAGGCCACAGATGACTTTCAACATAATATAAACATGAGGATAATGACAATGACATAATAATTCAATAAAACAAGTTCATGAATTAATTTATCCAGGAATCAATAACGTCCAAATTGTCAACATGATACTGCTTTGTGGAGTAAAATTTAAAAATGCTCAAATGAATACTTCCATGAAAAGATACCGGATGAAGCGCAAATATCAAGGATATTCCACTAATTCATGGAGTATAAAAGCCAAAACTTTAACCAACTGAGTATAATAAAGAATAAAATAACAAAAGAAATCACCAGGCATGCGATAGACCGCACAGACAGGTTATTCCAACAGAAAAATAAATAGTGGAACCACGTCATGCGTAAATGCACCGACAGGATATTCTGACAGAATAATAAATAATGGAACCAGGTCCGGCGTAAACGCACAGACAGGATATTCTGACAGAATAATAAATAATGGAACCAGGTCCGGCGTAAAGCACAGACAGGATATTCTGACAGAATAATAAATAATAGAACCAGGTCCGGCGTAAAGCACAGACAGGATATTCCGACAGAATAATAAATAATGTAATAACAGAAGAATTTCACCAAGTATAGGGTAGCCCGCGTATACAGGTTATTCCAACAGAATAATAAAGAATGAAATAACAGAAGTTCTCTTCATGAACAAGAAAGAAAGAATACCCTTTACGAGTACAACAAATAATATCCCTTACCGTAAAAGAAACTGAATATAAGAGTAGGGAATGAGCAGAATACTTTTCTATTGCTTTTTTATAATTTCTCTCTCTAGAGTTTCAGTGAATTCGTAAAAAATAATGAAGGAATGAGCTTCTATTTATAGAAAAATGGACTGCATAGTAACTAACTCATGAACGGTCGAGATTGATTTACTTTAATCTGACGGTCCATATTTAAAGCAAAATCTTTTAAATAAAATATAATATTTTTTATTTATAATCTAATAAAATGAATAACTTTATAAAAGATTTTACTATGCAAATACTATGCAGGCACTATGCAAATACTATGCATAATAAAATAAAATATATTCTAATTATTGTCTAATAAAACAGATAACTTTATAAAAGTATTCTGTTTTATATAAAAAGATTTTACTATTAGCCTAATAAAATGAATAACTTTATAAAAGTATTCTGTTTTATATAAAAAGCTTTTCTGTTTTATTACATTAATAATACTAATAAAATAAAACTGAGTGACTTCTCACGTAAGCATCAATAATCAATACCGTGTGCTACTATGCAACCACGCGTATTACTGTACTTTTAACATCTGGTGTTTCAACAGTTAACGGTAAAACTTCCGCCGTTATTTTCATAAAAATATTTTTGTCATTTTCTCAATCCGACAATAATTCCGTTGTGGGGTCCACCAATGATTGTACCGTCGTACGAATATTCCCCGACAAAAAAAATATTCCCCGACTAATCGAATATTCCCCGGCATAACGAATATTTTATATCAACTTGCTTACTTAGCAAAAAAAAATTCACATATTACCCTTAACTTTAAACTTTTATCAATTTAACTATTTACCAAAATAGAAAAATTGAATACGTGTATTTCATAAAATTCGGGGTCTCACACATATATATACAAAATCTAAACTCAAATAGAGATTGTTGCGAAAACTCTTTACTAGGGCGCGAGTTAGTATTGGACTACTGTTAGCTCCTTAGTGGGTTGACACGGACTTGGCGTGCGGGATGGCCAGACAGCATGCCAAGGTTGGCCACACTCAGTCAAAGTGGGGCAAGGGAAGATTGACACTCTAATTATGCAGCAGTTGGGTGCAGCGCGTGCGTATACAGGATTTGGGTTAGGCAAGAAACTTGTTGATCCAGGGGGTATACCCTTGATGTCTAGTGCTGGAATGTTAGAAATTTTTATAAGTGCTACTATAGGGGAGGGGTGGTCCATGAAGTCCACCCGAGTCATGGGTAGGCTGCCCTTGGTGATGCATACGGAGCATTGGAGCATTGTTGGGCTCCCCTAAAAATAATGCTAACATTGGATTGGGTTGTTTGGATCAAATCAAAGACCCATCATGGGCTGGGCATGATTGGGCTAGAACGTTGCTGAGCGTGGCACGTTCAAATGGGTTGCACCTTGGGCAAGTGCACCTAGCTAGATATTCATATGGGCTGATTGGATTAAGAATTGTGGCATGTGTGGGAAAACTCGTGGGCTGAAACAACAAGATTGTGGGCTGTCTTTGTGGGCTAGCTAGAGGACAGGCTGACTGGAGCAAGGCCCATCTAATGAGCAGTTATGGGGCGGTTGCTGACTCAACTAACCTCCATGCACATGACTGACATGCCTTAGACTGAAGTTATTGAACATAGTTGTAGCACATCTGCTAGTGGGCAGTTGATGGGCATGGTGGTCAGATAGTGGGCGGTTACAATTTGAAATGTTGGTTTCCTATTGGCTGAATGTCCTAACAGTTGGGGGTGTCAACTACAACCTAAGATTTGTATGTATTATTTATATGTATTGTAAGGGCTTGTATTTGGTAGAAATCACTGAGCAAGTGTGAGTCTACAAGCTCTAGTCATATTGTAATCCTTGTTATTGAGAGAAACAATAAAAGGTTGGGACATTTTTCTATAAATAGTGTTGACTTTGTGTGCGCTTGTCAATAAGACTGTAACTAACATACATGTGTGTGTGTGTGTGTGCGCGCGCTCGTGGGTGATTATCACTGACTGATTTAAGTGAACAAATTAGTGCATCGCAGGAAGAACTTTTGACGCAAAAAATTAAGTGTCAGTGTGTATACTCTGTGACAACTACCATACATACTTAAGTAGTATGAATTCTAAACCAATTAATTTTCAAAGTAGTGGAGTATATTCACAAATCACAATTATAGCATTATCATTGTGGGTCCACAAGAGTGGAGTTTATAAAATTAAAATTGAGTAGAATTTACAATTTTAATTTGAAAATAAAATTACAAATGACATTATGAAAAATACATAGACAAATTTATCTAACTACTGTGTGTTGTATATTTAAACTTTTAGAGACAATACTCAACTACGATATAAACTAATTTTTATATAAAGAATGTGGTTAACAATTTAGAAAGATGTTTTATAGAGAGAAAGAAAGATAGTAATAGAGACAATTAGTAAAAAAATTTAGAAATAAAAATTGAAATGGAATTTTAAAGAGAGAATGTGATATATAATTCTTTAGATAAAAAGTGATAAAATTCTAATGAAAGAAAAATTTAGAGAGTGAGAATTAAATGACATATAAATGGGCAACCCATATCCATGTCATGTCTATTTATGATCGTCCATTTATAACCCACACAATTTTCTACCCATTTAAACTCAACTCATATAAACTCAAACTCATTTTCACTAGTCCAAACCTGCCCATTTGTCGAATCTAGTCATCACCAATCACAAGCATACACATCATTTAGTAGTCACTTTTAGTATCTATTATTTAGTAAGCAAAACACTATCGTTGCAATTAACATGGAACCTAAACAATAAGATAAAATAAATCAGGATGGAGCACTCCTTAAATCTCTCTTATCCCATGCACCTAAATAGGTATTATAACATAAAATTTGTCTTCATTTGTAGCAAGACTTTTTGATAATTATATTTAAATGTTAATTTTATATTAGTTTACTAAAAAATATAAATGTAACACCCTGAACCCATTAAAGGTTTGAAATGCTACATACCACAAACCTAAAGGTCCATAAGGCGGCTAAAATTTAAATGTGCAGCTCGAAACAATTACAAAATCAAATAAATAATGTAACTATTGAAAAAATTCAATAAAATTTTTATCGAATGAGCAAAAGTATTGATCTTAAAACAATACCAATGGAGGTGCAACTCCTTTATTAAGTCTACAAAAATCAAAACCACAATACTATATCGAAACGTAAATTAATCATCTCATGTTTATCTTTGACTTGATCCATAGTGTCCCAACTCTCGAAATAATGTATCATGTAATACTATAAGGGGTAAGCGATGAAGCTCAGTAAGTGACAATCTTTACCATTTAGGCTTAATTCTTTGTTGACTGTAAGCATTTTTAGTGTCATTTCACTTGTTCTTATGAAAACATGAAAAATGGGTCTTAGTGGCATTTCTGTAATTTTTGGAACAAAATGCTCGCCCGGGCCAGGTCAACAAGTAAGCCTGCCGGGGCGGGGTTCTCCAGTACAAAAAACCCGCCGGGGCGGGTTTGTCGGGAAGAAAGAGAGGTGATTTCAGAACTGAGTCAAAGAAGGATTTGTTTGGCAGATTGGTTCAAGGACTTTAAGGAGGTCTAAAAGACACGTGAAGAAGGATATAAAAGGAGAAGAATGCACAAGGATTAGGATCTCATTCCATTATATTAGATTTCATTAGATTAGGAAAAACCTTAGTTTAAATTAAATTTGGAGATTGAAGCAACTTAGAGATATCATTGAAGATTCAAAGAAGGAGCAAGAGGAGATGTAGATTTGCAGACAACAGATTTCATCTTCTTCTCTACTTTTATTTTTGTCTTTTAGTATTTATTCAATTGTGTATTATGGATTTTAATTCAATAACAATGAACTAAATTCTATCTTAAGATTACAACGGATATTATTGCGTAGCTTACCTTAGTATGCTTCTCTGTTAATTATTGTTGATTATTCTTGGATTGTCTATTGTGATTTATGCTTATTACTTAATTACCTAGCTAACAATTACCGTGATAATCTATATGAAATTGAGAAACAAATTATAGATTTAGATTTGATCATAATAGCATGTGATTGTGTTTTCTGCATGGCGTTGGAATTCATAATTTATGTCTAGGATAGAGATATACATATACATTGCATGTAATTTGATAGAGAACTTGTGCTTTAAATCCACTTTAATTGTAATTCACATTGAGATATAGTGAATTAGTTAATTAGGGTGTTCTTCTTAATTCTATCATTTGTGGATTAAGTTGATTTGAGCATGATGCATTAAGAGATGATCATATTTATTTATGTGTTCTTGATTAATAATTCAGAATAGTGAGCATAATTGATAAGAAGTGTATTAATTTAAGTGAAGAAATAAGTGAAGTTGTGATCTTAAATCTCCATAATATGATTTTAACTAGTGGGAATTAGAATTAGTTTAATTAAATAACTTAATTCAAAACCTTAAATGAATTTTTTTAATAAAATTAGTTTGGTTAAGAGTTAGTACTTAGTAATTTGTATTAATAATTTCTTGTGGGAACGATACTTTACTTTCACTTTATTACTTGTTGACCGTGTATACTTGCACGCTTATATTGATTGTGAAATCAATCAACAATATAAGTCTGAAAACTCCCTTGAAGATTTACATAGAAATCTCAGTTTTAAAACAAGTTCTATGAATGATCAAATATATAGCAGATATAGCAGTTATAGATTGTAGAATGTAAATGACTATTGACGTTGGAATTTTTATTTGTCCCTTTCTGTTCTTGTCTTTTGGTATTCTCATGTTAGTTGAGATTTATTTGAAAAAACAAGTTTGAAAAGGTCCGACATGTATGTGTCGATGATTTGACTGTAAGAGTCGCTAGTTGGTATTTTTAAATGGTTGCACTAACTCTGACGCCCCCAAATCCGGGAATCTTACAAACCGACATATGGTGCTACACGGTGCTACAATTCACACATACATTCAATTGAAATTCTTCAAAAGAATGAATATGTCTTATATATATTCCAAACAATATTCCCGAGCAGAAATCGATGAATAATGTTTTTCGGAAAATTTCTCGGAAAGCTTTTATTCTTGTCTTGGAAATTCAAATACTTTAATTCCTTCACGTAGTTAAAATACTACGACTTTCTGACGTTTCTAGGTTATAGAACGACATTCATCTTACTAACACATAATAACAACAAATAATATAATTTTATTCATTATTTAATTAAATAAAATTATTTTACAATGGAACCGAATTTCTCGGTCGTTACATTCTTCTCCCCTTATAAAGATTCTGTCCCCAGAATCTCTTCTTACATTACGCAAATAAATGAGGGTAATCCTTCCTTATCTTTTCTTCGAATTTCCACGTTGCTTCTTCTACATCGTGGTTCTTCCATAACACCTTTACTAAAGGTATAACCTTGTTCCGCAGAACTTGCTCTTTTCTATCGATGATTTGAGTTGGCAACTCTTCGTACGTTAAGTCCTTCTCAATATGAATAGGCTCATACTCTATTACGTGCTTATAATCTAGCTTATAAGGACGTAACACAGATACGTGAAACACGTTATGTATTCGTTCTAAGTCTGGAGGTAATGCTACCATATAAGCTACCTCGCCTACCCGTTTTAACACTTCAAAAGGTCCTATAAACCTTAGACTTAACTTCCCCTTCTTTCCAAAACATATCTTTCCTTTCCAGGGAGATACTTTTAGAAATACATACGAGCCTACCTCAAACTCACTATCCACTCGATGCGAGTCCGCATACTTCTTCTGTCTCTCTTAAGCTGCTACGAGACGCATCCGTATCAACTTTACTACATCCGTTGCTTGCTGCACCAATTCTGGTCCAAGCATTCGGCGTTCTCCCACTTCATCCCAACACAACGGTGTTCTACACTTTCTTCCGTACAAAGCTTCGTAAGGTGGCATACCTGTGCTTGCATGATAACTATTGTTATACGCAAACTCTACTAATGGTAAATGGTCATCCCAACTACACTTGAAATCCATGACGCAAGATCTCAGCATATCTTCTAACGTCTGAATTGTTCTCTCGCTTTTCCCATCAGTTTGTGGATGATAAGCCGTACTCAACTTCAACTTCATTCCCAACTTCTCTTGCAGACTCCTCCAAAATTATGACGTGAATCTTGGGTCACGATCGGACACAATCGAAACTGGTACTCCATGTCTAGAAATAACTTCCCTAACATAAAGCTTAGCTAACTAGTCTAAGTTATACTTAACCCTTATTAGCAAAAAGTGAGCCGACTTCGTCAACCGGTCCACTATCACCCAAATCGCATCATACCCCTTCTGAGTAATCGGCAGTCCCACAGCAAAATTCATCTGATATGCTCCCACTTCCACTCCGGAATCTCCAATTATTGTAACATGCCACTTGGTCATTGATGTTCAGTCATAACTTTCTGACAAGTCAAGCACCTACTCACATACTCGGCATTTCTCTCTTCATGTTCGGCCACCAAAAACTCTGTCGAAGGTCTTGATACATCTTAGTGCTACCAGGATGAATCGAGTACCTCGAACTATGAGCTTCTTGTAATACTTGCTCCTTTAATTCTGTCTTATTCGGAACCCAAATTCTTTCTTCAAATCTCAATAACCCCTTATTATCAAGACTATACTTTATATCTTTTTCATTGGTTAACCGCTTCTTCATCTGGTCATACTCATCAGTTTTGAGCTGCACCTCCTTGACTCTCTCTACAATGGTAGATTGAATCTCCGTCGCAAATAATCTCTGTCCCGACTCACTCGGTAACTTCACTTCTATCTCCATCCTAGCCATATCTGTTATTAACTCAGTTTGAGCCGTTAACATTGACAACTTTTTCTGACCCTTTCTACTTAAGGCATCGGTAACTACATTGGCTTTTCTAGGGTGATACAGGATTTCACAATCGTAATCCTTTATCAACTCCAGCCATCTCCTTTATCTCATATGCAACTCCTTCTATGTGAAGATATATTTTAGACTTTTATGGTCTGTGTATATCTTACATTTTTCTTCGTAAAGATAATGTCTCAATATCTTTAAGGCAAAAACTATCGCGGCCAGTTCCAAATCATGAGTAAGGTAAACTTTCTCATAATCCTTCAACTGCCTTGATGCTTACGCAATGACCTTGCCATGCTGCATGAGCACGCAACCAAGTCTTCTATGCAAACCATTGCTATAAACTGCAAAATTTCTTGTGTCATTGGGTAATGACAAAATAGGCACTTCTTAACCTCTTCTTCAGTTCTTGAAAAATATCCTCGCATTTCTCAGTCCACGCGTATTTCACCGTCTTCCTTGTCAAGTTAGTCAACGGAGTAGCTATCTTTGAAAAATTTTGGATGAATCTCCGATAGTAACCCGCTAATCCAAGGAAACTCTGCACCTTAGTCGGCATTTTTGGTTGTTCCCAATTCATCACGGCTTCCACCTTTGCTGGATCTACTGAAATCCCTTCATGATCAATGACATGACCTAGAAACTGCACCTTTTCTAGCCAAAATTTACACTTAGTGAACTTAGCATACAACTTCTCCTTCCTTAGTGTTTCCAACACTATTCCTAGGTGTTCAGCATGATCTTCTGGCATCATAGAATAGACTAGAATATCATTGATAAACACTACGACGAACTTGTCTAAATATTATTTAAACACTCTATTCATCATATCCATAAATGCAGCTGGTGCATTTGTCAACCCAAATGACATCACCAAAAACTCATAATGACCATAACGAGTCTTGAATGTAATCTTTGGTACGTCCTCCTTCCTAACCTTCAGCTGGTGATACCCCGTCCTCAAATCTATTTTAGAAAAATACTTTGCCCCTTTCAAGTGATCAAAAAGATCATCGATCGTGGGCAATGGGTACTTATTCTTTATCGTTAACTTGTTCAACTCTCGGTAGTCGATATAAAGTCTTAACGATCTGTCCTTCTTCTTTACAAACAGTATCGATGCTCCCCACGGTGAAACACCCGCTTGTATGTACTTCCTGTCCAATAGTTCTTGTAACTGAACCATTAATTCCTTCATCTCTACAGGCGCCATACGGTACGGTGCCCTGAAAACTGGTGTCGCTCCTGGCACAATATCTATTATGAACTCGGTCTCCCTATCCGGTGGAAGACCCGACAATTCACTTGGAAATACATCCATAAATTCTCTCACTATAGGTATTTGTTCCATTATCGCTCCCACTCGCTGGGTATCAACAACATGGCACAAGTAACCTACGCATCCCTTCCTTAACAGTTTCCTAGTTTGTGTCATCGTAAGACAACACGAACGTCCCGACGATTTATTACCGTAAAATACTACCTGAGATTGTCTCAACGTTCTAATATTTACATATTTCTTCTGACAATCTATAATTGCCCCATGGTTAAACAACCAATCCATTTCAAGAATTACATCGAATTCTCCTAACTTTATCGATATCAAATCTACCAATAATTTACTTACCCCATATGTCTACGCAACAACTCCTATGAATATCTTCAACAAGAATTATTTCTTCGTTTGCTACCTTAATATTCAAATGTATAGACAACCGTTCAAGAAGTAATCATAATCGTCTAGCAAAATCACATGCTATAAACGAACAAGTAGCACTCGAATAAAACAACACGTAAGCATTTATGTCGTTGATCGGAATAATACCCGCAACTACGTCCCCTGATGCAACTGCATCTTGGACAGTCATGTTAAAGGTACGGGCTATCGGTCTACCCGGCTACGCTGGACCCCCAATAGCTAACTTACCGCTATTAGCGCCCTTATTCCCGTTCGCCCCTTTCTTCGGGCAGTTCATTGCTATGTGGTCAGTTGACCCACATACAAAGCATCAGTGGTTCTTCTTTGGACTTGGACAGTTAGGCGAAATATGCCCCTCCTATCCACAGTTATAGCATACGGCCTTCCCCTTGAGACAGACTCCTAAGTGAGTCTTCCCACAGGTCTTGCAGGCCTCCATCCTCCTCTTTGGATCTCCTTGCTTCACTCCGGTATTCCCAGAGTTAAACTCTTTCTGTTTCTGTCCTTTGCCACTCCCGCTGGCTCCTTCTATCTTCACTCCCCCATCAACTTTCCCCTTATTCTTCTTGTCCTTGTGGTACTGGCTTAAAGCCTCGCTCCCACCTTTGGCGATTATCGCCTTCTCTAGTATGGTCCCAAAGGAAGTACCCTGGAACACAGATATTCGGTTATAGAGCCAAGGTTTCAAGCCTTGCTCGAACCGTCGAGCTTTTCTAACCTCAGTGTCTACTTGGTGTGGAGCAAACCTCGCCAGCTCATTAAACTTGGCAACATATTTGGGAACCGTCATTTCCCCTTGTTTCAAATAAGGAAACCGCATTTCCATCCTCCCCTGCATGCTCGTGGGAAAGTAGTTCTCGAAGAATATCTCCTTGAACCTCACCCATGTTAAGTTCTCAATACCAGCTCTAGCCTGGTTAGCTTCCCACCAAAAGTTGGCCTCTCCCTTCATCATATAGGTTACAAAAGCAACCTTCTGGCCCTCATCGACATTTGCTATGATAAATGCCTTCTCGATTTCTTTTACCCACTTTTGGGTTTCTATAGGGTCCGTAGTTCCTTTGAACTTCGGTGGACCGACATTCTTAAAATCTTTGAAAGTAGTAGCTCATACTACTCCAGGATTTACGGGGATATTAGCCCCATTTCTATTAAACGCGGCTATTAACAAGTTAACAAATTCCTGCATCGGGTTAACTGGACCTCCTTCTAGTTGATTTTCATTGGCGTCTTGATTACGTTGTCTCCTTCTTGGTGACATTTTGATGTTACAATAAACAACACATTTCGTTATTATTCGCTTCTTGTTAGTTAGTTATTATTTAAGATTAAACAATAACTTCAACATTCATTACTCAATATATTCTGAAAAAGGCTTATATTGATTCATTCCTTGTAGTATAATACTACATCGTTTACATTACATAGCCTAAGCTGATTACATTATTATCCCAATTGCTTTCCAAAAATTGAGATTTATAAAAGACTGCCCTTTGATATACAAAAGAGGGTTTTACGTCACTACTAGATACACAATATTTACATATCTAAAACTACTCTAGCCACTACTAGATTACATCTGCCTCAAGTCATTATCAAAATTCGTTGTGTTAAGACCAGTGATAACATCACGGTTGATAGTATGCCGAGTCTGCCCAACCTCTATTGGATACCCAGCTACCTACTGCTGTAAATCCTTATGAGAACTCCTATGAATATAGGACATCCTCCCTATCTTTTGTTTCTTGGTTTTTAGCTTATGCCTGAGGTCAAAGACCTCTTATTTTAGCTCATGGATCTTGTCCTTGGGCAAAATTCTCTCATCGTGTTCCTGCTCCTACATAGACTCCAAATCTGTCTTATCCTCCAAGATAGCATGGAGTTCCTCTTTCAACTCCTTTACCTCCTTACAATACTGGATGTTTCTATCCAATACTGTCATAAACAGGGCTTTCATTGACTCCCCCGGAGTCATCTCTTCTTCAGGTGCTATGGTGTTAAATGACACCACTTCCACCTCCTCTTCAGTCATGCCATCGAACATGGCCATCAGGTCTAGGCTCTTTGAGTCTCCAGACTCAACTATCACCACTTCAGGCTCTGCTGCTATAGGATTCGGTATAATCTCTACCTGATTCACCAACCCTTCAATGACTACATGTATATTCCTATACATTTCATTTCCTCCTGACATCTACAAATAAACAAATAGTTTGATTAGTACACGTCAGTAGAATAATAAAAATACATAACATATATAATGAATTTTTATAGGGTTAATTTTTCATCTTTTACTTCTTTGACTTCTCTTAAGGTTATGACTTAAGGTTTTAATTCCCCCCATAAGTTTTATAACCTATTGCTTTGATACCAACCTGTGACGCCCCCAAATCTAGGTATCTTATAACCCGACATATGGTGCTACACGGTGCTACAATTCACACATACATTCAATTGAAATTTCTCAAAAGAACGAATATGTCTTATATATATTCCAAACAATATTCCTGAGCAGAAATCGATGAATAGTATTTTTCGAAAAATTTATCGGAAAGCTTTTATTTTCGTCTTAGAGATTCAAATACTTTAATATTTTCGTCTTAGAGATTCAAATACTTTAATTCCTTCACATAGTTAAAATACTATGACTTTCCGACTTTTCTAGGTTATAGAACGACATTCATCTTACTAACACATAATAACAACAAATAATATAATTTTATTCATTATATAATTAAATAAAATTATTTTACAATGGAATCGAATTTCTCGGTCGTTACACTAACTCAACCGAGAAATGGTTTTCATATAGACCTAGTGATGTGACACTATTTAACTGGTTTGCAAAACCAAAATTCGTTAGGGCCCGAGGGCTTGAATAAGCAGAGGGAAGGTGTTAGGCACCCCCGACTTTCGTGATAACACGGTTACAGCCACTTTTCAATTTAAACTTTTAACTGAATGTGTGTGTGTGTGTGTAGGTCTATGTGCAGTTATATGGAAGTAGTGTTATGCCTCATTTGCACCTATATACAAAGGGTTTGACTTTTATCTAAAAGTTCAATTTTAACAAGATATAACAATGATGTTTTGTAAAACAGGTTTTTCAAACCCTTGTGCTCAATAGTAATTGAGGCCTTTAATACTTCTATTTTATTTTGTGTTCGGCTGGATTGCTTTTATTATTTTCGAGATGCGAAGCATCTTCGAGAAAATAAGATACATAGTAGCGCCGAACTCCTTGTGTGCATGAGAGCCATATAAGGAAATTCAGACACCGTGAATAATTTACAAGCTGGCTGCAGCTGAAAATATCCATCACGGGAATCGAATCTAGATTCAAGAACTGAATCTGTGATCACATGATTCCTAGGCTCATATGACAAGGTAATATATACGAACGCTAAAACATGAACTAGATTTAAATAAATCTAAACTATTTCAGCTTCATCGGTTCCAATTTAGTCACTATGAACCGGCTAAAGTGAGAAATAACTAGATTGAGACAAATCTAGCCCATAGCAAAAGCTAGAAAACGAATTAGATTTAAGTAAATCTAATCATTCCAGCTTCAACGGTTCCAGTTTAGTCACCATGAACCGGTTAAAGTGAGAAATAGCCAGATTTAGACAAATCTAACCCACAGGCTGATAAACAATATATATATATATATATATATATATATATATATATATATATATATATAATTGGGATCCAGTCCGGATGCCCGGACTGATTTAAAATACAGAATTTTTAATTATTTTTTTTTACTTTTTTTAAAAAATAATTTTAAAAAAAAGTTTAATATTTTATGGAACTGGAATTTTTTCATAATACATTATTTTAGGTGTGATTTGGATACATCAGATGGATAGGTTAGATGATGTAGACATCAACACTATTGACTTCTTCTGATATATTTCTCGCTATAACTTTTGATAGGCCTCTGTTAGATACTGGGTGACTGTGCCTCATTCTCGTTATATCTTTTGATAGGCCTCTGTTAGTTATTGGGCGGTTGTGCCCCATTTCCCTGTATTTTCCAACTGTATACAGAGATGATGTATTAGATGATGATGTACTTTGGAATGTATATATATTGTTTTCCATTCCTTACATCATATTACCATCTATTGTTTATCATACATGTATTATGTTATGCATATGTATGTCCAGAGATGTTCAGCATTGACCGCTGGATGGTCTTATGACATAGCCCCACAGATGTCTTCATCGACAGTTAGCCGTATTGATCGCACCCCACCAGTATTGGTGGCCTCCTGTTTGAGATCGTGATATGATAGTTTGTCACCCCCAGATCGGGCGACCGTAGATCAGCTGTTGTGTCACTCTATGACCCTCCTGTTGTTCTAGGTTCCATTGGGTTTTGTAGAGGGCATGCTGGAGCACTGGGTACCGATTAGGCAAGTGTTCCGGTTTGAGACCCAAGAGTTAACTCATACCTTAGAGGAGTATGAGCATCTGATAGATTTTCCACTGGACAGGCCTTGCGCTCGGATGGCTGTAGGAGATATGAGTCGACAGTTTATGACCCTCACTGGTTTGAGGCATAGAGTGGCCCGGGATGAGATCTCCTCTGGGCATGTAGTGTCCATGCATTTTTCTGATAGACAGATTAGGCTCCTTGGATAGTTATGCGCAACACTCCGGGGATTTCACCACGTCGGAGGATGAGTGGCCTGTTGCCAGAGTAGACATACTCTTGATGTGTGTAGTGGCTTATCTGTACATTCCACTGTACATGGATCATTTAGACATCGGTGTGATGATGGCAGTGCGGGCTCTTTGGGAGAGACATACCATTATACTGATGATTGTGGCAAAGACCTTGAGGTTGGCCACGAATTGCCACACCCATCCTGCAGGGGTATTTACAGGCAGCTCGGTCTTGCTGTATATGTGGTTTATGTCACACCTGAGACCGATTGGCACCTTTCAACACCATGTGTATTGTTTTTCCCACGAGATAGCTATGTCTTACTCCTTTCATCCAACAGAGTGTACAGATGCTGCTTCTTGGTCAGTTTTCTTAGCAGGGATCGAGGATCAATTTGACATTTTATCGTGTTTAGGGCTTAGTTCTCCCTACATCTTTATTACTCATGCATCTGGCATGGATTATCTACCTCTGGCTGATTTAAGGGGTATGACCACTTA
Source organism: Panax notoginseng (assembly GCA_016801055.1). NCBI lineage: Eukaryota > Viridiplantae > Streptophyta > Magnoliopsida > Apiales > Araliaceae > Panax > Panax notoginseng. Next base: position 88,428,468 of record CM029022.1, on the reverse strand, counting down.
TCATCCACTGGCTGTGATGGCTCAGTTCGACCAGTTTCAGAATGTTCATCCCTTTGATGGGGCATTGGGTCAGCGCATGTCATCTCAACTTTTATCAGTAGAGGATAGGTCCAAGGTTTACGCTTGTTGGGCCCAGCGTGAGAAGGCTGAATTTACTATTAGCCAGCTGGGCCATTCTACAGAGTATTTTGCATGGATGGAGGCAGAGATTACATCGGCCGGGGTTGTATCCACAGAGCCGGGTGTTGATTCTGATAGTGGAGAGCCCATGGAGGACACTGATTCTCCTACTGAGGATGAGTTATTTGTTGGGTTGACAGCAGCTCTGATTGATTCTCCCAGTGCTGCTACTGTGACTCCACATTCGACAGAGTATTTAGAGCAGAGTCTGCATCTGATGACATATGAGAGGGATCATGTTAGGGCCTTGATGTTGACAGCTCTTTCTGGGAGAGATGACGCTCTATATGAGAGAGATGATGCTTTAGCTCATAGAGATACCATTGTTGCTGAGCGAGATGAGGCTAAATCATCTAGAGATGTAGCTGTTATTGAGTAGGAAGGTGCTCTATCCGCTCGAGATGTCGTTGTTATATATAGTACTGCATTGCGGTCCCATACTGTTGATATCATTGCAGAGATGAGCACGTTTATTGATGAGCATAGTGTCACCATGCAGATGGCTATGGACCTCTTGGCTCGTATTGATACCCTTGGGCAGGAGCTCACAGAGTTACCCCCTTCTTCAGAGAGGGATGCCATGTTGGATTTGATAGAGCGCATATACACTGATTTATAGATTAGCTTCGATTTTCCTGAACAAACTAGTTTAGCCATTTTTGTCATGCACAGTACATATTGTATATATCAAACAGTATTATATATGACAGGGAAATATATTTTGATTCACTTCCCTTTTAGTTATGCCTTGTTACTTGCTTGATATTTGCCTATTTATCCAGGGCTCGTGATCTTGATGTATTCTGAATTCCCCCTTGATGGATGGACATTAAGATGTCTCAGGATCTTTCAGAATGGATCGTTGATCTCTGTATTCCCTACCCTTTGATGTCTTGGGATTGGTTTTTTGTATGTGGTTATGGAGAGGATTGTGGCTTTCCTCTCTGAGGTTGACCACCCCACAGATGGCCATCGGTACTCCTTTGTATTGGGGAGCCCAAGTAGTTCCATCTCTTATGGATTGGTGTTTCTCTTTGAGGACTCAACCGCAGCTTAGATGGTGGTCGGTTGTTCTCCCATTTGTGTGGGGAGACCAGGTAGTTCCATCCCTTTGGTCTAAACCGATGACGTATGGTTCGAAAGATGATCTCAATACCGTTGATAGGTTTTTTGTGTTTTGGTAGAGGTTAGACCGAACCATGAATGGCTGCCTACGTTGTAAGACCCCAAATTATTAATAAATAAAATTTAATTTCCTCTATTTATTATTCTGAAATAGTAAGGGTTGATTTGATAAATGTGGTCAGTTATGGGTAAAATGCGCAAATATTTTAAATAAGCAAGTGGTTATAAAATATTCATTGTTGTCGGGGAATATTCGCTTGGTTGTGGAATATTCTTACTGTCGGAGAATATTCGTACGACGGCGCAGTCTTTTGTGGGCCCCATAATGGAAAGCGATTGGATGAAGAAAACGACAAAAATAAGTTGTTTATAAATAACGGCATAGTTGACCGTTAATACTGTTGGAATACCCGGTGGTTAAAACACAGTAATACGCGTTGTTGCACAGTAGCACACGGTATTGCATTAATTATTGATTCTTACGTAAGAAGGCACTACTCAATAATTGTTACAGTAATTACTGTTCAATATTGTATTTTATTGATTCAATAATTGCTGCGTTGATATTTTATATTACTGTTGTTTTAATAATTGTCACTACACAATATTTTCTATTATCGGAACAATAATTCATATTATCTGAATAATATTATTAGATAACATTATTGGCAATGTCTAGAAAGTTCTGTCTAAGGAGAGGTTTGGTCATCTAATTGCGCGCCAGTATTGAAGAGATCCTTATTGGAAAGCCCCCTCTTTCCTGGGAACGGCCTGGTTGCCAGTACTGTAGTTCTGTAATATTATTTGTGTATAATTAATTATTAATTTATACGATGAGGAAAATAGTGATTTTATGTGGATATAGATGGAGAAAATTTTTAATGTGACAATTGTTAAAAATTAATATTTTATCTTTTTCTGATAAAATAATTCATTTAAATATATTATTTTAATAATATATTGATGGTGATATTTTTACATTGAATGTGGGATATATGAGTATATGAGGAGGAAGAGTATTTTTGTGGCATTAAATGATTAACACATATTTTGTGTGTTGGTGGACACAATTCTTGACCGAAAATTTATTATTGACTGTAAAATCGCCCGTTTGTGGATTTCGGTCAATTTCTGTTTGGAATTTGGAAAAACTTTCTTGTGCAAAGTTGTAGAGAATTGAATTTCCTATAAAAACTAGTGAGATTTGAATTTTCTGACAAAAGGGCTATTTATTATGAATTATTGGAGTTTCGAAGTTCCGAAATAATTGATTTTTGGGAGTTTTAGTTAATTATTTTGAGAAAAACGTTTTTTGTATTTTTTGGACATCATAAACATGTACAAGGTGGCTGATTTCAGATTTTCTAAGGTGGGCTTGAAAATTTATAAATATATATTATTATTATATTAAATTTTCTGCTTTGGTGTTCTAAGCATTTTCCTATAAATAGGGTGCTTAGGTTAGAATTGAAAATCACACCAGAAACACAAGTTTCTCTCTCTTTCTCTCTCTATATTAGTGAGCGTATTCTTGTGAGTATTCTAATACTTTAAGTATTGCTATACGGTGCAAGTTCAAGTCATAACCTATATCCGGTGTTTCAACTAGAAGTACTGTTTTTGCTGGGGTAAGGGATGTTATTTCTTCTTAAATGATAATATTTTCTTCAATATCATTATGCCGAAGTATTGATCTGAACTTTTTATCAAATTTGGAACTTTTCATGTCGGAGTTACTATTCACGAGTTACTATTCACGAGTTACTATTCACCGAAAAATAAAATTTTTTTCTTTTCGTCCAAAATATCTATTCTGGATACTAGCTTTGATTGTATCCATATTTTGATCATTCTTGAACTTTACTTCACTATGATTATTTATGAGGTATTTTTGGACATGGAATAGCTGAAATACGAATCCTTAATATTTGTTCTTTTGTTTCACTGCATTCGTTTTCTTTAAAATATTTTTCATCATCCTCAGTCTTAAATGATGATATAACTGAATATCTTTGGCCTGTAGTGCAAAGATGAATGATTTCTGATGAATATCTTTGGCCCGTAGTGTAAAGATGAACAGGTGTTGAGGTGAACATGACCAACTGATGAATATCTTTGGCCTGTAGTGCAAAGATGACTATTTGATTCAAGATATTTATTGATTGAAGTTACAGGGATAAAATATTGATGATGGGCTTTTAAATTCATAGATAATCGTAGATTTCATTCTCTACGTAACTCTTATATGAATTATTATTTTCCGCTGCGAATATTGATTTAAAACTTGTTGTCTATTGAATTCTATTAAATTTTTCCCTGTTGAAGACTAACGATAATTTGTTGTATATTATCTTAGTCATAATATTCTTTACTGGGCTAGTTGAGCTCACCCTTTTCCTTGTTGTTCCATTTTCTTCTCAGGAGGCGAGAATGTAGCAAATACTAGTCGGGGTATGGAATGAAGGTTCTAGGAAGTTGTTTTAATAGTCCTCACCATTTTTTTTTGTAAAATATTGTACCAATAATTGTAATGAGGACTTATTTGAGTGTGGATATTGTCTAGATGACAATATTTGTATTTACACTCACAGTTTTTATGTTGTATTAATAAAGTTGTAGTTGTTTCTGTACCATGTTATTGACGACTCAGAATGGGTGTTGTATACCTGTTTTGGGGGCGTCACAGTTGGTATCAGAGCTTAGGGATATGATCTCTAGCGGAGATCGGGGAATAGAACTAGGAGGGGAGAGACGAGTAAATCCTTCGCTAGTGTGTCCTACCTAAGCTTATTTGTTGGTCGGTCATACTATAGGGATATTATGTGATTTGTTAATTTGTTAATTAACCCTTGTTTTATGGCAGTATTTGAGAATGTCGACTGAGAATGTTAACAGTGGAGTAAATGAAACCGTGGAGACACCTGTACTCACCAACGAGGAGAACGTGCAACAGGCTGGCAATGTTCCTCCTATGAACAACACCACTGAGCAGACGGTGAACGATGAGATGTTTAGAAGCTTTTTGCGATTCATGCAAAATCAGACGAAGGAGATTCCTGTTCAAAATATAGGAAGAAACAATGGCAACGCACAGCTGGTCACAGCCAAGCAGTTCAAAGAGTTGGGACCACCAGAATTCTGGGGAAAGCCGGATCCGATTATGGCGGAGACATGGGTCAAGCAAATTACCAAGATATTTGATGTCTTGGGATGCACGGAGGAACAGAAGGTTCCATTCGCTACCTTTATGTTCCGTGGCGAGGCAGACTACTGGTGGGAGTCTGTGAAACGTACCCATCCAGCCGCACTCAGCATGTCTTGGGAGACATTTCAAAAACTGTTCAATGACAAATACTTTCCTGAAAGTGTTCGTCATATAAAGGAAGTGGAGTTTATTAGACTGGAGCAGAACAACATGACGGTGTCCCAGTACGAGGCGAAGTTTGCAGAGTTGTCCAGGTTTGCACCTTATTTGGTGGAGAATGAGAAACGTATGACGCGGATGTTTCTGAGAGGTTTGAAACCCGGCATACGTCAATATCTTATTTCTCATAAATTTTCTCTCTATTCAGATGTTGTCAACAGGGCTCAATTATTAGAGCGAGATAACGAGTACGGTCAATCGAGGGACCACAACCAGGATCATACCGGTGACAGCAGTCATCAGAACAACGATAACCAGCGGAGAAAGAAGAATACAGACAAGAACGACAACCACTCTGGTGGTAATCGTGGCTATGAAAATAGAAGAAGCGAGTCGGGAGGAGATTTTAAAAAGAGGAGATTCAACAATGACAATACGAAGACGTCAGCACCAGCAGCAACTGGTTCCAAGGGAGGAGAACGACCACCGGTTATATGCTATAAATGTGGAAAAGAGGGACATATCAGCCCAAACTGTCCACAACAGTTCAAGGTATGCTATAATTGTGGAAAGGAAGGACATATCGCTCGAGATTGTACGATAGCGAAACCAAGTTCAGCGGGGACGGTGACTCAAAAGGCTGCCCCAGAAAAGTCAAAGTCAATGGTTCCTGGAAGAGCGTTTGTCGTGACTGGTCAACATATGAGGAACCCAAATGAAGTTAGCACGGGTTAGTTAATTATAAATTCTTGCGAAGTTTATACCTTACTAGATACCGGTGCTACCCATTCATTTATCTTTCCTGCTTGTGCTCAGCGTTTAAACTTGATTCCGGAGAAGTTAGACTTTGACCTATCTGTGGAAACTCCGTTATGAGAAACTTTCGTTACATCCACTGTTTATAAATCTTGTCTAATCCAAGTTGGCACCATCACCTTACCTGTTGACCTTATCTCTTTAAAGATACTTGCATTTGACGTGATTTTAGGAATTGATTGGTTAACTACTCATCATACCAAAATTGATTGTTTTTGTAAGGTGATTAGTTTTCATATTCCTAATCAAGCTGTTGTTCGAATTCAAACAACAAAGCCATTAAAATCAATCACTGTCATATCAAGTCATAAAGCCATTCGTTTATTGAAAAACGGATGTCAAGCTTTCTTAGCCATGTCATGGACTTGATCAAAAATATGTCAGATTTGAATGATATTTCTGTTGTTAGTAAAAATTTTGGCGTATTTCCTGAAGAATTTCTTGGCTTACTCCCAGAGCGTGATATTGAATTTTGTATCGACTTTGAACCCGGTACAAAACTCATTTCTAAAATCTCATATCGAATGGCTCCTATTGAACTTCGAGAGTTAAAAACCCAACTATAGAAGTTGATAACCGAGCCTCTATCTAGTGACTTCCTTTGTGGAATGCACCGAAGCCAGACTCTCCGTAGGGGACGCCATATTCGTGCGGTAGTAAACTGATAGGTGTCATTGTGACGTGCTATCCAAGATTGGGATATGAGTCACAGTTGAGAGTAACCTAAGTCAGTAATCGAAATACGTAGCGTTCTAGGCTTAGCTGGTTATTATCAGAGGTTCGTGTAAGAATTCTCTCGAATCGCTACCCCGTTAACTCAGCTGACTCGAAAGGATATCAAATTCGTATGAAGTGAAGAATGCGAGAAGAGTTTCCAAGAGCTTAAGAGGAGACTCATTTCGACACCTGTTCTGACAATACCATCTGGTTCGGATGGATTTGTTATCTACAGCGATGCTTCAGGCAAAGGGTTAGGATGTGTTCTCATGCAACGTGGGAAAGTCATAGCCTATGCCTCGCGACAACTTAAAGAATATGAGAGGAATTATCCTACTCATGATCTAGAGTTGGCAGCAGTCGTTTTCGCGCTAAAGATCTGGAGGCACTATCTATATGGGGAGAAAGTAGAGATATATTCAGACCATAAAAGCCTCAAATATTTCTTCACTCAAAAAGAACTAAACATGCGGCAACGACGTTGGCTCGAGCTGTTGAAAGATTACGACCACACTATTCAATACCATCCTGGAAAAGCAAACGTGGTAGCTGACGCGTTGAGTAGAAGATCATATGCAGGAACGAGTGCGATGATGTCAAGTATACGCGTAGAACCAACTTTAATCGATAAAGTTAAAGTTGCTCAAGCTACAGACCCAGAGCTGATGCGTATGAAGAAGAAAGTTCAAGAAGGTGCTATTCCAGAAGCAAGAATCGATGAAGAAGGAATACTTCGAGTCCACTCCAGACTTTGTGTTCCTAACGATTCTGATTTAAAGTACAAGATCATGATGGAGGCACACAATACACCATTTGTAATTCATCCTGGAAGTACTAAAATGTATCGTGATCTTCGACATACATTTTGGTGGAACAATATGAAGAGAGAGATTGCAAAGTTTATCTCGAGGTGTTTAACTTGTCAACGTGTAAAGGCGGAGCATCAAGTACCAAAGGGTCCATTGCAACCACTTGAGATTCCGTAATGGAAGTGAGAATACATTACCATGGATTTCGTTACGGGTCTTCCCACGGTTTCTCAAGGCATAAATGCTATTTGGGTTATAGTTGATAGATTAACCAAGTCTGCTCATTTCTTGCCGATACGGGAGAATTATTCCCTTGAACGTCTTGCTAGTATGTACGTGAATGAGATTGTAAGGTTGCATGGCATGTCAGTATCCATAGTTTCGGATCGTGACCCAAGATTCACTTCAAGATTTTGGGTTAGCTTGCAAAAAGCTATGGGCACGGATTTACAGTTCAGTTCGGCATACCATCCTCAAACGGACGGGCAATCAGAGAGGACTATTCAAACTCTTGAAGATCTATTAAGACTTTGTGTCCTAGATTTCAAAGGAAGTTGGGATAAGTACCTACCATTGGTGGAATTCTCCTACAACAACAGTTATCAGGAAAGTATAGGTGTGGCTCCCTTTGAAGCATTGTATGGACGAAAGTGTCGCTCTCCAGTATGTTGGGATGAGGTGAGAGAAGCAACGTTGTTGGGACCAGAGTTGGTACGAATGACTACAGAGAAGATCCAAACGATTCGACAACATATACAAACGGCACAGGATCGACAAAAGAGTTATGTGGATCTTCATCGAAAGGACGTGGAATTTGACATTGGGGATCATGTATTATTACGTGTAGCTCCATGGAAAGGAGTTACAAGATTTGGGAAGAGAGGAAAGCTCAATCCACGATATATTGGTCCATTTCAGATTCTTGACCAAGTAGGAAATGTGGCCTATAGACTCGCGTTACCTCCAAGTATGTCTCGTGTTCATAATATTTTTCATATATCTGTGCTTCATAAATATGTGAAAGACCCGAACCACGTTATTGAGTTAGAACCAGACGAGATAGCCGAAGACTTAACGTACGAGGAGGTACCTGTCAAGATCTTGGATAGGAAGGAGCATGTCCTACGCACGAAGGTCATACCACAAGTTAAAGTTTTGTGGAAAAACCATGCTATTGAGGAAATGACCTGGGAGTTGGAAACGGAAATGAAAGCGAGGTATCCTCATCTTTTCGAAACACCAGGTACGTATATCAATTTCGAGAACGAAATTTCATAAGGAGGGGAGGTTGTAAGACCCCAAATTATTAATAAATAAAATTTAATTTCCTCTATTTATTATTCTGAAATAGTAAGGGTTGATTTGATTAATGTGGTCAGTTATGGGTAAAATGCGCAAATATTTTAAATAAGCAAGTGGTTATAAAATATTCATTGTTGTCAGGGAATATTCGCTTGGTTGTGGAATATTCTTACTGTCGGAGAATATTCGTACGACAGCGCAGTCTTTTGTGGGCCCCATAACGGAAAGCGATTGGATGAAGAAAACGACAAAAATAAGTTGTTTATAAATAACGGCATAGTTGTTACTGTTAATACTATTAGAATATCTGGTGGTTAAAACACAGTAATACGCGTTGTTGCATAGTAGCACACGGTATTGCACCAATTATTGATTCTTACGTAAGAAGGCACTACTCAATAATTGTTACAGTAATTACTGTTCAATATTGTATTTTATTGATTCAATAATTGCTGCGTTGATATTTTATATTACTGTTGTTTTAATAATTGTCACTACACAGTATTTTCTATTATCGGAACAATAATTCATATTATCTGAATAATATTATTAGATAACATTATTGGCAATGTCTAGAAAGTTCTGTCTAAGGAGAGGTTTGGTCATCTAATTGCGCGCCAGTATTGAAGAGATCCTTATTGGAAAGCCCCCTCTTTCCTGGGAACGGCCTGGTTGCCAGTACTGTAGTTCTGTAATATTATTTGTGTATAATTAATTATTAATTTATACGATGAGGAAAATAGTGATTTTATGTGGATATAGATGGAGAAAATTTTTAATGTGACAATTGTTAAAAATTAATATTTTATCTTTTTCTGATAAAATAATTCATTTAAATATATTATTTTAATAATATATTGATGGTGATATTTTTACATTGAATGTGGGATATATGAGTATATGAGGAGGAAGAGTATTTTTGTGGCATTAAATGATTAACACATATTTTGTGTGTTGGTGGACACAATTCTTGACCGAAAATTTATTATTGACTGTAAAATCGCCCGTTTGTGGATTTCGGTCAATTTCTGTTTGGAATTTGGAAAAACTTTCTTGTGCAAAGTTGTAGAGAATTGAATTTCCTATAAAAACTCGCGAGATTTGAATTTTCTGACAAAAGGTCTATTTATTATGAATTATTAGAGTTTCGAAGTTCCGAAATAATTGATTTTTGGGAGTTTTAGTTAATTATTTTGAGAAAAACGTTTTTTGTATTTTTTGGACATCATAAACATGTGCAAGGTGGCTGATTTCAAATTTTCTAAGGTGGGCTTGAAAATTTATAAATATATATTATTATTATATTAAATTTTCTACTTTGGTGTTCTAAGCATTTTCCTATAAATAGGGTGCTTAGGTTAGAATTGAAAATCACACCAGAAACACAAGTTTCTCTCTCTTTCTCTCCCTATATTAGTGATCGTATTCTTGTGAGTATTCTAATACTTTGAGTATTGCTATACGGTGCAAGTTCAAGTCATAACCTATATCCGGTGTTTCAACTAGAAGTACTGTTTTTGCTGAGGTAAGGGATGTTATTTCTTCTTAAATGATATTATTTTCTTCAATATCATTATGCCGAAGTATTGATCTGAACTTTTTATCAAAATTGGAACTTTTCATGTCGGGGTTACTATTCACGAGTTACTATTCATGAGTTACTATTCACGAGTTACTATTCACCGAAATATGAAATTTTCTTCCTTTCGTCCAAAATATCTATTCTGGATACTAGCTTTGATTCTTTCCATGTTTTGATCATTCTTGAACTTTACTTCACTATGATTATTTATGAGGTATTTTTAGACATGGAATAGCTGAAATACGAATCCTTAATATTTGTTCTTTTGTTTCACTGGATTCGTTTTTTTTAAAATATTTTTCATCATCTTCAGTCTTAAATGATGATATAACTGAATATCTTTGGCCTGTAGTGCAAAGATGAATGATTTCTGATGAATATCTTTGGCCCGTAGTGCAAAGATGAACAGGTGTTGAGGTGAACATGACCAACTGATGAATATCTTTGGCCTGTAGTGCAAAGATGACTATTTGATTCAAGATATTTATTGATTGAAGTTACAGGGATAAAATATTGATGATGGGCTTTTAAATTCATAGATAATCGTAGATTTCATTCTCTACGTAACTCTTCTATGAATTATTATTTTCCGCTGTGAATATTGATTTAAAACTTGTTGTCTATTGAATTCTATTAAATTTTTCCCTGTTGAAGACTAACGATAATTTGTTGTATATTATCTTAGTCATAATATTCTTTATTGGGCTAGTTGAGCTCACCCTTTTCCTTGTTGTTCCATTTTCTTCTCAGGAGGCGAGAATGTAGCAAGTACTAGTCGGGGTATGAAATGAAGGTTCTAGGAAGTTGTTTTAGTAGTCCTCACCATTTTTTTTATAAAATATTGTACCAATAATTGTAATGAGGACTTATTTGAGTGTGGATATTGTCTAGATGACAATATTTGTATTTACACTCACAGTTTTTATGTTGTATTAATAAAGTTGTAGTTGTTTCTGTACCATGTTATTGACGACTCAGAATGGGTGTTGTATACCTGTTTTAGGGGCGTCACATACGTACTCCCATTGAGAAGGGGAGATCAGGTATGCGTAGTTCGAACCTAGTGTGAAAAGGTTTAAAGTTGTATGTGGCAAATGGGGGTGTAGAGATTTTTTTATTTTTTTCCTGTAGTTAGATCGGACCATAAAAAAGGCTACCTACATACTCCCGTGTATTGGGGAGATTAGGTCTGCGTAGTTCACCCCTGGTGGGACAAACTGCAGATGTGAAAAGTTTTATCCCTAGTGGGACAAACTGAAGGTGTGAAAGGTTTTGAAAACCTGAGTTGAATGATGGATCTGATGATCTGGAACCAGGCTACTGATTGGAAAGTGTGTTTGTCCCTAATGGGGAAAATGAATGTGAAGAAAGGTTGTAGGTAGTGAAAGGTGTTGAAAACCTAAACTGACTGGGGATCTGATGATCCAGGACCAGGATGCTTGTTTGCAGGTAACTTAAGACATAGTACCGATTTACGGTGTCTGAGTTGATGAGTTATGGAAATTCATTAGCATCCATCTCTTGTAATCTGAGGGCTCCTCCTGTCAATACCTCCTTGACAACAAATGGGCCTTCCCAGTTTTGGGTGAATTTTCCTTTGGAATGATCTTGGTTGTCAAGAATTTTCTTCAAGACCAAGTCATTTTCTTTAAACTGCCATAGCTGGACTTTCTTGTTGTAGGATCTAACAACCCTTTGTTGGTATAACTGACCATGGAAGATGGCTACGGCTCGAATTTCATCAATTAGAGACAATTGGTGGTACCAATCTTGTAACCATTGGTCTTCATCCAGCTGAGCTTCTATCAACACCCTAAGGGATTTCATTTCCACCTCTATGGGGAGCACTGCTTCCATCCCATAGGTTAATGATTAGGGGGTTGCCCCAGTGGAAAGGCTAATAGAGTTAGAGACAACAAGTCAGGCCATCCTTTATGATTGGCGGACATCTTTTGCACGATCTTTTTGATATTCTTATTAGCTGCTTCAACAACACCATTCATCTTTGGACGGTAGATGACGGAGTTGAGATGTTTGATGTGGAATTTACTGCATAATTCCTCCATCATTTGGTTGTTGAGATTTTTAGCATTATCCGACACAATCACCTCTGGTTGTCCATATCGACAAATGACATTATTTCTGATGAAACCAATGATTACTTCTATAGTAACCCTAGGGGCAGAGGCTGCTTCTACCCACTTGGTGAAGTACTCGATCATGGTGAAGATAAATTGATGACCATTACTGGCTTTGGGCTCGATGGGCTCGATCACGTCCATTTCCCACATTGAGAAGGGCCAGGGCGAACTCATATTGTGGAGCTCCCTTGGAGGGGCGTGGATAGCATTCCCATGAATTTGGCATTGGTAACATCTCTTGACGTGATCATCACACTCAGCCTTGAGAGAGAGCCAGCAATTCCCTGTTCTTAGGATTTTCTTAACAAGTAGAGGGCCACTCATGTGTGGGCCGCATACTCCACCATGGATTTCATTCATGAGCCTCTGAGCTTGGTCTTTGTCCAGACATCTGAGGAGGACTAATCCCGTATCTCTTTTGTAGAGTGCATCTTCTCTGAGGTAGAATTTCATGGCCATTCGATGGATCCACTTTCTTTTAGCCTGACTTGCCTCATCGGGTATAGATCCATCTAGCAGATACCCCTTGATACGCTGATACCAAGGGTGTTAGATGGGAGGTAGCTCATCTGATACTTCTCCAATGTAGTTCCCGTAAACTGGTGCATTTTACCGGGTAAATGTGATATTTGGCATGTTTTCCTTATCAAGTATGTTGATCAAGGAGGCCAAAGTTGCTAGTGCATCTACAAAGTCATTCCTATTCCGAGGAATGTGGAGGAAGGTTATTTCTTCAAACTCCAAAGCCATCTGGATAACCTGTCGATGGTAAGGCGGCAAATTTAGTTCTTTGGTGTGATAGATCCCAGTGGTTTGTCTGATTACCAATTCAAAATCTCCAAAGACAGTTAACAATCTGATGCCCATGGATTGGGCTAGTTTTAACACCATGATACAGCCTTCATACTCTGTTGTGTTACTAGTGTTGGCAAACTGCAATTTGACAAAAATGGGATACTGATCCCCTATAATGGATACTAGAATTGCTACAGCCCCAGAACCCTCCATGTTTATAGCTCCATCAAAATACATCTTCCATGATTGGTGCGTATCGTCCTGATGGTGTTGCTGAACTGTCATTACCCCTTCACCGGGGAAGTATGTTTCCAAGGGTTTTAAAACCCCTGAAGGTGCAGAGGCCAGTTAATCCGCAATTCCTTAACCTTTGATAGAATTTTGAGTCACGTTGATGATGTTAAATTATTGTAGGATCAACTGCCATTTGGACAGTCGACAATTCAGCATGGGTTTGCTGAACACGTACTTGAGAGGATCAACACGGGATATAAGATGGGTTGTGTAACCATAGAGGTAATGTTGTAACCTCATGGAAGCCCATGCTAAAGTATAATAAGTTTTCTCAATCAGAGTGTACCTGTGTTCACTGCTACTAAATCTTTTATTGAGGTAATAAATAGCTCTTTCTTGGCCTTTATCATCTTTCTGTCCCAGCATGCAACCCATGGAATTGTCATTGATTGACATGTACATAAACATGGGAACACCATCCCTGGGAGGTACCAAAATAGGAGCTTTGATTAGCTGTTCTTTGATGAGAAGGAAGGCTTTCTGACACTCATTATTCCATTTCATGGACGAGTTCTTCCTTAATAATTTGAAGATGGGTTCACAGGTTGCTGTGAGTTGGGAGATAAATCGGCTGATGAAGTTGACTCTTCCCAAAAATTCCCGTATTTCCTTCTCTATCTGGGGTATGGGCATTTCCGTGATGGCCTAAATTTTTGTAGGATCTAGCTCAATGCCTTCGTGGCTTACTATGAATCCTAGCAGCTTGCCTGATTTAAAGCCAAAAGCGCACTTGGTTGGGTTCAGCTTCAAGTTGTACTTACACAACCTGTTGAAAAGCTTCTTGAGATGATTTAGTTGGTCTTCCTCCCTTTGGGATTTGACAATGATGTCATCCACATTGACTTCTATTTCTTTGTGCATTAGATCATGGAAAAGAGCCATCATGGCTCGCTGATAGGTAGCTCCGGCATTTATGAGGCCGAATGACAACCGTCTGTAGCAAAAGGTTCCCCAAGGAGTGATGAATGCAGTTTTCTCACGATCCTCTTCAACAACCATGATTTGATGGTATCCCACAAAACAATCAGTAAAGGAGTACATGTCATATTGAGTTGTATTGTCAATGAGTATGTGGATGAATGGCACGAGAAAGCTATCTTTGAGACAAGCTTTGTTCAAATCCCTGTAATCCACGCAAACTCGCACCTTTCCTCCAGGTTTAGGCACGAGGACTATGTTGGATAGCCACTCAGGGAATGTTGACACCATGATGATGCCGGCTTGAAATTGTTTCATAATTTCTTCTTTAACTTTTAAACTCCACTCAGGTTTTAATCGCCTGAGTTTTTGCCTGGCTGGCTTAAATCCCTCTTTGATGGGAAGGCGATGAATGACGATGTCAGTTGACAAACCGACCATGTCTTCATGAGACAATGCAAACACATCCTGGATTTGGATCAATAGAATAACCATGTCATTCATTTGGTTTGGAGTAAGGTTCGTACCCATCTGGATTTGTTTGGGGTTTTCTGAGGTTCCAAGGTTAAAAGAGGTGGTTTGATCAAGATTTGGCTTGGGTTTGTCTTCGACCCATTCTTTAATCTCCTGAGGTATCTCATAGTCCTATTATTCAATCTCCATTAAGTCTGAGTCCAACTTTACATCAAAGTTACAGTCCTTGTAAAGAATAGACACCTCATCAGCAAGTTTAGGTACATCTAACTTTAGAGTCCTGAAACAAAATGCTTTCACTTAATAAATAAAACTATTCTATCATACAAAGTGTTAGCATGAAATGACAAAAATAACTGCTAATACTGTATAGCAAAAGTAAGCAGTTATTGTTATCTACAAGGCAGAGGGAGTTTCTGCCCTTTTTACCCTGGTCGGCAAATGCAAGGAGTGTTGCTCCAATTGCCAAGGGTCAAGTCCTGGTCGACAACTGTGATGAAGGGGCTGTTATCGTCCTCCTTCTCTTGAATGATGGCCATGATGTTTGGGCAATCATCATCTGGAATATCTCTGTTCATACCCTCCGTATGGATCAGCACGCGCATGTTTGATAGATGTTTATTTATCTCTTGTTTGCGCCTTTGATTCCTTTCCTCTGCCTCCGGGTCTTGAATCATTACTTCTTTTCCCTTAATCGGTATCGGCTTAGGAAACAGTATGGCTACCACAAGGGTAGGAATGTTTAGTAAAGGATGTACAGGGTTATCACTTATAGGTTTAGGCAGACGCCTTATAGATGAAGGAACATGTTTATGCTTGTGTGGGTTCCTGTGATTGGACCCGGAAGAATAGCCTAGTCTGGTTGTCCCTGTCTAACTGGGAACTTGTATTGGGTATTTGATTCCCTAATGATCATTTCCTAACCCCTGTCTAGATTGAAAGGCCAATGATATCATCTCTTGACTTGTCGACATTACCTCGGCAGAAACTCTGGGTTTCAGAGGTCACGCCCCAATGGGTTGATAGTGAGTGTTGCTCACCTCAAGGGCTTGGAAGCTGACAGGCTCAATTTCTATATTGAAACTGATAATGGGTATATCACTTTGAACAAGACATTCTGGCTCAGCACTGACAGTGACTAGATTACTGTTGATGATATATTTGAGTTGTTGATGAAGAGTGGATGGGACGGCTCAGGCCATATGAATCTAAGGTCTCCCCAATAGTAAAGTGTATCCTTTAGTGATCTTGAGCACTTGGAAGGATATGTAGAATGTATGTGGACCGATTTTCATGGGCAACTCAATCTCTCCGATAACATTTCACCGAGATCCATCAAAAGCTTTGATGATTGTATGGCTGCTTCAAATCCTGTTGAGATTGATGTTCATTTTTTCTAATGTGGCATAATGGCATATGTTTAGAGATGATCCTCCATCTATTAGCACTCCTCCCACCACATATCCGGAAGACATAACTGATATGTGCAATGGTTTGTAATGACCCATCCCTTCGGGGGGTATGTCATCATCAGTGAAGGTTATCACATTACTGTTGAAGATGTGATCAACCAGATGATGGAATTTCTCAACATCCGCTATCTTTGGCAAGTAGGCTTCTTCTAATATTTTTAATAAGACCTTCATATGATCTTCTGAAGAGAAAACCAAGTCCAAAATAGAGATCTATTGTGGAGCTTCTCTAAAGCCTTGAACCATCTTGGCTTCATTGTGTCCCATCTTATGGAGGAATTCTTCAATCTTCTCCATGGGCACTTTCCCCCTAGATCTGATGATAGGCTTCATCACTCGTTGAGGAAGATACAGTGGATTTTCTTTAGACACTGCAATAGTTATATTGGATGTAGATCCTTCAGCCTCTCTATAGTTTCATGGCACTTTCTGGAGACTGATGACATGATAATGTGGCCTGAATAGCAATATGATTGACTTTGGTGCAACCACTTTCAAAGGGTTTTCAACGCCTTTGAGCTGAATTGGTTGAATTGTAACTGGTGTGGCAGCCAAATCTCCTCCAGAGGATATAACTGCTACAATATCCTTCCATCCTAAAAGAAATGTGTTCCCACTATCAGTCGATACATCGTTATTATCTGCCATTTGTAGGTCACCGCTGTCAATCATGTTTTTAATAAGATGGCGGAGTGCCCAACATTCCTCAGTACTATGACCGCGAGAGTGGGAATGGTATTGATATACTCCATTAGCATCAAACCGCTTTGAGCGTGGGTTGACTGGAGGTAGAAGTATTGTGATCTTTCCCTCATTAATCAGCATCTGCAATATCTCTTCCATCGGTTGGCTTAAATAGGTGAATTCCCTTTTGTTGGCGAAGTCCCAACGGGCTTTAGCTTTCGCTTTTCTAGCAATCTTTTCCTCTAATGTTTCACCTTCCTACGTAAGTGGTGGAGTACTTGTGATAAGAGAAAGAAGACTTGCCTGCTCTTGACTGAATAACTTATGTGTGACTTAGTGTTGATGAACAACCAATTCAGCCAATTAATTGACTTGTTCGCCAAGAGACTTTAACTCTCGTTCCATCATGAACTGGAATTATGAATAATCCCATTTGTCAGAATTATCCTTGCTGATTTGGGATGAACCACCCACGTGTTTGAAGTATTTGGAGCTTTCTGCAGTGCCCCAGTTAATCATGTTAACCTCCTCTTCCTTATATTGAGGGAGAGGGTTGTCTTGAACGTGAGGTTGGCCGGGCTTGGTCACCACAATCGCACCATTGTCAATTAAATCCTGAATCTTATGCTTACGGGCCCAGCAATCCTGAGTGTCATGGCCTAGAGCTCCAGTATGGTAAGCACACTTCTTGCTTGCAGTGAAACCCTTTCTACTCGGGTTGGATGGTTGAAGGAGATGAGTGATTTTTTTTCTGAGCTGTCAGAAGTTTGAGAATGTTTTTGAGTGAGTCCCCTAAGGGTGTGAACACTCTTATACGTCTGACTTCTCCACTTTTTGGTAATTAAGGGTTTGAAGACTGTGCTTGAAAAGGGGAGTAGTTTCTCCTTTGAATAGGTAAATTTTAAATACCTTTTTGTCCTTGCAGTATCAAGGAAACATCCTCTTCTTTCTTCTTATGGACCCTCCGGGGGTTGTTCCCATAACTTCCAGATTAGATGTGCTCAGCTACGGCTTTTAAAGCAGGAAGGTCTTGAATCTTTCCTGACCTCAATCCCATTTCATCCATTTCTCCATGCTTGATCACTTCTGAGAATGACTTTCCTATTCCAGCTAGGACCTCTCATAAAATGGAGCTTCTTAAATGTCTATGAAGGTCATCACCACTTCAGACTCGGTCATAGATGGGATAACTTGAGCAGCCAGAAGCTTCCATCTTTGGGCATACTCCCTGAATGACTCATTAACTTGTTCCTTGACCTTATACCGGTCTGGAGCCATCTGAGTTTGAAAGTTGTATTGACTGAGGAAAGCATGGGTTAACTCCTCCCAGCTATGAATTTTGGAGTTATCTAATCTGATGTACCATGTTCTAGCTTCTCTAGTCAGACTTTTCTGAAATAGCTGCATTCTGAGCTTTTCATTTTTGGCATAAGATCCAAGCTCTCCAATGAACACCTTTAAATGTGTATATGGATCTCCCAATCAATCATATTTCTCAAAATCGGGAGTTTTAAATTTTTCCGGATAATGAACCCCGAAAAAGATGTAAAGGTCTGAATATGAAACACTCCCGTGTGTTCCAATCCCTTTGATGGACCGAATGGTCTCTTCCATTTGTAGAACCTTCTTTTGAATATCATCGGTGTCTTGATCTTCTTTAAGATGGGTGATTTCAGGGGTTTTGTTGGTTTTATCAGACTGAGACTCAGGTGCTAGAACTTCTTTGTCTGTACCCTGGATTCCTCCTCCATGTGCAGAGGGTTCTGTGTGGATGGGTATTTGTGGACCCGGAGTTGACTTGTGTGATTCTTTGAGCAGAACAACCAACTCTGTAATTTGATTATTTAATCCTTCGAACTCCTCACGAGAGACAGGAGTAGGATTAGGCTGGCCAGATGTAGCCATATTTGGCTGTAGGCTTATTGCCTTTTTGGACTTGGAGCGGGTAACTGGACCAATCGTTTCCCTACAAAAAGACTTATGTAGTTTAGTCTTAAGGAAACGTGGAAATGTTACATGCTACGTAATGCGTTCGTTTTTTAGGAGTGTTATCCTGCAAAACAGATGTCAGCTGTTTTAACGCAAGATAGCATGACAGGTTTTGATATGAAAAGGGAATGCATGTTCATATATTCCTTTATATTTTCCATTACATTGAGATTGACATGGAAATGAAATTACAAGTATTTAAATGGGAAGGTATGAAGAGACTTTCCTACGTGTTTGGTTTATCAGAGGCTGGCCTATCTCAGGCTACTCTCGTGGCTTTTTGGCATGAAGGTTCCCAGATCATCACAATTTACTCGATGGAAAGTTAATCCGATCTTTCAACTGGAGCGAATCTGGGTGGTTCCTTTCCTGAGCCTCGTGGAATTAGTCTTCCAACAAGTCCAGTAATCAAACAATGACAAGATAGCCTCCTGGTGGAGGGACCACACAACATACATTCACATACATCGCGTCTCACCGTATGGAAATGATGACATGTGTGAAGCACTAATATCACAAGCAAATATGGTGCGAAGCACTAAGTGCAGTAAATAAAGCATTAGTATACATTCATTCAAATGTAAATGCAACATCCACGCACAAGCAGGTAAAAGTTTTGAAAAGATTTGATAGCGGCTTAAGCCCTCTTACTGGTATCCCCAGCAGAGTCGCCACCTGTCGACGTCAGGATTTTTATTTGTCCCTTTCTGTTCTTGTCTTTTGGTGTTCTCATGTTAAGTGAGATTTGTTTGAAAAAATAAGTTTGAAAAGGTCCGACATGTATATGTCGACGATTTGACTGTGAGTCGCCAGTTGGTAATTTTAAATGGTTGCACCAACTCAACCGAGAAATGGTTTGCACATAGACCTAGTGATGTGACACTGTTTAACTAGTCTGCAAAACCGAAATTAGTTAGGGTCTGGGAGCTTGATTAAGTGGAGGGAAGGTGTTAGGCACCCCCCGACTTCTGTGTTAACACGGTTACCGCCACTTTTCAATTTAAACTTTTATCTGAATGTGTGTGTGTATGTGTAGGTCTATGTGCAGTTATCTGGAAGTATTGCTATGCCTCATTTGCACCTATATACAAAGGGTTTGACTTTTGTATAAAAGTTCAATTTTAACAAGATATAGCAATGATGTTTTGTAAAATAGGTTTTTCAAGCCCTTGTGCTCAATAGTAATTGAGGCCTTTGATACTTCCATTTTATTATGTGTTCGGCTGGATTGCTTTTATTATTTTCGAGATGCGAAGCATCTTCGAGAAAATAAGATATATAGCAGCGCCGAACTCCTTGCGGGCATGAGAGCCATCTAAGAAAATTCAGACACTGGAAATAATTTACAAGCTGGCTGCAGCTAAAAATGTATACTACGGGAACTGAATCTAGATCCAGGAACTAAATCTGTGATCGCATGATTCCTAGGCTCACATGACAAGGAAATATGTATAAAAGCTAAAATAAGAACTAGATTTGAATAAATCTAAACTATTTCAGCTTCATCGGTTCCAGTTTAGTCACCATGAACCGGCTAAAGTGAGAAATAGCTAGATTAAGACAAATCTAGCCCATAATAAAAAATAGAAAACGAATTAGATTTGAGTAAATCTAAGCATTCCAGCTTCAACGGTTCCAGTTTAGTCACCATAAATCGGTTAAAGTGAGAAATAGCCAGATTTAGGCAAATCAAACCCACAGGCTGATAAACAATTATATATATATATATATATATATATATATATATATATATATATATATATATATATATATATATATATATATATATATACGGTCCGAATCTTAAGTTCACCCCTTATTCAACTCACCCGAGCTCACCTCCCCCCTTTAGCGACGGACCCGGCGACGGTTCGGTCATACAACATCGTCTATACTTTTAGCGACAGACAACATATAGCGTCGCTAAAAGTATAGACGACGGTTGTATGACCGAACCGTCACCAAGTCCGTCGCTAAAGGGGGGTAAGCTCGGGTGAGTTGGATAAGAGGTGAGCTTAAGATCCGGACTCTATATCGGTCCGAATCTTAAGCTCACCCCTTATTCAACTCACCCGAGCTCACCCCCCCTATAGCGACGGACCCGGCGACGGTTCGGTCATACAACATCGTCTATACTTTTAGCGACGAACAACATATAGTGTCGCTAAAAGTATAGACAACGGTTGTATGACCGAACCGTCGCCAAGTCCGTCGCTAAAGAGGGGTAAGCTCGGGTGAGTTGGATAAGAGGTGAGCTTAAGATCCGGACTATATATATATATATATATATATATATATATATATATATATATATATATATATATATATATATATATAAGCTGTAAACGCACCGGATATCACACCTAGGCTCAATCGAACAAAGTTCGATAATAGTGTATCACTACAAGAAAAGGGGCTATCAGCAACCGCCTATCAGCGACCGCATGTGCTCGCAGATACTTATCAGCAACCAACTACGGTCGCTGATAGGCGTCGCATAAAATTCGATCGTTGGGATGCACATCAGCGACCACTATTAGCGACCGATATATCGGCGACCGATATTCGTGACCGAATTCGTCATTTTGGTCGCTAAGTTGAGTCAGCATGGTTCAGGGCCAAAGGCTGACGTGGTCCAGGTGTCAGCGACTACTATCAGCGACCGGTGGCGGTCGCTAATACCCTTAAATGTTAGCCGTAGCTAATAACTCTCAGCGACCGCATGCGGTCGCTGATTTTAAAAACTTGAAAACCAGATTTTTGCTGTTTTGCAGAATTCCCAAAAATCTGTACCTGTTTTGTACCTGCTTTATCCCAACACACATACATAATAATATAAACATCTTGCACAACAATATAAACATCCATCGTCCACCAACACATACACCAAACTAGTATATAAACTATATAAACCTTTAAAAACCAATAAGAATTGAATAAATATAAACAAATCTAATGTTTAAGTAACATACAGACATCCAAAGAATGAATATAAAAGTACAAAATTCTCAAAGAACTAAAAAACAGAGCTGTATCGATCGTCAAGCATCATCGCCTCCTTGATCACCCTGTAATTAACAAAATAATAAAACAAGTTACAAATATAGTAACTATGTTGATACTGGTATATATTATGACAATATACAACAAATTGATTACCTCGTCGCCATCCCCATGCTCCCTATGCTGTGATGCTGCTGCTGCTACTTCCGCTACTACATCAGCTAACTCATCAGGACTTAGAGCCGCCAGATGCTCGCCCAGTATCTTCAAAAGATCTCGATCTCGACATATAGCTCTCACACAGTCAGCCGGAGTATGAACAGCTGGATAACTTGATGACTGTGAAGACTGGGTAGCAGAGCTGCCTGAGCCACTGAAGGATGGGCGGCGTCGTTGTCCTTGACCTTTAATGTAGTTCTTCTTCACAACAGACGCCCTCTCCCACAACACTTGATCAATTGGTGGACGTGGAGTGCCTTCAGGATAACGCGCATTCAATAAACGCTTATAAGTATCATGTCATCATGTTAACAATTAAATAGTTAAAAATAAATTAGTAAAATTCTAAAGAAAGACGTAAAACTTGATAAACAATAAGATCAAAGTTGTTAAAACCTATTACCGATATCTAGATAGCATCAAGCAGACCATCACGGGTGGCCACGTACACATCCAGCCAATGGATAGGCTGACCTTAAGACTGAGACTCCTATACAAAACATATTCCATTATTACTAACTAACTAAACATGTGATATTCTATAATTCATGATTGTAAACATATTAAAACTTGTGAATACGTACCCTGGCAGTGATATGCTGCAACTATGAAATACTACTGCCCTTGTATGTTCCTTTAGCCTTTTCGCCATCGGGTACACCCGAGGATCTATTGGTGGTGGCAGTCTTTTGTCTTTTCACCCAGCTCTCAGCTCTCCATTGGGCACACATCTCAGCCCATATGGACTGGGTGCACCACCAGGGGCTATGCTCGTGCATGTAATCCTCTCCCTGGCCTAGAAGGTCGATCGATGCATTGTGAAGTGCTTTTTGTCGTTCTTTATTCAAATTGTCTTTGGTGCAGACCGCGCACTTCTACTAGAATAATGTCTGTATCA
The DNA here is from genome assembly GCA_016801055.1 of Panax notoginseng. Taxonomy (NCBI): domain Eukaryota; kingdom Viridiplantae; phylum Streptophyta; class Magnoliopsida; order Apiales; family Araliaceae; genus Panax; species Panax notoginseng. The sequence goes on along the minus strand of CM029022.1, from coordinate 88,405,686 downwards.
CTGAAGCTTGCACGTCCTCCCATCTATACCTTTTTCGCAAATAAAACAACAATAATAACATTACTAAACAATTATCCTAGAATATTATATTATCTGTCATAATTAAAAAAAACATACCTGAAATTCAGCCGAAATAGCATCCTTGTGGGCGATAGGTGTGTTCGCCCACGTAATCACAGGTGTAGGCCAATTCTGTAAACACAGCTGTGATATGCACTTGACGATCTTATTATCTGAAAAATCACTATAATATACAACAATTTACAGATTTCGGTCACTAGTATGAATATCAGCGACCACATAGTGTTGGTTGCTGTTAGGCCTTTTTCTTGTAGTGTATGTATATAAGTATTTATATATATAAAAAAGAGGTAAACGCACCAGATGTATATCCAGGCTCAATCAAACAAAGTTTGATGGGAAGATATATATATATATATATATACAGTCAGGATCAAGAGCATTCTCCTTAAATAGCATTCCTGTAACGGGTCGAATTTACTGAATCGTGATTCTGGGGACAGAATCCTTTTAAGAGGGAAAAGATGTGACAATCGAGATTTTGTAATTTATTTTAATATTTATTGGAGTGAATAAATATTTTTTTTCGATGAATTAATTATTAGATTAAATAATTATTTAATGCAATTATGGTAGATTAATTTAATTATATGTGTTACATTTATTAAATTAATGTGGAAAATAATTATTATTCGAAGTATGTCATTATGTGAGCTTGTTGTATTAAAAGAAATATTTAATAAGCCTATTGGTATTTTAATTAATTTAATTATTAATCAGAGAGTTAATAATTTGACATTATTTATTAATGAGAAATTTAATTATGTGACTATGTGAATTTATGAGAAATTATTATATTTTATTTAAAATAAATTAAATAAAATATTGGATTTATTATATAAGAAGTGCGACATTTTTAAACTATATGATAAGGTGTTATTAAATTAATTGGTTTTGAAACCAATTCTTGCCAACCAAACAAGACCCAAAAGGGAGTTGTTAGCAGTTACCCATGATCGGGTAACTGATCTCTACTGCGTCACTTCAATTTTTTTTATACGTCTTTCCTTTCCTCCCTTGTCATTGTTTGGCTAAGTCTGGCATAAAACAGAGAGAAAATAAGAGAGAATTGCTAAGAGATTTGTGTGAGTCAAAAAGAATCAGAAGGAGTTCATCTCCTATTACCTTATCTACGCTTGGGTAATCTCTTTAACCAATTTTTTATTTACGTCATTTAAAGTTTCCATGAATATGACTCCTAAGTCTTCTATAAAGTCTCTATAATTGAAATTGTGAGAGTTATGTGCATATATGTGTTAAGATGTCATTTAATGTGTTTTAATATATATTGTATATAATTTCTTATCATCAATTCATACTTTTACGTCGTATATGATTGCTGCAAAATTACAGAGTTTGGGTTTTGGTCATATGGCCTTATACGTGATATTTCATGTGTTGATCATATATTATCCCTAAATTTTACACTCGTATTTTATTATGCATGTTAATATGAAGAGACCAAACTTTAAATGAACAAATTTGGCTTTATAACGAATCCGTGGCATTGAATTTTAGGAATTTATGTTCAATACTTCAAGAACATCAAGAACAATACAATTTGCATATTTTAATTCTGTAATTATATGTTTTAATGGATTAAAATCATTCTATAATTGTTGGGTAATGATTATATATGAATTATAACATGTGGGTATGTGAAATGTGGTGAAATTAGTGTTTAAGAAGTGTTGATTTCGCTGAATTCTGTGTTCTTCGCGAACTGGAAATTCAGAGTCTGGGGTTTAGCGCCGCAGCGCCAACTCCCAGTTCATTTCTCGCGCCGCAGCGCCACCGCGCTGTAGCGCCAAGTACCAGGCCGCAGCGCCACGGCTCCGCAGCGCCAAGACTCAGTACAAAAGTGGCGCCGCAGCGCCACTTAGCAGAATGTCCAGAAAATATTTTTTTTAAATGTTCAAGTCTAGCAACGTGTTAGTAACTTATAGTAATGAACATAAAAACTTGTTAGACATATAATGAGGTGTTAAAATAAATTCTTAACACGTCCATAACACAATTACGTGTAAATTGAATGATCGAATGCATAGTTAGCTTATTGTTCGTGAAATCTAATTTTTAACAATAAGTGTAGTAATTGACTAAGTATAATCATAAATTCGAGATTAGACAAAGAATAACTTAAGATATTTAGTACGTTATAATTGACTGGTATTGTGAACGTAATTGATATGTAGGATTTAAATCAAAGAACGAGTTTAGTTAAAGTATAATCTACGCACGAGGCAAGTTTTCTAACCCTACTTGTTATCGTTATATAAGTTGATTAATTCACCTTCCTACATTGAGCAATTTCTCGTTATTATTGATCAAGTCTGTTTTGTATATTAAAGTTTATAAATCTTTCAAGCATGATGCTGTTATACAATACTTATTCTATTGTATACCTTTTGAGATTCTATTCAATTAAGTTATCAATTATTGTTAAACCTTGTTAGACTAGCGAACCCTTTTTGATTCGACTAGTCCATAGTTGATGAGCGTTCTAAATTTCAGAACCCTTGATGAATTATCCAAACCAAACTTCCTTTGGTGCGGACTCGAATGTCAAACTGAGATGAACAACCCTGTATAGGAGATTATTTACGCTTTAGCGTTAAGATATTGTGCACAGTATGGTACTAAGGGCTGATCCCCTTAAGTACGAGAAGAAAGGTCCATAGTCTTATGATTGTTAAAGGTTTCAAGTATATCCCTTGGCAACCTAGGACATAGTTCAAGGTCTAATGACTCTCAGAAATTCTTTTGATTCTTGTTATTCATTCTTGATTTAAAAGTTGGGCTTTTATATTCGAAGTTATTATTTTCCTCGCATGTTATTATATTGTTGTTTTCATTATTATACTTGTGGGCAATCGTGCTCACTCTTGCGTAATAATAACATTGCAGTTAAGAACAAAAGAGCAGACGAACCTTCCACTAGTAAAGGCAAGGGCAAGGTTAACAAGTGATGAAGACTTGTTGTTTTGTATGATGATGTATTTTGTTTAAGACTTATGTTAATGATGTTGTTTAAGACTTATTTGTTTATGATTCCGCACAGATGTTTAAGGTTAGAGTAACCTAGGATTTATTTATTATGTAGATGATATAACCCCATAAGGGGAGATTTATTATTATTTCTATCTATTGCATGGTTTGCATTTATTTATGGGTAGATAGATGGATGATGTTGTAATAACTTCGAATATAAAAGCCCAACTTTTGAATCAAGAATGAATAACAAGAATTAAAAGAATTTCTGAGGGTCATAAGACCTTGAACTATGTCCTAGGTTGCCAAGGGTTATACTTGAAACCTTTAACAGTCATAAGACTATAGACCTTTCTTCTCGTACTTAGGGGAATCAGCCCTTAGTACTATACTGTGCACAATATCTTAACGCTAAAGCGTAAATAATCCCCTATACAGGGTTGTTCATCTCAGTTTGACATTCGAGTCCGCACCAAATGAAGTTTGGTTTGGATAATTCATCAAGGGTTCTAAAATTTAGAACGCTCATCAACTATGGACTAGTCGAATCAAAAAGGGTTCGCTAGTCTAACAAGGTTTAACAATAATTAATAACTTAATTGAATAGAATCTCAAAAGGTATACAATAGAATAAGTATTGTATAACAGCATCATGCTTGAAAGATTTATAAACTTTAATATACAAAACAGACTTGATCAATAATAATGAGAAATTGCTCAATGTAGAAAGGTGAATTAATTAACTTATATAACGATAACAAGTAGGGTTAGCAAACTTGCCTCGTGCGTAGATTATACTTTAACTAAACTTGTTCTTTGATTTAAATCCTACATATCAATAATGTTCACAATACCAGTCAATTACAACGTACTAAACATCATAAGTTATTCTTTGTCAAATCTCGAATTTATGACTATACTTAGTCAATTACTACACTTATTGTTAAAAATTAGATTTCACGAACAATAAGCTAACTATGCATTTGATCATTCAATTTACACGTAATTATGTTATGGACGTGTTAAGAATTTATTTTAACACCTCATTATATGTCTAACAAGTTTTTATGTTCATTACTATAAGTTACTAACACGTTGCTAGACTTGAACATTTAAAAAAAATATTTTCTGGACATTCTGCTAAGTGGCACTGCGGCGCCACTTTTGTACTGAGTCTTGGCACTGCGGAGCCGTGGCGCTGCGGCCTGGTACTTGGCGCTACAACGCGGTGGCGCTGCGGCGCGAGAAATGAACTGGGAGTTAGCGCTGCGGCGCGAAACCCCAGACTCTGAATTTCCAGTTCGCGAAGAACACAGAATTCAGCGAAATCAACACTTCTTAAACACTAATTTTACCAAATTACACATACCCACATGTTATAATTCATATATAATCATTACCCAACAATTATAGAATGATTTTAACCCATTAAAACATATAATTACATAATTAAAATATGCAAATTGTACTGTTCTTGACGTTCTTGAAGTATTGAACATAAATTCCTAAAATTCAATGTCACGGATTCGTTATAAAGCCAAATTCGTTCATTTAAAGTTTGGTCTCTTCGTATTAACATGTATAATAAAATACGAGTGTAAAATTTAGGGATAATATATGATCAACACATGAAATATCACGTATAAGGTCATATGGCCAAAACCCAAACTCTGTAATTTTGTAGCAATCATATACGACGTAAAATTATGAATTGATGATAAGGAATTATATACAATATATATTAAAACACATTAAAATGACATATTAACACATATATGCACATAACTCTCACAATTTCAATTAAAGAGACTTTACAGAAGACTTAGGAGTCATATTCATGGAAACTTTGAATGACGTAAATAAAAACTTGGTTAAAGAGATTATCTAAGCGTAGATAAAGTAATAGGAGATGAACTCCTTCTGATTCTTCCTGACTCACACAAACCTCTTAGCAATTCTCTCTTATTTTCTCTCTGTTTTATGCCAGACTTAGCCAAACAATGACAAGGGAGGAAAGGAAAGACGTATAAAAAAAATTCAAGTAACGCAGTAGAGATCAGTTACCCGATCATGGGTAACTGCTAACAACTCCCTTTTGGGTCTTGTTTGGTTGGCAAGAATTGGTTTCAAAACCAATTAATTTAATAACACCTTATCATATAGTTTAAAAATATCGCACTTCTTATAAAATAAATCCAATATTTTATTTAATTTATTTTAAATAAAATATAATAATTTCTCATAAATTCATATAGTCACATAATTAAATTTTTCATTAATAAATAATGTCAAATTATTAACTCTCTGATTAATAATTAAATTAATTAAAATACTAATAGGCTTATTAAATATTTCTTTTAATACAACAAGCTCACATAATGACATACTTCGAATAATAATTATTTTTCACATTAATTTAATAAATGTAACACATATAATTAAATTAATCTACCAGAATTGCATTAAATAATTATTTAATCTAATAATTAATTCATCGGAAAAAAATATTTATTCACTCCAATAAATATTAAAATAAATTATAAAATCTCGGTTGTCACAATTCCTCCTTAAATAGCATTCTTTTATTAAAATTACGTCGTTTTGGAGGGACGAAGTGACATTTTTATAAATACGTGGTAGCATTGTATTTACAAAAATACCACCGCGCCCCTCTAAAACGACGTCGTTTTAATAAAAGAATGCTATTTAAGGAGGAATGCTATTTAAGGAGAATATTCTTGATCCTTACCGTATATATATATATATATATATATATATATATATATATATATATATATATATATATATATATATATATATCTAAAAGCAATAAAAGCCATGGATCGACGATCCGGGCATACACACACAACACGACTCTCAACGTTAATAGATATGTATGTATGAAATTAAGAAAAAGCTTAAAAATCTGTAATATCTTACAGTGGGCTGCCAAAGAAGATTTCAGATAGTTTTTTATGCTTGAAAACTCGATTTCCATTGGTTAAATCTCAGTATATTATAAAACACGAGCTCACAAATATTTAGAAAAAAGAAGCACTCAATTTGGAGCACTATAGAGGTGTGTACAAAGTGAAATGAACAGGGCCTCCTCGCCTTTTTTCTCTTAAAAATGGCAACCGCAAGCCCTCTATTTATAGAGGGGGGAGTTGCGGGTCTAATCGCGGCAGCCGCGAGTCTACCTGCGACTGCCCAGGGTGCACCGGGCTCTGCGGGTCCTGTCGTCTCGAAGAACGTGTACTCGTACAACACGTTGTCCGTTTGAACCTTCATAATTTCCAATCCGGGCATCCGATTGAGGCGTGTTGTACCTATTTGGAATGTTGTTGTTGAAAGATACATAATGACATGGGATAAGATGTTGTACGAAGCTGGAAAGATGGGTCCATGACCAGATCTTCAAGTTTTCAAATTCTATCCGGTGTGCTGTCTTGCGTAGTAGTCACTCGAGATTTGGAGCTATGGCTCTTGTGGGACACTTCTGTATGAAATATGGATTGAATTGATGTTGAGGCGGTGTGAATGTAGCATCGAGGTGGCAAAATAACGATTTTGCCCCTCACTGGGGTTATCTCCGGCTCTGGGCTGATATAGCAGTCGTTGCTCAATGTTATCTCTGAGATTGGGCTACTGTGAGTGTTGAATGTCCTCAGGGGTGTTTTTGAGATGTGTTTGACCTCTCGGGGTTATCTCTGGGGTTGAAATTGAGTGCCTTGGGGTTGGCTCAAAGGTTAAAACTGACTTCTCTGGGGTTATCTCCGGAACTGGAACTACCTTCCTCGGGGTTGTCTCTAAAATTAGAACTGAATCTCCCGGGGTTATCTCTGGGACTACAACGGAGTATCTCGGGATTGTCTCTGATATTGAAAAACTGAGTATGGTTGTCTCCAGGATTGAGCTTATTTGACTTCCAGAGTTATCTCTAGAAGACGATTTTGCCCTCCTGCAAAGTTAGTAACAGGAATGTAAAATTTTAAGTGTCTACAATAACATAATATAAAAGACACAAGATGTTTTAAGTGATTCAGAGACTAAACAACTCCTACTCCACTCTTCTACTCAACGAGTAGGATATATATAGGCCCAACACCATTTTACATCTGAATCCGTAGGATTCTTTTGAGTCACAAAGTCTCGGCATCGAGTCTCTTAGACTCAGCATTTTGTTAACTAATGACTAGGATCCACCGACCCCACTTTGGTCGCATAGACCAGGATCCACCGACCATTCTTCCTATTTTGTAGAAGTGTTTGAGGAGCTTCTAAGATGGCTTGAATGCATTTTCTGGTTCTTAGCAGCATTGTTGATCATTTTTTTGGTGCTTGGTGAACTCTGTTGTTGAAGCTTGATTTCTTCTGATTATCAGTAGCTACTTATGATTAATGTTGATATGCTACTAAGCTATTCACTTAACCTCATTATCTTTTGTGCTTAGCAGCATTGAACACTTTTAGGTCGTAGACTTGTGATCTATGTCTTCAGCGAGTTAATTTTGAGTGTTCTTGATGAAACGTATAGTGGTGCTTTGAGTTTTGCCTTCTGATCTACCACTCTCACATCATCAGCATCAACTTCTTCATATCTGGATCTTCATTTATGCCATGTCCTCCACTTTCTTGGCTCTACGACTCTGGCTCATTTGCTCTTGAGCATTCTAGCTCTTTTGTCTTTGGCTCTACGGCTCTGACCTTTTTATGTACTCATCAACTTCTTGTAATTTGATGAGGTGCTGCCAAAATTAACTTTAATCTCCTTCTCTTTTGGCGTTTCCAGCTTTGAACATTTCTCTGCTCGTAGAGTAGACCTTACTCTAAGTTCTCTCTTGTTCAACTTTATGTTCATCTCTGATGATGATTTTCGTTTTGTATTGACGTTCAGTCCTCATTAATGAGTGAGTTTTATACCTACGAATTGGATCTTATTAGACTTGGATTATTATTATTATATGTTGTTTTGTGTGCATTTCATACATTTTATATTATTTTGTAGGCCATATGACATTGGCATGAAGAAGCAAGGAAAAGCAATCCAGACATCTTTTGGAGAATAATATGCAAGAAGGAGAGATTACAGGGCTTTTAATGCTAAGTTTGATGCATGTTCTTAGCTTGGAACTTTAATTTTATTGTAGATCTTATCGAGAACTTTGATTTGATAGGTGGCACGTTTCGTAACTCTTTCTGGATCAAAAGTTATGACCTTTTTATAACGGGCATTGAACCTCAAAGTTTGAAGTTTCCATTTACATAGTAGTCAATTGAAGCCCAATTTCGACCTTGATCTATCCATAATCTCTCAATTCTCTAAGAATAAAAGTTGTAGAACTACTTCTTCTCTTTTCGGAACATCTTGAATCGTCCCAATTGGATTCAGATGCGAGAGTTATGTTTATTTTACCAAAGGATGTCGCAACAAAAAATTGGCAGGCGCACTCGTGTCCATTTCTAGTACATTTTGGGCATGGCCACGCTACTCTCTAGAATCAAAAAATGCTCTCTACCATTTGAGTACGACCGCGCACAATTCCAAGCTATTTTCGGCGCGGTCGCGCCACTTTGGGGGTTGACCAGAGTTAACTTTTTAACTTTGTAACCAATTAGATTGCAAATTTGATTCCTTAATTTCTAGTAGGACTTGGATTTATGTTAGAGACTATAAATAGTTGTTATTATTCAATATATGGGAGAATTCAATTGTATTAGATTTTATTAGATTTAGGATTAAAACCCTAGTTTGGGAGAAAGATTGCAAGGCGAGTTTGAAGATGTCTCTCTCTAGTTTCTTTGCTTTGCCTTCCATCATCCTTCTTTTCTCAGTTCCTTAATTTTCTATTAATCTCGACTCTGGTTTTTCGTCTTTGTCTCATCTCTAATTTCTCTTCTTTTTCTTCATGCTCCTTTTATGTTCTTATCTTTTTTTGGTGTTTCTAAGCATGATGAGCCACCCTCATCTCTCTGCTGGGAATTCAGTTAGCAGTGAGTCTAGGGAGGTTCTTTGTAGAGTTTGGGGTTTCTAAGCCTAACTCTACTTCGCTCACTTCTCCTTTTGTACTCAACTGCGGGGATATGAGTGAATCGGATGCAAATCCCATTACTCAGATTGTCAGCCTTAGTTATGAAGAATATATAGCTCTTAACAAAGCTTTAGAAGTTGATGTCGGTCCTGCTCTGGGAGAAAATGCAAAAGAAATCTTTCTTAGTGCTTAGCATTTTTCGCATAAGGATAGAGAAAAGGCCTTATTTGAAAGGAAAAAAATCAACAGTTGATGGATTTTCTTTCTAGTAATTGGACCTCTGTTAATAATGTTCAAGCTTTTGTAGCTGAAGGTAAGTTATCAAAAATTGGGGATGCACATAAGGTGTTTGATATTTGTCCTCCTTCTAGTTGTCTCCCATCTTCTCTAGCCGGCTCCTCTGTTCCTACCTTTCTTGGTGGCAAGCTTATCCCTATTTCATGTGTGGGGGAACCCTCTGGGATGGCGCGTGGTTCTCTATTGCCCTCCCCAACCTTAGGGGGGCCCCACTTGATGGTACGATTCCTGACAAATCCGTCTCACCTTTAAATTCAAATTTAAAATTTGGTACTGTTTCCCTTGCTGAGGAAAATTTGGTACCTTATGACTCCGTCAAAGATAGTTTTCTATGGTAGCAAGTTGCCTAGACAAGCGAGTTATCTGACGATGATGTAAGCCAAGAAGTTATTGAGACAAGGCTATCTAAGATATTTAGCCTATATAGTCGATACTCAGAAAAGGGTGCAAAACTAGAGGAGATACCAGTTGTTAGGAATTTTGTGGACATGTTTCCGGACGATTTGTCAGGACTTCTGACAGATAGGGAAATTGAGTTCGTTACCAACTTAGCATCAGGGACTGCTCCGATATCGAAGGCCCCGTACAGAATGGCTCCGGTGAAGATGAAAGAATTGATGGTACAACTACAAAAGTTGCTAGACTAAAAATACATTCAGCCGAGTGTATCACTGTGGGGAGCACCAATGTTATTCGTGAAGAAAAAAGATGGGTCAATGCATCTTTGCATTGATTATAGGGAGTTAAACAAAGTCACTATTAAGAATAAGTATCCATTGCCAAGAATAGATGAATTGTTTGATCAGCTGAAATGAGCTAGATACTTCTCGAAGATAGACCTGAGAAGTGGGTATCATCAGCTAAAGTTAAGGAAGGATGATGTACCGAAGACGACATTCAGAACTCGGTATGGACATTATGAGTTTCTGGTAATGTCTTTTGGTTTACCAATGCCCCCGCAGTATTTATAGATTTGATGAACAGGGTGTTTAAGCCATTCTTAGATAAGTTTGTGGTGGTGTTCATCGATGATATTCTGGTATACTCCAAAACTCAAGAGGAACACGTAGAACATTTATGTTTGACGTTAGAGATGCTAAGAGGAGAAAAGGTGTACGCTAAGTTCTCTAAGTGTGAAGTTTGGCTAGAACGCATGCAATTTCTTTGGCATGTGATAAACAAAGATGGAATTTTGGTAGATCCATCAAAGGTTGAAGCTGTAATGAATTGGGAACAACCGAAGACACCATCAGAAGTGAGGAGTTTCTTGGGATTGGCAGGTTACTATAGACTCTTTATTCAAGATTTTTTCCACAATTGCCACTCCGTTGATGAATTTGACAAGAAAAGCTGTAAAGTTTGTTTGGATAGAGAAGTGCAAAGAGAGTTTCCAGGAATTGAAAAAGAAACTAAGCATGGCACATGTGTTGTTATTACCGGATAATACAAGAAACTTTGTGGTGTATAGTGACGCATCGCATAAAGGACCAGGCTGTATGCTTATGCAAAACGGCAAAGTCATTACGTATACCTGAAGGCAACTGGAGGACTATGAGAAAGGGTACCCGACTCATGATTTGGAATTTGTTATGGTGGTGTTTGCTCTGAAGATATGGAGACACTATCTCTGTCGGGAGAAGTGTGAGATATATACGGACAATAAGAGTCTAAAATATATTTTCACACAGAAGGATCTGAACATGCATTAGAGAAGATGGTTGAAACAAATAAAAGATTATGATTGTGAAATCTTTTACCAATACCGGTAAAGAAAATGTGGTTACCGACAATTTAAGTAGAAAGGGTCGGGAGAAGTTGATGTTGTTAACTGCTTAGGAGAAGCTAATTTTAGCAATGGCAAAACTAGAGTTGGAAGTGAGATATCCGAAGGAATCAGATGAAAGATTATTCCAGATGGAGGCTAGTTCAACTTTGGTGGACAAGGTAAAGAACGCCCAACTTCAAGACGAAGGATGCGTGAAAATCAGGGAAAAATGTCTGAAGGTAGTGAGTTAAAATTCAAGATCGATGCCGAAGGATTACTGAGGTTCGAGGGAAAAATCTTGGTTTCACCAGTACCCGAGATTAAAGACAAAATTTTGACCGAAGCTCATAATTCAAGGTATTCAATTTACCCGGGAAGTACGAAGATGTATCAAAATTTACGACAGCATTTCTGGTGACCGAATATGAAAAGAGATGTTAAGTGTGTTGTGAAATGCTTGACATGCCAAAAAGTTAAAGCTGAGAATTAGAGACCAAGAGGATTGTTGCAGCCATTGAAAATACCGAAATGTAAGTGGGAACCTATCACAATAGATTTCGTGGTAGGTCTTCTAACTACACAGAAAGGCTATGATGTAATTTGGGTGATATTACTGACGAAATCAGCGCACTTTTTGCCAATCAAGGTTAGAAACAATCTAGATCAGTTGGAAAAGTTATATGTCAAGGAGATCATTTCGAGGCATGGGGTTCCACTGTTAATTGTGCTAGACAGAGACCCACGATTCACGTCGAACTTCTGGAAGAGACTACAAGAATGCATGGAAACATAGTTGAGAATGAGTACGGCGTACCATCCTCAAATGGACGGCCAAAGTAAACGAACAATCCAAACATTAGAGGATATGTTGCGAGCATGCATCCTGGATTTCAAAGGGAACTAGGATGATCATTTACCATTGGCTGAATTCACCTAAAATAATAGTTGCCACGTGAGTATTGGCATGCCGTCTTACGAAGCGTTGTACGGCAGAAAGTGTAGAACTCCACTATGCTGGTATGAAGTTGGTGAACGTCAACTGCTAAGGCCGAAACTGGTACAATAGACCGCCAAAATTATCAAAATCATTAGGATAAGATTGATAACTACTCAAGACAGACAAAAGAAGTATGCCGATCAACATCGACAGAATCGAGAATTTGATGTCGGAAATTTCGTTTTCCTAAAAGTTTCTCCCTAAAAGGGAAAATCCAATTTGGTAAGAAAGGGAAGCTAAGCCTGAGGTTTATTAGACCCTTTGAGGTACAACGAAGAATTGGTGAAGTGCTATGAGGTAGCTCTACCTCCAGAGTTAGAGCACATTCACAATGTTTTTCATGTTTCGGTGTTACGCCGTATAAACTCGACTACAAGCATGTAATCGAGTATGAATTGTTACAGTTTGATAAAGATTTATCTTATAAGAAAATTCATATCCAGATAGTTGACAGGAAAGAACAAGTGCTCAGGAATAAAGTGATACCTTCTGTGAATGTGATATGGAGGAACCACAATGCCGAGGAAGCTACGTGGGAACTCGAAGATAAAATGATGAAAAGGTATCCTAAGTTGTTTGTTTGATCCGTGTCTTCGATTCTGGGGATAGAATCCTTGTAAGGAGGGAAGAATGTGACGAATGAATTGTTTGAGTTGTGATTCTGGGAACAGAATCCTTGTAAGGAGGGAAGGATGTAACGATCAAGAATTTTTGTGTGTAATTTAAAATATTTATTGAATTAAATAAATATTTTAGTTGATGTGTTAAATAAATATTTGATTGGTTTATTGATTTATTAGTTAAATGAACAATTCATGAGTTGTGGTGAATTAACTTAATTAAGTGTAATATATTAATTAAGTTGGTATTTGGTAATTTTGTGGTTTAGAGTTTTAATTTAATGAGTTAATTAAATTAAATGAGTGTTAATTATTTATTATATTACATAATGATAATATTCTAATTTAATTTAATAATAAAATTAGAGAGTTGATAATGATTAAATGAATTGTTATAATATTATTTTAATTTAATTTAGTAATTAAATTAGAGACGTACTAATTAATTAAATAAAATTATAATTTATAAGAAAAATTATAATTTTGTAGCAATTGGATTATGTGGCATCTTAATTTAATAAGTTGTTGTTAGCTTTAATTTAATTGAATTTGAATATTAGAATTTAATTAAATAAAGTGTGATAAATAAAATATATAGTAAATGAGTTATTAAAATAAGTTAAAAGGAGTTTTAATTTAGTTTTTACCAAACAAGGCTTAAGGCTTTTGAATTCCTATTTTAATTTAGTTTTTGCCAAACAACTTAGTAGCTTTTGAATTTTAAAAAAAAGTAACTGACATTTACATTATATATCAGTTTTTATAAGTTACGTATAATATAGATAGAGGAAAGAAGAAATACAGAGAGAAAAGAGATTCATTTACTCAGGCATGCAAATTAACCCATTTACTGTTCGCTGATGACATTCTCATATTCAGTCATGCGTTATCACTTCTTGGGTATAATATGCCAGTTTGGAATCCAAGAATTGACGAAACTCTTTCTCCCATTTACTCTTCCAAGAAGGTAATATGACAGTTTGCATTCTATCTCCATTATTAATTCATGCATTCAATCTTTCTCCCTTTTCTCTGGTCTGATTCCCAACACCCACAAAAGCCAATGCTTTCTTGATAATCTGGACCATGCTACCACTCGGGACATTTCATCACTTCTTGGATTCCAAACTGGCATATTACCTTCAAATTTTTTGGGGGTCCCTCTGTTATCACAAAGCTCTCATACTCTGATTGTGTTCCCTTAATTCACAGAATAACTAACCGAGCATCTTCTTGGACTACTAAGGTTTTATCCTACTCGGGTAGGCTCCAGTTAAGCAAATCGATCCTCTTCTCCATCCAAGCTTACTAGAGCAACCATTTTCTACTCCCCAAGGCAGTACTTCGAGAAATCCAGTCCATCCTTAGTCGGTTTCTATGGCAAGGCGCATCCTTGGTTAAGTATGGTGCCAAAATAGCTTGGTCTACCATTTCTCTACCTACTTCTGAGGGCGGCTTGGGTATTAAAAGCCTCTTGGAATAGAACAAAGTGCTGATCATTCTTCATCTTGTGCACATCCTTCAATTTAAGCCTAATTCCTTATTGGCTAATTGGATTAAAATAACTACTCTTAAGAATCGACCATTTTGGCAGATTCCTATCACTCAAGACTGCTCTTGGACTTGGAGACAAGTACTTAAGCTCAGACCTCTCACTTTACAGCATCTTCATTACTTGGTTGGTAATGGGCATCATATTAATTTCTGGTATGATCCTTGATTTAATGGTACAGTTATAAATCCCACCTCTAGTTTACTCTCCCACCCTAGCATCCCTCCTACTACCAAAGTGAGTCACATTCTTATGGAGACATCTTGGAAACTGCCCTCTAGCAATCACCATAAGGTTATTATGCTACGTAGACAGCTGAAGCTTCTTCCTCTTCCCACTCCCTTACAGGATTGGACTACTTGGGATTCTTGGGATATCAATATTGTTAAAGCCAAACATATTTGGGATTCCATCAGAGCTCGACAACAATCTGTTCAATGGAGTTTCATTCCATGGAATAAGCTTCATGTTCATCGATACTCCTTTCTACTTTGGTTAGGCATTCAATAGAAACTACCTACCAATGACAATACTATGAACTACTCTGCTAGGACTTGGAACTGTCCTTTATGCTCTCAACAACCTGAAACATTTGATCATCTATTTTATGCTTGTGCCTACTCCTCCTCCATTATCAGTTCGCTCTCAACTTAGGTAACTGGAGCAGTATTCCTTAGTCTTGGGATGATCTTATGGCTTATCTCATTTCTTTCCAAGGCACCACTCTCTCAAGAAACATCATATGCCTATCAGTTGCTATTTCTTTTTACAAAGTATGGGAAGCTCGGAACACTAAGATTCACAGGAACTCTCTCATTCCACCGGATAGTCTCGCAAAGGATGTTATCCATCTCATTAAATCAAGACTCTACTTGTAAATATTTTATTAAGGCCACTAACTGCCAATACTACTGTAACTGGCTCCTGTAATTAGTTATGGTTAATGTTTCCATGCTTGTGTATTCGGGATTTCTTTCCTATTATAGTTTCTTCATCTTTGGTTATGTCAACAGATGAATTAGCTATAAAATATGGGGTATGCCCCTTTGCCATTATTTTTTGGGTCCTTTCTATAATACAAACAAACTTAGCAAAAAAAAGAGAGAAGGAAGAAGAGAAGATTTCTTTGTGAGTTTGAAAAAATCAAAGGAGGTTGTTATCATCTTTGTTGATTAAACAAGAGCTTGAAAGTAGTAATCTAACTTCAAACTATAAGTATATATTTTTCACTGTTCTTCATTGTAAGATATATTTTTATTTCTTTGTAATTTGATTTTGATGATAATTGTTAAATAAATGGTTTGTATATGTTAAATTGTGTATATAAACAGTTTTTATGTGTTTTAAAGTTAACTAATCCATGAAAACATGATAAATATGAAGAAAATCATATTATAGTGAGTTTACAGTGATATATACACGAATATGGATTATGTGATGTTAAAATTGATGCTCAATTCATGTTTTAATGCATAAATTGGTTATTGATTATGAAACTATATGAAGAAACGGAAACAATGTGATTTAAACGGACTTTTTGATTAAGAAACGAATTTACACTTACTAATTTGATAGAAGTGTTAAAATGGAGTTTTTACAAAAAAAATAGTGAATTTAAAGGTTTTAATTTGGATGTTTATGTTGTTTATATGATTAATATCATGTTAGAAACATTAGTTTGTGTTTGTGTGAAGTTTATGTAAATTATATATGTTAAATTTGTTGTTTAGGAGAAGTTTTTAGGCCAATTTGGCTTTGTTTTGAGTTCTTCGCGAGCACTGTCTACGTGATACTGTGTCGAGACACCGCAACGCCTATTCTATGAAGAAACAGAGTGCTACAGCACCATTTTGTGCTTGATGGCGTGTTCAGGCGCTGCAGCGCCTGTTCTGTGAGTAAACAAGAGCGTTGCAGCATCGAGACCGAGCTACATCGCCGGTTTCAAGCCTTTCTCTCACGCGGCAGCGCCGTGCCTGAGTTGCAGTGCCGTGCCTGAGTTGCAGCGTTGTGCCTGAGTTGCAGCGCCTGCTGTAGTTCATTTGGCAGTGCTGCAGCATCACTTGGCAAAATTGCCAGAAATGATTATTTTAATGTATAAAATTTTGGGATGTTAATCTAATTGTATGTAATGATAACGAAAGTGCATTATTCATGTTATGAGATGTTTAAACAGATTTTTAACAAGTAAAAAATGGTTTCAAGTGGTTGATTAATATGTTAAATATGAAGGATGGGTCGATGCGTTTTTGCATTGATTATAGGGAATTAAACAAAGACACTATTAAGAATAAGTACTCATTGCCAAGAATAGATGACTTGTTTGATCAGCTAAAAGAAGCTAGATACTTCTCGAAGATAGATTTGAGAAGTGGGTATCATCAATTAAAAGTAAGGAAGGAGGATGTACCTATGATGACATTCAGAACTCGGTATGGACATTACGAGTTTCAAGTAATGTCTTTTGGTTTGACCAATGCCCGTGTAGCATTCATGGATTTGATGAACAGGGTGTTTAAACCATTCTTAGATAAGTTTGTGGTGGTATTCATTGATGATATCCTGGTGTACTCCAAATCTCAAGAGGACCACGTGGAACATTTACGTTTGATGTTGGAGACGTTAAGAAGGGAAAAGTTATACGCGAAATTCTCTAAGTGTGAATTATGGCTAGAATGCGTGCAATTTCTTGGACATGTGATTGACAAAGATGGGATTTCGGTGGATCCATCAAAGGTGTAAGATGTAATAAATTGGGAACAACCAATAACTCCATCAGAGGTGAGAAGTTTCTTGGGATTGGTAGGCTACTACAGACGATTTAGTCAAGACTTTTCCAAAATTGCCACTCCGTTGACAAATTTGACAAGGAAAACTGTAAAATTTGTTTGGACAAAGAAGTGCAAAGAGAGTTTTCAGGAATTGAAGAAGAAGCTAAGCATGGCACCTGTGTTGTCATTACCGGATAATACAGGAAATTTTGTGGTGTATAGTGATGCATCACATAAAGGACTGGGCTGTGTTCTTATGCAAAACGATAAAGTCATTGCGTATGCCTCAAGACAACTAAAAGACTATGGAAAAGGATACCCGACTCATGATTTAGAGTTGACTGCGGTGGTATTTGTTTTGAAGATATGGAAACACTATCTCTATGGGGAGAAATGTAAGATATACACGGACCATAAAAGTCTGAAATATATTTTCACATAGAAGGATCTGAACATGCGTCAGAGGAGATGGCTAGAATTGATAAAAGATTATGATTGTGAAATCTTTTATCATCCGGGTAAAGTAAATATGGTTGCTGACACCTTGAGTAGGAAGGGTCGGGAGAAGTTGATGTTTTTAACTACCCAGGAGGAGCACATTTCAGCAATGGCAAAACTAGAATTGGAAATAAAACTTTCAAAAGAATCGGATGAAAAATTATTTCAGATGGAAGCTAGTCCAACTTTAGTGGCCAAAGTGAAGAAGGCTCAACTACAAGATGAAGGATGCGAAAAAATTAAATAAAGCGTGTCTGAGGGTAGTGAGGTGAAGTTCAAGATCGATGCCGAAGGACTACTAAGGTTCGAATGAAGGATTTGGGTTCCAGCAGTACCTGAAATTAAAGACGAATTTTGGAATGATACTCGTAACTCAAAATATTCAATTCACCCGGGGAGTACAAAGATGTATCAGGATTTACAACAGCATTTCTGGTAGCTGAATATGAAAAGAGATGTTGCAAAATGTGTCGCGAAATGTTTGACATGTCAAAAAGCCAAAGTTGAGCATCAGAGACCAAGCGGATTACTTCAATCGTTGGAAATACCAGAATGGAAGTGGGAGCATATCACAATGGATTTTATAGTAGGTCTTCCGACTACTCACTACTCAGAAAGGGTACGATGCAATTTGGGTAATAGTGGATAGACTTACGAAATCAGCAAACTTTTTTCCAATAAAGATTAGATTCAATCTTGATCAGTTGGCAAAGTTGTATATCAAGGGGATCGTTTCGAGACATGGAGTTCTATTGTCAATTATGTAAGACAGAGATCCGCGATTCACATCAAACTTTTGGGAGAGACTACAAGAATGCATGGGAACACAGTTGAGAATGAGTACGGCGTACCATCCTTAAATAGACAGCCAAAGCGAACGAACAATCCAGACGTTAGAAGATATGCTAAGAGCGTGCATTATGGATTTCAAAGGAAACTGGGATGATCACTTACCGTTGGCAGAATTCGCCTACAACAATAGTTACCACGCAAGCATTGGCTTGCCGCCTTACGAAGCATTGTATGGCAGAAAATGCAGAACTCCTCTGTGCTGGGATGAAGTTGGTGAACGTCAACTGTTAGGAACCACAGTGCCGAGGAAGCTACGTGGGAACTCAAAGACAAAATAATAAAAAGTTATCATGGGTTATTTGTTTAATTTGTGCCTTCGATTCTGGGGACAGAATCTTTGTAAGGAGGGAAGAATGTGACGAAGGAATTGTTTGAGTTGTGATTCTAAGGACAGAATCCTTGTAATGAGGGAATGATGTAACAATCCAGAATTTTATGTGTAATTTCAAATATTGAGTGAATTAAATAAATATTTTTGTTGATGTATATTGTTAAATAAATATTTGTTTAATTTGATTGTTTATTACTTAAATAAATAATTCATAAGTTGCGGGGAATTAACTTAATTAAGGTAATATGTTAATTAAATTAATAATTGGTAATTTGGTATTTTGAATTAATTTAAATAAAAGAAGGATGAATTAATTATTATGTGGTAATATTCTAATTTAATTTAATAATTAAATTAGAGAGTTGATAAGGATTAAATGAATTGTTATAATATTGTTTCAATTTAATTTATAAATTAAATTGGAGATTTAGTGATTTGTTAAGAAAAATATAATTTAATTGGAATTACAATTATGTGATAATTTGATTTATTATGTTAATGTTAACTTTAATTTAATTGAATTTGAATATTAGAATTTAATTAAATAAAGTGTGACAATTAAACTATATAATAAGAATTTTAAGTCTTTAATTTTAAATGGGTTTTACCAAACAAAGCTTAGGGCTTGTTACTCTTTATTTTTAATTTTGTTTTGCCAAACAAGCCCTAGTGGCTTTTGAATTTAAAATAAACATAACTGATATATTAAGTATTATTATTATTATATGTCAGTTTTTTTTATACATAATAATATGTATTAGTTAGACTATATCAGTTTTATATTGTGTAAAGCTAAAAGAGAGAAAGAACATAAAGGGGAAAACACAAAGAGAAAAGAGAGAAAGGAGAGAAGGAAGAAAAGAAGAGTTTTTGTGAGTTTGAGAAAGTCAAATGAGGTTGCTATCATATGTGTTGCTCAAACAAGAAATTTGAGGTAGTAATTTAACCCTTTTGTTTTTAGTTCTTTGTGTTCTTCAGTTTTCATAAAAAAAATTCTCTATAATTGAGTTTTTGAGTATGATTGTTGAAAACATGGTGTTATATGTATTAATGGGTGTTGATAACATGTTCTATACCATTTATTCATGATGTAGAGTAATTAAATTCGTAGAAATATGTTTAGTATTGAAGAACTTAAATTACAGTGGTATATATATGTGATATGGCTTATTTTAGAATTAAAATTGATGTTCAATTCATGTGTTAAACTGTAAATTATTTGTTGATTGTGAAAATACATGAAGAAACGAAAATAATATGATTTAAACGGACTGTTTTGGTTGTAAAACGAATTCACAGTAAATTGTTTCGCTAAGAATGTCTAGAAGTGAAGAAAAAGTAAAAATAGTGAATTTAAAGGTTGTAATTTTGATGTTTATGTTGCTTATATAGTTAGAAATGTGTTAGGAACATTAATTTATGTTTCTGTAAACTTATTACAACTTGGGTAAATTGGAATGGTTGTTAGAAAGGAGCTTTTAGGCCCAATTTAGCTTTCTATTATGTTCGTTCGCAAACTGCAGAAGCTGATAATGGGTACCCCGCCCTGGCAGGCGTTACCAGTGTTTTTTTATGCCGCCCCGGCAGGCTTTTGTAACTCAAAACCCCCGCCCCGGTGGGGGGTAGGCAGACTTACCAAATGTTAGAGAAAATTTAAGCAAACATATTTTACTAAAATGGGAATAACTTTTTCATACGAACTTTGATTGATGCGATTCAAGATGATCCGAAATGAGGACGAGCAGACCTACAACTTTTGTTATTTAAGTTTTTCAATTTGATGTCGTTAGTAGGGGTACAAATGGCCATCTTTAGGACTAATGTGCACTCAGAGGCAATCAGAGAGCGTCGGGATGCACGTATATAAGTGCAGTCCTTTGTGTGTTAATCTTATCTAATTTAAGGAACATGATAACATGTAATAAGATGTTATATCAGGTTATTAACGTTCATATATTGACATGGCATCATAATTTGATAAGTTGTAAAAGAGCTAAAATGTGATACTCATGAAAAGATGTGATGTTGTTTAAACTTAAGATTCGAGACTTCAGTCTTGTAATATGTGATGTGCGGTAGTAAGCAAAAAACTTAAACTAAGTTAACGAGCTATACTAACAGTGGGAACTAAACACATAAAGTTAATATTAGTATAACTAATCATTTTTGTCAATACATATGGTATGTGTAGGACTTGTGGTGAACGTGAGTAGTGATCGTTTAACCTACGCACGAGGCAAGTTTTCCAGCCCTAATCTCTATTTGAGTTTATCCTATCTTACTTACTTTATCCAAGTTCTCTAACCCTAAACTTTCTTTGAACAAGTTTCCTTACCCTAACTTGATTATTATTACGCAAGTTCCTAAACCTTATTTGTTTATATAAAGTAAGATCTTCATCCTATCTTGTTTACTATTGTTGTGCAAGTTTCCTAAACCTAATCTTTATTTTGAGCTTATCCTATTGTTTATAAATATGCAAGTTTTTATTCTGTATTGTTTATCAAATTACGCAAGTTCTTGAATTCTATCGAGCAAAGTTCTTAATATTGATTCCTTATTGGAAAAAGTAACCTTAGCTTATCATTGTTGTTCAAGCTAGGTTCATTATATATTTTTAATGCTTTGAAAGTTATTCTTAAAGCATGACTTTGATGTATCATACTATTCATTTATAGTTCATAATTACTCTATAACATGTCATTGTTAAACCCTCGCATTGTCATTAAACTTTTGATTCAACTAATCCTTAGTTAATGTTCGTCGAACTCTAAATTACCATTGAAGCTTATCCAAAACAAACTTACTTTGGTACAGACTCGTATATTAAAATTGAGATGAACAACCTTATTATAGGGGATTATTTACGCGAAAGCATTTAGATGTTTGTGCACAATACATGGTACGAATGGCTGATCACCCTAAGTATGGGGAGTCCCTACAGTCTAATGACTGTTTAGGTTTAAGTTGAAAGAAATACTTAAAACCTTGGACATAGTTCATAGTTTTGTGACCCTCAGATAATTTCCAGTACCAGTTATTGATTATCGATGTTAAGATATGTTCATCAATTCAAATGAGTCTATTCATTACCAATCATTGTAATCTTTCAAGTGAGCATTTGTTTTGCTCACTCTTGCATATATATAGCCATTGCAGCTAAAGTTGAGGAGCTTGACGAGCCAACCACTAGTAAAGGAAAAGGAAAGATGAACAAGTGTTGAAGACTTGTAAATCTATTGACATTTATGTTTTCAGACTTAGTTTAATTATGTGATGTAATTATTTAATTTTTTGCATTTGATGAATGTTAAAGGTTAGATGACCTGGGATTTATTGGTTTAAGTTGATTTATTGGTTTAAGTTATGTAACCCTTTAAATGGGAAGATTTATTATTTAAATTTTTATTGAATTTGAGTAGTTAGAAATGAATGTTTGGATAGTGAACACCAAATCCTGTGGGAATGAAGTACGCATATTTGGGGGTGTCTAAGTTGGTATCAAAGCTTTAGGTTTTGAACCTTAGGTGGGGGAAAAACTTTAGGAAGTAACTTTATAAGAGATTGAAAAGATAGTGGTGATAAAATCTTATCGAGTTTTAAGGAAGAAATAATAAAACACTCTATGTAATGTGGTTGCAACCTATGTGCTCGTGAGTGTCGAGTAGTGATGATTAGTAATTAAAACTTAAAATTTTTGTTGTCAGGATGGCTAATACGGGAGACTCCAGTCAGGCTAGGGAGGAGGGACCTCATATGCCTAGAGAGGAAGAGCCTCGAGATATTTAGGTAGTCTGGGAACAGCTAGTGTCAAAGGCGTCATCTTTGTTGGTCACAGTGGTTGGTTATGCCCCGAAGTTGAAATAGGAGGGTATACCTGATGATGAGGATGTGGTAAAGACGGATGAGGAAGACCTCGTGGAGCTACCACTGACGGATGAGGATGAGGATGAGGATGAGGATGAGGATGAGGAAGAGTTTCCACCAAACTCTATCTCAACTAAAATGTATGGTGAAGTATACGATCGTAACATTGAGCTTTAGGATAGAGTCGAGGAGTTGGAGGAGCTAGTAGCTGAACGTCAGACTTCGATGGCACAGAAGGATGATGAGATCCGGGATCTTGATGAACGTCTCATCAATGTGGAATGGAAGTTGTTTCACACTAAGGGGGAGAATGAGCAGCTGATGGAGGAGGTTATGAAACTGAATGATAACTTGAAAGAAGAATCTGCCAAGAGAGCAAAAGTTGAAGATGTATACGAGAAAGCTTCTCAGCTTGCAAAGGTAACAGAGGGAGAGGTACAAGCAAAGAAGATCAAGATGGAAGAAATGGAATGTGCTTTTCATATTGCGATGAACCGAGCTCAAGACCGAGTCATGTACTCGAACTCAGTTCGAAGAATTGCCATGGTATATGTTAAATCGTAGAACAATGTTCCGTGTCATGAAAAAGGAGCGTTGTAAGGCTGTGCAGCAACTTAGTAGGTCTTAATAGAAAGTGCATTATTGAATTAATAATTAAATAGTAAACAAGATGTAAATCCCAAGTGTTATGTGACTAATGGGATATGATGATATTATCCTAAAACTTTATCAGTTCGGGAAAGTGATGTAGATAGCAGGGATGCTATCATTGCTATTTTTTAAAAGATGATGAATGAATAAAATATTAATATTTACTCAAGATAGTATGTGTTATGTGACGATCATTTATGGTGTGCAAGTTAAGTAGAAAATACTAGAAAATACTTAAGAAATTGAGTAATAATCTAATAAGTGTATTTTAACAGAAAATGCCTCCAAGACGTCAACCATGACAAAAGAACCCCTAAGGGGTCTACCAATAACAACGATGCCAATGCTAACCCTGTTCAGCAATTGGTGACATTACTGACGGGAGCACCGCAAAATCAGCCGCAAAACCAAGCTGCGACTTTTAAGGATTTCAAAGCAGTTGGACCACCAGAGTTTTGTGGGTCCATGAATTCGGCTGAGGCACAGACCTGGATCATGGAAATAGAAAAAGTTTTTGATGTTGCTAGAGTCGAGAGGACCAGAAGACTTCTTTTGCGACATTCATGTTGAAAGCAGAAGCCAACTACTGGTGGCAGGCAAATAAAACCCGAGGAGAACAGGGAGTGATGGCTTGGGATAGGTTTAAAGAAATATTTTTTTAAACCTATTTTCTAGAAAGCTCAAAGAATCAAATAGAGGTCCAATTTTTAGAGCTGAAGTAGGGTGCGATGACGGTGTCGGAATATACGGCGAAATTCAATGAGTTGGCGAGGTTTACTCCATATCAAGTCAACACAGACAAGCACAAGGCAAGAATGTTTGAACAGGGATTGAAGACCTGGTTATACAGTAGAGTCTCTATGATTCAACTGAAGACGTTTCCAGCAGTGCTTGAGAAGGCAATTATCGCGGAAGGTGAAAGTGATGCCTTAACAAAGTACAATCAGGAACAAAGAAAGAAGAAGAGTGAGAATGAAGGAAAAACTGGTGGTAGCAGTGGCGGGAATAACAATAAACCAAAGAGGAAGTGGAACATGAGTGTAGGTGTTGGAAGTCAGCAGAGTAGCCAGCAGAAAAGGAAATTTGAAGCGTGTGCTAGAAATCACACTAGCGTATGCTTGAGGGGTAAGCGAGTGTGCTTTAATTGCAGCCAAGAGGGTCACATTGCTCCGAATTGCCATCAACCAAAGAAGAATGCTAGTTACACATACCGGTCAAAGGATCATCTAGCTTGCGAGTGCCCTAAGAAGAAAACTGGAGATGCAACTGAAAGCAAGGGAGGTGGCAGTGGAGGTACATTGGCTATTATTGGACTGACGTCATCAAGAAGACCCACAGTTAGAACCTTCAACATGACTGTGCAAGATGCAGTGCCGTCAAAAGATGTTGTGTCAGGTATTATTCCAATCAATGATACAGATGAATATGTATTTTTTGATTTGGGTGCTACTTGCTCGTTTATATCTGATGAATTTGCTAAGAGTCTAGGGTTTCCTAGTGAAGAGTTGAATTTCCCTTTGAACATAGAAATTGCGAATAAGGAGGTGATTCATGTTAGATTCGTATATAGGAATTGTAGGGTGAATATTAAGGGAAATATTATGATAGTAGATTTAATCCCGATTAAACTTGGAGAATTTGATGTCATATTGGGAATGGATTGGATATTCAATTATGGAGCGATAATTGGTTGCCAAAAGAAATGTGTAAACCTTATGACTCCGTTAAAGATAGCCTTCTATGGCAGCAAATCACCTAGATAAGCAAGATGTCTGACGATTATGCAGGCCAAGAAGTTATTGAGATAAGGCTGTGTAGGATATTTAGCTTACATAGTCGATACTCAGAGAAAGGGCGTGAAACTGGAAGAGATACCAGTTATTAGGAATTTTGCAGACGTATTTTTGGAAGATTTTCCAGGACTTCCGCCATACAGAGAGATCGAGTTCGTTATCGATTTAGCACCTGGGACTGCTCCGATATCGAAGGCCCCGTACAGGATGGCTCCAGTAGAGATGAGGAATTGATGGTACAACTGCAAGAGCTGCTAGACAAGAAGTACATTCAGTTAAGTGTATCACCATGGGGAGCGCCGGTGTTATTCGTGAAGAAGAAGGATGGGTCGATGCGTCTTTGCGTTGATTATAGGGAATTAAACAAAGTCACTATTAAGAATAAGTACCCGTTGGCAAGAATAGATGACTTGTTTGATCAGTCGAAAGGAGCTAGATACTTCACGAAGATAGATTTAAGAAGTGGGTATCATTAATTAAAATTAAAGAAGGAGGATGTACCTAAGACGACATTCAGAACTCAGTATGGACATTATGAGTTTGTGGTAATGTCTTTTGGTTTGACCAACGCCCCTGCAGCATTCATGGATTTGATGAACAGGGTGTTTAAACCATTCTTAGATAAGTTTATGGTGGTATTCATTGATGATATCCTGGTGTACTCCAAATCTCAAGAGGAACACGTGGAACATTTACGTTTAACATTGGAGACGTTAAGAAGGAAAAAGTTATACGCGAAATTCTCTAATTGTGAATTCTGGCTAGAACGCGTGCAATTTCTTGGGCTTGTGATTGATAAAGATGGGATTTCAGTGGATCCATCAAAGGTGGAAGCTGTAATTAATTGGGAACAACAAAGGACTCCATTAGAGGTGAGAAGTTGCTTGGGATTGGCAGGCTACTACAGATGATTTGTTCAAGACTTTTTCAAGATTGTCACTTCGTTGACAAATTTTACAAGGAAAGTTGTAAAATTTGTTTTTTACGGAGAAGTGCGAAGAGAGTTTTCAGGAATTGAAGAAGAAGCTAAGCATGGCACCTGTGTTGTCATTACCGGATAATACAGGAAATTTTATGGTGTATAGTGATGCATCACATAAAGGACTGGGTTGTGTTCTTATACAAAATGGCAAAGTCATTGCGTATGCCTCAAGACAACTGAAAGACTATGAAAAAGGATACCCGACTAATGATTTGGAGTTGGTTGAGGTGGTATTTGCCCTGAAGATATGGAGACACTATCTCTATGGGGAGAAATATGAGATATACACGGACCATAAAAGTCTGAAGTATATTTTCAAATAAAAGGATCTGAACATGCGTCAAAGGCGATGGCTAGAATTGATAAAAGATTATGATTATGAAATCTTTTATCATCTGGGTAAAGCAAATGTGGTTGTTAACGCCTTGAGTAGGAAGGGTAGGGAGAAGTTGATGTTTTTAACTACCCAGGAGGAGCTCATTCCAGTAATGGAAAAACTAGAATTGGAAGTAAAATTTCAAAAGAATCGGATGAAAAATTATTTTAGATGGAAGATGGTCTATCTTTAGTGGACAAAGTGAAGAACGTTAAACTACAAGATGAAGGATGCAAAAAAATTAAAGAAAGAGTGTCTGAGGGTAGTGAGGTGAAGTTCAAGATTGATGTCGAAGGACCACTAAGGTTCGAGGGAAGGATTTGGGTTCCAGCAGTACGTAAAATTATAGACGAAATTTTGAATGAAGCTCATAACTCAAAATATTCAATTCACCTGGGGAGTACGAAGTTGTATTAGGATTTACGACAGCATTTCTGGTGGCCGAATATGAAAAGAGATGTTGCAGAATGTGTCACGAAATGTTTGACATGTCAAAAAGTCAAAGCCGAGCATTAGAGACCAAGCAGATTACTTCAACTGTTGGAAATACCAGAATGGAAGTGGGAGCATATCATAATAGATTTTGTGGTAGGTCTTCCGACTACTCAAAAAGGGTACGATGCAATTTGGGTAATAGTGGATAGGCTTACGAAATCAGCACACTTTTTGCCAATAAAGATTAGATTCAATCTTGATCAGTTGGCAAAGTTGTACGTCAAGGAGATCGTTTCGAGACATGGAGTTCCATTGTCAATTGTGACAGACAGAGATCCGCAATTCACGTCAAACTTCTAGAAGATACTACAAAAATGTATAGGAACACAATTAAGAATGAGTACGGCGTACCATCCTCAAACAGACGGCCAAAGCGAACGAACAATTCAGACGTTAGAAGATATGCTAAGAGCGTGCATTATGGATTTCAAAGGAAACTGGGATGATCACTTACCGTTGGTTAAATTCGCCTATAACAACAGTTACCACGCAAGCATTAGCATGCCGCCTTACGAAGCATTGTATAGCAGAAAATGCAAAACTCCACTGTGTTGGGATGAAGTTGGTGAACGTCAACTGTTAGGATCGGAACTAGTACATCAGACCGCTAAAGTTGTCAAACTCATCAGGGCAAGATTGGTTGTTGCTCAAGACAAACAGAAGAAGTATGCTGATCAACACAGACAAAATCACGAATTTGACGTTGGAAATTTTATTTTCCTAAAAGTTTCTCCTTGGAAGGGGAAGATCTGATTTGGTAAGAAAGGAAAGCTAAGCCCAAAGTTTATTGGACCCTTTGAAGTACTGTGAAGAGTAGGTGAAGTGGCTTATGAGGTAGCTATACCTCCAAAATTAGAACATGTTCACAATGTCTTTCATATTTTAGTATTGAGACCGTATAAACCCGACTACAAACATGTGATCGAGAACGAACCGTTACAGTTTGATAAAGATTTATCTTATGAGGAGATTCCTATCCAGATAGTTGATAGGAAAGAAAAAATGCTCAGGAATAAAGTGATACCTTCTGTGAAGGTGATATGGAGGAACCATAGTGTCGAGGAAGCTACGTGGGAACTCGAAGACAAAATGATGAAAAGTTATCATGAGTTATTTGTTTGATTTATGTCTTCGATTCTGGGGATAGAATCCTTGTAAGGAGGGAATAATGTGATGAATGAATTGTTTGAGTTGTGATTCTAGGGACAGAATCCTTGTAAGGAGGGAAGGATGTAACAATCCAGAATTTTATGTGTAATTTCAAATATTGAGTGAATTAAATAAATATTTTGGTTGATGTTTATTGTTAAATAAATATTTGTTTAATTTGATTATTTGTTAGTTAAATAAATAATTCATGAGTTATGAGGAATTAACTTACTTAAGATAATATGTTAATTAAGTTGATAATTTGTAATTTGGTATTTTGAAGTTAATTAAAATAAAAGAACGATGAATTAATTATTATGTGATAATATTCTAATTTAATTTAATAATTAAATTAGAGAGTTGATAAGGATTAAATAAATTGTTATAATGTTGTTTCAATTTAATTTAATAATTAAATTGGAGATTTAGTGATTTGTTAAGTAAATTATAATTTAATGGGAATTATAATTATGTGATAATTTGATTTATTATGTTAATGTTAACTTTAATTTAATTGAATTTGAATATTAGAATTTAATTAAATAAACTGTGACAATTAAAATATATAATAAATGAGTTATTAAAATAAATTAAAAGAGTTTTAATTTAGTTTTGCCAAACAACACATAAGGATTTTAAGTCTTTAATTTTAAATGGGTTTTTCCAAACAAAGCTTAGGGCTTGTTAATCCTTAATTTTAATTTTGTTTTGCCAAACAAGCCCTAGTAGCTTTTGAATTTAAAATAAACATAATAATATATTAAGTATTATCATTATTATATGTCAGTTTTTTTTATACGTAATAATATGTATTAGTTAGATTATATCAGTTTTACCAGTGTTTTCTTATGTCGCCCCAGCGGGGACCCCTCCCCGGTTGGCATTTCTAACTCAAACCCCTCGCCCCGGCGGGGGGTAAGCAGACTTACCAAATGTTAGAAAAAATCTGACCGGACATATTTTACTAAAATAGGCATAACTTTTTCATACGAACTTCGATTGATGCAATTTAAGATGATCCGAAACGAGGACGAGCAAACCTATAAGTTTTGTGAATTAAAATTTGATGTAGTTAGCAGGGGTAAAAATGGTCATCTTCAGGACTGATGTGCACTCGGAGGCAAACGGAGGGCGTCAGGATGTACGTATGCAAGTGCAGTCCTTTGTGTGTTAATCTAATCTAATTTTAGGAACATGATAATGTGTTGTACATGTAATAAGATGTTATATTAGGTTATTAACGTTCATATGTTGACATGGCATGATAATTTGATAAGTTGTAAAAGAGCTAAAATGTGATGCTCATGAAAAGATGTGATGTTGTTTAAACTTAAGATTCGAGGCTTCGGTCTTATAATATGTGATGTGTGGTAGTAAGAAAAAAACTTAAACTAAGTTAACGAGCTATACTAAAAGTGGGAACTAAACTCATGACGTTAATATTAGTATAACTAATTATTTTTGTCAATACATATGGTATGTGTAGGACTTGTGGTGAACGTGAGTAATGATCGTTTAACATACGCACTAGGCAAGTTTCTGAACCCTAATCTTTATTTGAGTTTATCCTATCTTGCTTACTTTATGCAATTTCAATAACCCTAAACTTTCTTTGAGCAAGTTTCCTTACCCTAACTTGATTATTATTACGCAAGTTCCTAAACCTTATTTGTTTATATAAAGTAAGATCTTCATCCTATCTTGTTTACTATTGTTGTGCAAGTTTCCTAAACCTAATCTTTATTTTGAGCTTATCCTATTGTTTATAAATATGCAAGTTTTTATTCTGTATTGTTTATCAAATTATGTAAGTTCTTGAATTCTATCGAGCAAAGTTCTTAATATTGATTCCTTATTGGAAAAAGTAACCTTAGCTTATCATTGTTGTTCAAGCTAGGTTCATTATATATTTTTAATGCTTTGAAAGTTATTCTTAAAGCATGACTTTGATGTATCATACTATTCATTTATAGTTCATAATTACTCTATAACATGTCATTGTTAAACCCTCGCATTGTCATTAAACTTTTGATTCAACTTATCCATAGTTGATGTTCGTTGAACTCTAAATTACCCTTGAAGCTTATCCGAACCAAACTTACTTTGGTGTGGACTCGTATATTAAAATTGAGATGAAAAACCCTATTATAGGGGATTATTTATGCTGAAGCGTTTAGATGTTTGTGCACAATACACGGTACGAATGGCTGATCACCCTAAGTATGGGGAGTCCCTACAGTCTAATGACTGTTTAGGTTTAAGTTGAAAGAAATACTTAAAACCTTGGACATAGTTCATGGTCTTGTGACCTTCAAATAATTTTCAGTACGAGTTATTGATTATCGATGTTAAGATATGTTCATCAATTCAAATGAGTTTATTCATTATGTGACACCCCTAAATCCTGGTACTTCCTTTCCTCAAGATTTGGTGTTCACTTAATCAAAACATTTATTACTAACTACCCAATCAATATAAAATCGAATAATTAAAAACCTGCCCATACAGGATTATGTTTAATAAAAATCTCCCAGGTTATCTAACCTTTAATTACAATCACTCAAATGCGGAATTTAAAATTTATTACATCACATCATATTTAAAGGTCTAATATCATAACGATAAAAATAAAATTACAAGTCTTCATCACTTGTACATTTTTCCCTTTCCTTTGCTAGTGGTAGGTTCATTGACCTTCTCAACCTTAGCTGCAATAAGTGTATAAATATGCACGAGTGAGCAAACAAAGCTCACTT
This sequence comes from Panax notoginseng, assembly GCA_016801055.1. Classification (NCBI taxonomy): domain Eukaryota; kingdom Viridiplantae; phylum Streptophyta; class Magnoliopsida; order Apiales; family Araliaceae; genus Panax; species Panax notoginseng. The sequence continues at coordinate 88,374,833 of CM029022.1, read as the reverse complement.
GAAATAAGAATGAATAACTTCACATCATTACAACAATTGCCAAAAATAGGCTCAATAGAACTGAATGATAGGTTCTATTACATTTTGAAACATAATACTGAGGGTCTAATGACCACAAATCATGTCCACAGTTATAAGTAATCTTTCAACTTTAACTTTAATAGTCATATGACTATAAGGACTCCACGTACTTAAGGGGATCAGCCCTTCGTACAATGTATTGTGCACAACCATTTCAACGCTAAGCGTAAACCTCTAATGAAAGAGTTGTTCATCTCAGCACTTAGAATACAAGTTCGCACCAAAGTAGGTTTGGTTTGGATACATTACAAGAAAAATTTAGAGTTCAACGGTCATCAACTAAGGATTAGTTGAATGCAAAAGAACTAACTCTATGCTATGGAATAATCATAACTGAATCGATTTTTTTGTAAATTAACATTATGTTTTACGAATAATCTAATAGAATAGACATTGAATAATTATAATATAATTTGCTTGAACAATATTAAGTCAAGGTTATTGAAAATTGGATACTAAGCATGCATAGTGAATAGTAATTTGAACGATAAAGTTGTTCAACACTAGAATATTAAAATATAGCGATTTTCATGCTAAATAACAAGTTACATATAAAAGAAACTTGCTCAATACTAAATATACGATTTAGAATACTTGTATCCCTATGAACAATTAGATACAAGAGCTTTCTCAATAATAAACCGTCTAGATCTACGAAAGTGTAGAGTTAGCACTTGTATAATTGAATTTGAATTAAAAACAATAATGTACTCAACGAAACTGAACTTGCACAATGAAGTTTTAGAGTTAGAAAACTTGCTCAAAAGAGTTTAAATATTCGCATAATTATAAAAGTAGAGTTAGAGAACTTGCCTTTAGCACAAGCTAACCCTTACCACTTGAATCTCAATACCCTATATATATGTCATCATGACATAATTAGTCATTACCAACCTTTTATATCTATATAAACAAATATATAAATCATGTATGTTAAATTACCAATTCACATAATCAAACTATGTTAATATTAGTTAACCCTTAATAACATGCTCATTCATAGTTTAATACTACTGAAATCATCATTTAACATTTCTATTATTAACACATAACATTTATTTTTAAACTTTGTGTAATAAACTAAAACTGTCAGAACATTCTGCTAACTCGCGCTGCGGCGCCACAGTTTACACTGTGGTTCGCGCTGCGGCGCTGAGCTGGCGCGAGACTCAGGCTAGCAGTTGGCGCTGCGAGGCGAGAACAATACTACTGGGCCGCGCTGCGGCGCCAAACTCCAAAATTCGGCGCCTAGCCTCGGCAACAGCATGAACAAAAGTCAAATTGGCCTACAAGCTCTAATCTAACAAACTAATTGACATGTAATACACATATAGACTTCATATAAACATAATTTCAACACTCTTAACATGTTTTTACACATACAATAACATAAACATCAACTTTATAACACTCAATTTCAATGTTTTTGGCAAAAACTCCATTTTTGACATTTTTTATGAAAATCAACACTGTGATTTTGTTTTTCAATCAAAATAGTAAATTCAAAATACCGTGGTTATGATTATACATACTCTATCAAATTCAATAGTCAATTTATATATATTAACAATTAATCAAACCTTAATTTCATTTTAAACTAAGTCATACTCATATATTTTCATATAAACACTGTAATATGGTTTTCTTCACAATTTGCATACATACATGACTTAGTTTCTCTATAATCACATATAAACTCATGAAACAACTTTTTACAAATAATTATCATACAAAACTATATACATATCAACAATTCATCTTTTATAATTTTTTTACAGAGACTTTTTGGAAGAAGAAGAAGACAACAAAATTTTTAAGAAAAAGGTTTGGATGATACCTTGTATGCAAGATGATGAAGGCTTTCCTTTTTATGATCAACAATACTTCTTTCTTCCAATTCCTTTATCAAAACCTGTTAGGATTTCTCTCAATTCTCTCTAGAGTTTTCTTTTTCTCTCCCTTTTTCTTCTTCTGATATTTTTATCTCCTAACTCTATCTTACGTATTATCATATAACGTATAATAATAATAATATAGATTTAAGTATAGGATTTTAACTGACATCAGTTATAGAATTTTGAAAATCAAAAGTCATAAGGCTTGTTTGGCTAACATAATAAAAATAACCCATTAACTTATATACATTGTTTGGTAAAGCTAATAAAAATAAATCAATTAATCCTTATACCTTTTTTGATAAAACACTATTAGATTAAAGACTTAATATGCATTAAGACTTGTTTGGCCAAAACTAAATTAAACTACTTTAATTTATTTTAATAACTCCTTTATAGCAAGGTTATTTGTCACACTTCTAATAAATTAAATAATGGCAAAAAGCACTTTTAACACATTGTGGTTATAGTGTTTTAAGCAATTAGCCACTGTGCTTTTAAAATATTCAATTAGCCCACTGTATTTTTTAAAAATGTTCAATCAAACAATTCCGTCCAATTTTTTGGACGGACGTTAACAAATCAGCTTGGATTGCTTACGTGACTTTTTAAAAAATAAAATAAAATAAGTTATTTCCTACGTGGCAAGCTAGTCAGCCAAATTCTTAATACTATTGAACCACTGTACTTTAAAAAAATGCAATTGGCCCACTGTGATTTTAAAAATATTTTTATATTTTATTTTCTTTCTTTTTCTTTACCTAAATATTTATAATATGTATAATATTAATAAAAACTAATAGTATAATATTTATAATATGTATGTTTTATTTTAAAAATAAAAATAAAAATACTTTTACGTTTTAAAATTTTATTAAATATTTAAAAATAAAAATAATATTTTGTTTTATTTTCTTTCTTTTTCTTTACCTAAATATTTATAATATGAATAATATTAATAAAAATTAATATTATAATATTAATTTTAATATTATAATATCTAAATCCGTAGCCCAAAATTCTTGTTGAGTATCTATCTAAATCCCAAATTTCTTGTTATCTTCACCATCACAGACCTTATCTCTCACTTACCCTCTCTCTCGTTGAATCCCAAATTTCTTGTTAAGTATCTATCTAAATCTCTAATTTGGATGAATTACATAGATATATTGCTTGATCATACGACACACAAATCTGAAATTGCTCGATCTTGCCTCTTCTTCAAAATTCTTATTTCACCAATGGTAGAGAAAGGAGAGGAAAAAATGACATCTCCTCCTTCCCCTCCCTCAAATCTGTTGTGGATTTAATATGAAATTGTTTGGTTAATCGGCTGTTTTTTATTTTGATCTGGTTTTGGGTATTGGATTTCTGATGCTATGGGTTCGTCAATCACCAGTTTAAATCTGGATTGTTCTGGCCGGATTCTGTGGCTTTGGGTAGGCGACTGGTGGACTGGTGGTGGTGGGTCGACAGAGAAGATGAACAGTAGGGGGGTTTGAGCTTGAATTAATTAGGAAAAAATGAGGATAAATAATATTTTATTTATGTTTGTAATTTGCATTATTTCTTTTTTGTCTAAAAATTTCACCAAAAAAAATTGGTCTTATACATAGCAAAATTATATTTTTATTTATTATTTTATTTTAGGCTTATTTATTCATTTTGAAGGAGAAAGAAAATAGGAAATAAAAAAGTTATTAAAAAATAAATTAAAATATTTATTTTAATTTTATTATTTTAATTATTTTTTGTCACGTAATTAATAATTTTTTATTTTTATTTTTTTGTTAAAATTAATGTAATGTTGTAATAGATCTCATTGATACAAAAAATTTGATATATTATTTGTATTATGTAGAATTAATTTTTAAAATAAAAATAATTATTAAAAGAAAGGAAAAGATAAAAGGAAAAGAAAAAAAATAAATTAAAATATTTATTTTAATTTTATTATTATTTTAATTATTTTTTTTACCACATAATGATTTTTTTATTTTATTTTTTTGTTTGAAAAGAAAAAATTATAAAGAAAATCCATTAAAAAATAAAAGAAAGGAGCTAATATGTATCTATTGCCACGTAATTGCCACATCATTTTTTATTTTTTTTTTAAAAAGCCACGTAAGCAATCTAAGCTGATCTGTTAACGTCCGTCCAAGAAATTGGACGGAATGGGTTGATTGAACATTTTTAAAAAGTACAGTGGGTTAATTGAATATTTTAAAAGCATATTGACTAATTGCTTAAAACACTATAACCACAGTGGGGTAAAAGTGCTTTTTGCCATTAAATAATCAATTTAATCAATTCAAATACTAATCTATTAAATTACTTTAACACATAAATCATTATCACATAATTATAATTTCCTTTATAATTATAATTTTATTCAACCAACTAACACTTTATTTTAATCACAAATTCTAATTAAAATATTATAATTCATTTAATCATTATTAGCTCTCTAACCTAATTATTAAATTAAATTAGTATATAATCTCATAACAATTAATTTCTTAACTCCTTAATTATTTAATTAACAAATAATTAATCAATCAACTCAAATCAAATTAAACACATATTTATTTGATGATAAACACATCCATTAAATATTTATATAATTCAATAAATATTTAAAATTACAATCTAAAATTCTGGAATGTTACACATTACCAATCATTGTATTCTTTCAAGTGAGCATTTGTTTTGCTCACTCTTGCATATATATAAACCATTGCAGCTAAAGTTGAGAAGGTTAACAAGCCAACCACTAGCAAAGGAAAAGAAAAGATGAACAAGTGTTGAAGAGTTGTAAATCTATTAACATTTATGTTTTCAGACTTGGTTTAACTATGTGATGTAATTATTTAATTTTCCGCATTTGATAATTGTTAAAGGTTAGATGACCTGAGATTTATTGGTTTAAGTTATGTAACCCTTTAAATGAGAAGATTTATTGTTTAAATTTTGATTGAATTTGGGTAGTTAGAAATAAATGTTTGGACAGTGAACATCAAATCTTGTGGGAATGAAATACCCAGATTTGGGGGTGTCACAGCAACCCTTTTATAGGGAGGATTTTTATTAAGGTTGTAATTTGTTTTACATTCCTTATTTATGGGTAGTTATGTTTTATTTGGATAGTGAACACCAAGTCTGTGGAATTGAAATACCCGAATTTGGGGGTGTCACACTTCTCGTACTTAGGGGGATCAGCCATTTGTACCATGTATTATGCACAAACATCTTAATGTTATCGCGTAATAATCCCCTATAAAAGGGTTGTTCATCTCAGCTTTGACATTAGAGTCCGCACCAAAGGAAGTTTGGTTTAGATTAGCTTCAATAACAGTTTTAGAATTTTAGAACGCTTATCAACTATGGACTAGTTGAATTAATAAGGGGTCGCTAGTCATTCAAGGGTTCGATAATAATATAAGATTGAACAATGACATTTAAAATCAAAGATTGAACAACAACCGTATATAACTGAATAAACATTGTATACCCAAAATATTACTTCCAAAAGAACTAGGAAATCTTGTTTGGAATAATAAACTTAAACAACTTGAGTTTTGAATAACGAGAATCAATAGTTAGGAAACTCACTCAATAAAGAATTAGGGTTAGAGAATTTGCGTAATAATAAGTTAGAGATAAGAAACTTGCCTCGTGCGTAAGTTATACAATTTACAACTTGTTCCCCAAATATCCTACACATATGTCATTTAGGATCACAATTTCAATTAGCTACAACACAACCAAGTTACTTAGTTTAATATCCAATTCACTTAACTTAAATTTTAGCTCTAGATTTAATCACACTAACCACATAGCACAAACTAAAAATCTTTACTAACATATAACATGAGATTGCAGCATTCAACTCACACTTCCAATTCTTACCAACACCAAGTTTCAATTGTTATATAACTTGTTAATTATTAACTTATAATCTTCATATTTGGTATTACAATACAACCATAATTTGTTATAACATCATATAATGTGATTAATAATTTCTTTTATGTTCATAAAATTAGGTTGCAATTGCATTTTATGGACTGAACAATAAAAATCACATTTTCTAGCCATTCTGCCAAGTGGCACTGCAGCGCCCAAGTTTGAACGGGGAACCGGCGCTGCAGCAACAGATTATTTTGGTTCGCAAAGAACACAGAACAAAGTCATACAAACCCAAAAACTTTACTTAAACAAGAAATTAATTATACCCATAAGATATAAACTCCACAGAAACATAACCCAACAATCATAACATGATTTTAACAATATAAACAACTTGAACAACTAAATTTAGACCCATAAATTCCAAGTTCTTATTTTTATTCATTTTTAGACATATTTAGCAAACCCAATCTTTACGAATTCATTAATCAACCAAATTAGTCCATTCAAATTGCATTCTTGTAGTTTCTTAATGTAATAATACAGTCAATCATCGATTTACAATCTATTACATGAATTGAACATCAATTTTAACTCTAAATTAAGCAATATCATATATATATATAAAATTCAATTTCTTCACTTTAAAACATATTTACATGGATTTCATTACTCTAAATCATGAATAAATGATATAAAAAAGATTATAAGCATCTATTAACACATAAAACTATATTTTCAACAATCATCCATAGAAACTCAATTACAGAGAACTTTTATTAAACAAAACTAAAATTTTAAAACTAAGAATCTTACCTTTGATTTCTTGTTTAGATTAGTAAGAAGATAAGAATATAGCTTTGTTAACATTTCTCCTCTTTGATTCTTCAATTCTCTGCTCTCAATTTCTTTCTTCTCACAAGCTCTCACCAAAACTCCCTCTAAACTCTCTACTATGTTCTTTCAACTTAAGCGTAAGAAATAAACTAATATAATAATAATATGTATAATAACTTATCAGTTTAAAAGTTTCATCAGTTACAATAATTCAAAAGCCACAATGCCATGATTGGCTAGTCCTACCAAATCATTTTTATTTTATTTCATTTTTATAATCTCTTTATTACATAGTGCATTTGTCACACCTCCTTACAACCAATTAAATTAATTTAACATTAAATCAATAACAACCAATTAAATCTTACTAACAAAATTATAAATATAACCATAACACTAAAATACAATTATTTAACAATTCATTTATCTTTTAATTTAATTAGTTAAATTAAATTACAACATAACCAACACATTAGCGTAATAAAAATACGCACAACTTATAAAATTATTTAAACATCAATTTAATTAATATTCATACTTAATTGAATTAATCCACCACAATTCATCAATTATTTATTTTATTCAACAAATAAACAAACTAAAATATTTATTTAATTCAATAAATATTTTAAATTAAATATAAAATTCCCGATCGTTACATCTCCCAAGCTTCGTACAATGATTTCTCCATGTTGTTGTTCGAAGGTAGTAATGACATTCCTCATTTTAGCAGTTCTCACTTGTGGAAAGAACTTTGCTAAAAATTTATGTGCCAAATCATCCCAAGTAGTAATTGACCCCGAAGGTAGTGAGTGTAACCAACTTTTTACCGTGTCCCGTAGTGTGAATAACCTAAGTCTCACTGCATCATCAGTTACTCTGCTATACTTGAACATGTCACAAATTTCCAAAAAGCTAACCAAGTGTTAATTCTGCTCGTCAGTAAGTATTCCCCCAAACTGTACTAAATTCTGAATTGTTCCCGACTTAATTTCAAAAGAATTAGCTGCAATGACTGACCTCGTGATACTTGATTGAATCTCGCCAATTTTCAGCATGGCATAATCCCTAAGTGACTTTTTTGTTGTTGGTAAATTTAGTTTGTATATAATTTGCAAAAAATAAATAGTACAATGAAACTCATAACATAGTCCCATCCCCCATAGGAACTAAAACACCTAGTTAAAACTAGGAAACCCAAAATCTAACTTAATACATTAAACCTCACAATCCGAGGTTAGGTTTAGGAAAAATAAAAAGGTCCTTTACACTAATATACAACAAATAAAAAGTAATTACAAGAATAGTGCATCATTTAAATAATTATAATAATAGTGCAATAATATATAATAATATCAATAATTGTGCAATACACGTCATATTACCGAATCCAACCGAAATACAAACCCTTAATTCAAGGAGAAAACTACTCCACTTTGTGCGGCAGTTACCAACCATCCCAAACATTCAAAAATCGCGTCAAAAATATGAAGAATCCATAGAAGAACAAATAGAAAACTTCATAGATCAGTAAAATCTATAACAAAAGAGCAATCGAGAAGAAGCATAATCATTAATACAAAAGAAGCCGAATTCGAAAGCACAAAGAAGCAAAAACAGAGCAGCTGAAAACAGACATGCACAAACCGATCAAAGAATTCTGAAACAGAAGTAAAAAATTGAGTCTGAAACTGCAAACTGAATCTGGAAAGTGACTACAAAGGTACGAAACAATTAATCTATATATTGAAATCTATTAATTTAACTTTGTATCCAACAAAGAGTGTAAGATTTGTTACGTATTTATTACAAATTCAAAGTTTGGTGACATTCATATAAAGGTTTGATTACCTTGATTTAAGTGTTCATTATTTATCATTTTACCTTCACTACAACATAATTTGTGATTTGTTTATAAACGGAATGAAAACAGTATGTTGCAAAAGCATTGATACTAATAACGTATATTTTTGTTACTGTATAATGTTGATTTAGTTACCATTTAAATATTAGTATTAACTTCAGTTTCAAGACATTATCTGTTACACATTCATATTTTGGAATCATTAATTTAACAGTTTGGCAACATTCACATAAAGCCTTGGTTACCTTGATTTAAGTGTCCATTCTTTAGTATTTCACCTTCACGACATCATAATTTGTGATTTGTTTATAAACGAAATGAAAATACTATGTTACAGAATCATTGATACTAATTACGTCTACTTTGGTTACTGTATACTGTTGATTTAGTCACCAATTAATGAATATTATTAATTTCAGTCACCAACTAGTATTTGATACACATTCATATTTTGCCATAATTCATATAATAATTTGGCAACATTCATATAAAGGTTTGGTTACCTTGATTTAAGTGTTACTTATTTAGTATTTCTACTTCACGACAGCATAATTTGTGATTTGTTTATAAATTGAATGAAAACAGTATGTTACATAAACAAGGATACTGATTTCATGCATTTTGGCTACTGTATAATGTTGATTTGGTCACCAATTAAAGAATATTAATTATTTTAATTACCAAAGCGTATTTGTTACACATTCATATTTTGGCAGCATGCATATAATAGTTTGGTTACCTTCGTTTATTTGTTCATTCTTTAATTTGACAATGCAAACATTGTTTTGACTATTTATGATTACTAAATAAATGAAATTTGAATGTTTTGTAATGTTGATTTGATCACTATTTACATTATTGTATTAATTTTAATGTTTCAGATTTGACCATGGATATGATTCCAACTGTAATTTACTTCAACGGTACGTGGACTGACAGTAGCCAATATCAAAATTTTGAAGTTATCGGCCTACTAGTCCCTTCAAATTGTTCACTCACAGAAATACACAACTTGATATGCACTGCATTAAGTCTAAACTGCAACACAACAGAATTGTCAATCAAATTTCATATTACAAGCAATATTCCTGTGATCAAGGTGGCAAATGAAGCAACCTTAAGATTCTATATGGAAGTCAGTAGAAAATCAGGTGAACATGGCAAGTTTCCACTAATTATAGATTCTGAATACTGCATTGGAGGCACTACAATCTCACAAAACGTGATAAATGAAGAAGAAAATAAAATGCAAGCTGAAACGCTAATGAGATTGACATAATGGAATTCTGAACTTGTATCGTTGGCAACACAAGAAGACCAAATTGGATCATAATATGTTGAGCAGCTGGCCATCGGAGCTATTGATAAAGAACAAGACAAACAACAAGCCATAGCAAACACTGTAGAACAATGTGATGAGGTCATATCAAATCGGAATAAGTTTGAAGTCAAAATACATCAAACTTACAAAGACAAAAGAATTCTAACACAAGCAATAAGGCTACATTCAATAAGGCAAAACAAACAACACAAGGTTGAAAGAACAAGTGGTAGAGACTTTGTCCTAGTATGCATAGACAATGAAAATTGCAAATCGAAGCTAAGAGCAACAAAGTTTCGAAAAACAACTATGTTCAAGGTGAGAGAATTTAATGATTTGCACACTTGTTCATCCGACATACTGCTTGGAGATTACAGACAAGCAAATAGTCAGATGGTTAATGAATGCATAAAGCATAGATTAACGAACTTCAAGAAAATTTACACACCAACCGATATTATGGAAGACATGATGACAGAGTATAGTGTGTCCATCTCCTACCAAAAAGCATAGAGATCAAATGAAAAAGTAAGAGGAAATCCACACGACTACACTCTGATCCCTTCATGGTTGCACATGTTGAAAAAAATAAATCCAGGTAACAATTAGAAACTGTTCATTAAATTTTTAAAATAGTTCAGTTACCCAATTTAATTGATTTGGATACCTAATAATGAACATTTGGCTACTAACTGTATGATTAAAATATAAACAGAAATTGTTATTTACACGCGACCAATATCTACATGAAATGTAACTATTAAATAGCATTTTAGACACCATCTGAACAGTATGTAAAATATTAAATGTTAACTAATTAGATAACATTAGTAATACACATAGTTATCCTAAACTACAAATTTGGACAATATTTATTACATATATTAACATTAACCTTACTAAAAATTTATTTCAGGTTCCATCACATCCTTGGAGTTGAAAAAAATGGTCGCTTCAAATATCTCTTCTTTACAATAGGAGCATCCATTGAAGCATGGCACCACTGTTTTCCAATCATTATAATTGATGGCACATTCATACAATCAACCTACAGGGGTACACTTCTCATAGCTTGCACACAAGATGCAAACAGAAACATTATACCCATTGCTTTTGGAGTGGTTGACAGTGAAAATAAATTATCCTGAAGATGGTTTTTCATCAATTTGAGAGATGCTTGTGGAGCTAGAGAAGGGCATTGCATTGTTTCAGATAGACATGAAGCAATTATAAAGGGACTTAACTGTGTGTTCCCTGATATCACGCACGGTTCATGCACATACCATATTTTGAAAAATATAAAAAACAGATTCAAAAAGAAAGGAGAAGAACTCAAAAAGCATACAATGCGGCTTGTAGAGCTTACACTATTGAAGAATTCGACATACACATGGCTGAACTTGATGCAATTGATTCTCGAATAAGAACATATTTGGAGGAAGAAGTTAAGCTAGAAAAATGCACGAAGCTCCATGGGACTATAAGCAGATACTCAACAATGACTTCAAACACCGCCGAATCTATTAACAATGCAATCAAGGGAATCATAGATCTTCCAGTTGCATCGATGATTGAAGGCATACGTTGTATGGTTCAAAGATGGTATTTCAGAAACAAACAATCAGCAATATCAACTTTCACTACCCTTTCCACAACAGCTGAGAGAAGATTGCAATCTAATATCATTGATTCAAAGAAACTTAAGGTCAGTCATACAACTTTTAAATTGTTAGCTGCATATATAACTACCAAAAACTGCATCTGATAGTAAAGGAAACCAAATTATGCATTTATGGTTACCATTATAAATTGCAAAAGTTACCAACAGTACATATGACTTTCATTATTCCAAATTACATATAAAAAAAATTATTATACATACTAACTACACCATTAAATTTTGTTGTAGGTTGAGACATCAAACCTAGTAATTTTTATTGTTTACGATGTCACCAAACAATTTATCGTGAACATGGAACAAAAGACATGCACATGCCAAAAATTTCAATACCATGAAATGCCTTGCTCACACGCTGCTGCTGTTATTAGCAAAAGGAATTTGATTTGTTATGATTTTTGCTCAAAATACTATTCAAAGAAAACTTTGGTAGACACATATTCAACTTTCATCATGCCGTTAGATGACAAAGAGAATTGGGATGTTCCAGACGAGATTAAAAACATATGTGTCAAACCACCAAATACAAGAAGACCAGTTGGAAGACCAAAGATAGGTAGGTACAAGCATGTATCTGAAAATATAGTTCAAAATAAATGCAGCAGATGCCAAGAAAAAGGTCACAACAAGAAAATATGCAATAATCCACCAATTTTGAGACGAAGAAAGTTTTGATAACAAACTCCTTGAAGTTTACTGTAATTGCTCAATTTCCATACATATTGTAATCATTTTATTGGTGTAAGAAAACCAAATTTATCTTGCACAATATTGAAAGATGATTATTTTCATTAATTTCCTTTTCATAAAGTAATTCTATCTTCAAATAACAATATACATAAAAGACGTACATGTCATAATTGGTTAACTAATCTCTAATTTTTCTTTATGACAATCTGGTTATCCATTAAAACTAAAATGGTTACCTTTGTATGCAAATTTGGCAACCAACTGTACCATATAAAAAATAGATGGTTTTAATCTTGATAATAGTTTTTGTAATTTTTTTTAATTTATTATTTTTTAAGCATAAAAAAAATGTATACATTTGTTTGGATGCTTGTCTACACTCTAAACCTTAAAAAAACACATAGGATCGATAAATTGTTTAACTGATTTTTAAATTAATAGTACTATTTGGTTACCCACAAATACTAATGATTGTAACAGTAACCAAAATTATTTAGAAACCTTTGTATGACTGTTTGCAAACCAGCTGAAGCAAAAAAACAAATACATGAAAGAAATTGTATACTGTTTTAGAATTTACTGTTTAGGACTGTTTAGTTACCAACAACAACTTAAATTGTTGCCTTTGTATGCAAATTTGGCAACCAACTGTATCATATAAAAAACAGATATTTTTTAACTTTATAATTGTTTTGTAATTTTTTTTATTACTATTTTTTAAGCATAAAAAAATAAAATATATACATTTCTTTGGATGCTCGGCTACACTCTAAACCTTAAAAAACATATAGAATTGAGAAATGTTTAAGATATTTTTAAATTACTATAACTATTTGGTTACCCACAAATACTGATGATTGTAACAGTAACCAACATTATTTGGTAACCTTTTTATGACTGTTTCAAACCAACTGAACCATAAAAAACAAATACATTATATAAATTGTTAACTGTTTTAGATTTTACTGTCAGGACTGTTAGGTTACCAAAAACAAATAAAATTGTTACCTTTGTATTCAAATTTTGCAACCAACTGTACCATAAAAAAAATATTTACAATATTATTTGTGAAAATAAAATACTAGACAAAAAAACAACAATGTGAACCAACAAAACTATATCATACGTCTAATAGTAAAAATTAATACATCATTCCATAATCAGAAGGTTTACAAAACTATTCACAGTCAATAACCATATCAAATGTCCAAAAAAAAAAAGAATAACATGATGAATAACCAAACTAGTCTTCACTAACGAATCTGCCTGGGTATTCTGAATCATATTCATATCCGCCTACTCGCTTGTTCTTCGCATGAATGAACAAGTTAACGCAAAGTTTCTTGCAGTATTGAATGATTGGAAATGGATTTAGCATTTTAGAAATCTGTTGGTGAAGAATATGTTCCGTAAACGAAATGGTAAACATTCCGCAATCATTGAAAAAACAATCAAGATATAAAGCAATTCAAAACAAACATCATAAAATATGGAAAACTTAAAAAAATATAAACAATGTAAACTTACCCATCAACTTGTTCAGGTAAACCCTCAGCAAATTCAAGATCAATAATATCACGTTCTCCTTTGGTGCGACATGGTTCACTATTGAAATCAATATCAGATCTATTCTTCCAAAAACCGCATCTAGACAATATTATGGGTAGAATGAAAATATACGGCTCAAAAACATCCATAATATTTGTTCGCATGATATTCATGTTCTGTTGTAGAGAATTATAAACTACTAACACTCTACGATGCACATCAAAAACCAGCAAAAACCAATGCCCAGGAACTGTCATGTGAACAGGAAATAAGACATAATCAACGTCAACCCACGGTGTGTTGACATCCATAAAAAACCCACGAATATACTCAGCAACATCACCGTTGCCCAACAGAATAGTCTTATCAGAATTTTTATTACAATAATCCCCATATAAATTAGTCAACTTGACATGGAATCAACAATCTGTTGTAGTAACTTTTATTTGAATATTGTTCGAGTGTCTAGCCAGTTTACACATGTAATACAAACAGATGTTGATATGTTGTACCAAAAATAAAACCAAAAAAACAATCAGAGGTAAACAAATAAAAAAGAAAAATAAAACTTTAAAATAAAAGTATCCAACACAGACACATATAGTAACCAAAATAATAAAATAAGGTAACCGAAACTAACAAACATGATTACAAAAAGAGTTAAAAAAAACTCACATCACCATCAACCCACTGACCAGGGGTCTTTAGCTTGTAAAACCACATTTTTGACGATATTGGTACAAACCCAAATCTAAAGGAAGGCTCAATTTTGTCATGGTTTCCCGCAAATTTTTCAATCCTACAAAGCAATAACATATTGGAAAGAGAAAACCAATGATTTTATCTCCTGTAAAAAACATAATATAAAAATATAAAACTCTAACAAACATACCTTTTTCTATTATTTAAGCCAATTCTAAACCACTGCTCAAACATAACATCTTCAAATTTCGAAGGCATACCCATACAAACATTTGGAAATGCAGACAGTCCTCTGCGTAATGGTCTATCATCCACAACAGAAGAAGTTGAATCAGCTGAACCGAACTTTGACGTATAAGGACTCTTCAACATAGCACCCTTCGCAGACGTACGAATAGGCCTACCAAGTGGTTTAGATGTAGTTTTCTCAACTTCAACACAATGAAGTAAATCATGTGTCGTTAAAACCATCTCATCAAATAGCGACTTTTCTGGTGCTTCAATTTTACTACCCTTTAATATTTTTCAAGACATGACTGTTGGGTAAAATCAATTCGCACAAAACACGCAAGTGTACGTGGTCAACAAGTAATAAAGTGATAAATTGAGTATCGTTCTCACAGAGAATTATTTAACAAAAATCACCAAGTACTAATCCGTAACCAACTCAATCTTATTTAAAAAAATGATTTTCAAATTATATAAATTAAACTACTCTTAAATTCCACTAGTTAAATTAAGATAACGGAGATTTAAGATCACAACTTCACTTATTGTTTCATTTAAGTTAACACACTTCTCATCAATTATTCTTTATCCTGAATTGTTAATCAAGAACACTAAAGCAGATAAAATCACCTCTCGATGCATAATACCCATATTAACGTCAATCCACAATTAAGATAGAAATCCGTTAAACACCTTAATCAACTAACCCACTATATCTCTATGTGAATTACAATTGAAGAAGGTTGAAGAATAAGTTCTCTATCCGATTACATGCGGTGTCAAGCATATCACTACCTTAACACTCATCAAGTTTAAGCTACTAACAAAATCCTGATCACATGTTATCATGATAAGATCTAAATCAATACTTCATCTCTCGAGTTCATTTAGATTATCACGGTAATTGATGGCCAATCAATAAAATAATTAAGTCCAAATCACAATAGACAATCCTCACAATAGAACATAATAATTAATAGCGAAGCATATTAAAATAAACTACACAATAAGATCCATTGTAATCTCGAACAAAGAATTAGTTCATGATTATTGAATTAAAACTAAGAATCCACAATTGAATAATCATTAAAAGACAAAGATAGAAGAAGATAAGAAGATGTAATGAACATGTAAATATGTTAGAAGAATAATGTGATGATAAAAATAGTTGTTTAAACATGTAAATAACATAATTACATGTGATTTAAATTATTGAATTCATAATTAGATTATTATTCATGAAGTACAAATTATGTGATAATGAGATAAATTGACTAAGTATAGTCGATAATTAAAGTAGACAACGAGAATGAGTTTATGTTAATTGGTTAAATTATAATTAACTGGTATTATGTATATGAATGGTATGTAGAATTTAATTCAAAGAACGTGCTTAGTTAAAGTGTAATCTACGCACGAGGCAAGTTTCCTAAACTTAAACTCTTAAATTTGAGCAAGTTTCCTAACCCTACTTGTCATTATTGTTCAAGTTTATTATTTACCTTGAATAAATTATCGTTACTATTATTCAAGTTCAAATGTTATATTAAAGATTGATTATCTTTTCAAAGTATGATTTAGTTATACAATAATTGTTCTATTGTATACTTCTTGAGATTATTATTCAAATTGAATATCATTATTGTTGAACCTTATTAGACTAGTGAAACCTTAATGATTCAACTAGTCCATAGTTGATGAGCGTTCTAAATTTCAGAACCCTTGATGAATTATCCAAACCAAACTTCCTTTGGTGCGGACTCGAATGTCAAACTGAGATGAACAACCCTGTATAGGGGATTATTTACGCTTTAGCGTTAAGATATTGTGTACAGTATGGTACTAAGAGCTGATCCCCCTAAGTACGAGAAGAAGGTCCATAGTCTTATGACTGTTAAAGGTTTCAAGTATAACCCTTGTTAACTTAGGACATAGTTCAAGGTCTTATGACCCTCAGAATTCTTTTGATTCTTGTTATTCACTCTTGATTCAAAAGTTGAGCTTTTATTCAGATGTCTTTGATTTATTCGCATATTATTATACTGTTATTTCATTGTTATACTTGTAGGCATTTGTGCTCACTCTTACTTAATAATAACATTGCAGTTAAGAACGAAAGAGCTGACGAACCTTCCACTAGTAAGGGCAAGGGCAAAGTTAGCAAATGATGGGGACTTGTTATTTGATATGACTTGTTATTTTATATGATGTATTTGTTTAAGACTTATTTATTTATAATTCCGCACAGATGTTTAAGGTTAGTTTAACCTGGGATTGTATTATTATTCAGATGTTTTAACCCTTAAGGAGAAGATTTTATTTCTATCTATTGCATGGTTTGCATTTATTATGGGTAGATAGATAAATGATATTTGTATCGTGAACACCAAATCCTATGGAAATGAAAGTACCGAATTTGGGGGTGTCACAAGTTGGTATCAAAGCCGTAGATTATGAACCTTAGGTGGGGGAACAACCTTAGGTAGTAGCCTTATAGAAAGAAGATAGTAAAGGAAAACTCTTATCAAGTTTTAATAAATGAATTTTTGGTAATTCATTGAAGATAATAAAATACATTATGTGTTTATAAGTTAATTTATGTGCTCGTTAGTACAACTTAGTAACTAAAACTTAAAATTTTGTTGTCAGGATGACGAATGCTGGAGAAGCTAGTCAAGCTGGGGAGGAAGAACCCCGATTACCTATAGTACCTACAGAAGAGGAGTTACCACGGTACACCGTTGATGCTGAGATGTATGACACGTTATATGACCGTAACGTTGAGTTACATGACGAGGTTCAGGAATTGACTGAGCGAGCGACTATTCAGCAGTCTACTTTAGAGGAGAAGGAGAGGGAGATTTCGACTCTTCACACACGATTGGGAAATGTAGAATGGGATTTGATCCATGAGAAGGGTCAAACCGAAGATAAGACCGAGGAGATAGAGAAGCTGAAAAAGGAACTGAAAGAAACCTCCGGAAGACTGAAAATAGCAGAGGAAGGATGGGTAAGAGAATCACGTCGAGCTAATCGTGCAGAAGATGATAGTCGTGCAAAGAAGGTAAAGCTTCAAGAGACATACTCCACACTTAATCATGCAATAGATGAGGCTCAGGAACGAGTTTTGAGATACCCCATCCAGTTCGAAGGACTTCCTTCGTATATGCTGGATCGTAGGACGATGTCTCGTATCATGGATGAGGAGCGTGGCAAGGCTATTCAGCACCTTGATAGACAGGATTAGAATCCTTTAATTATGTGAAAGACTTAATTAGTTTTTATATGTAAATTCTGATGTGTTTATGAACGAAGGAATATGTTAATATTTTAAATCCTGTTGATTCTTTATTCCAGGATAATTGATGTAAATAGCAGTTATGCTATAGTTTGATGTTAAAACTTTGAGTTGAATTAAATATATTAAGTTGTTTGAGATGATGTGTTAAATTGTTGAGTAATGCATTAACTATTTAGAGAAATAAATAAAGTTCTAATAAGCGTTTATTTTATCAGAAATATGCCGCCAAGGAGAAGACAACAACGTCAACCGGCTCAGGAAGAGTCAACCAATAATAACAATAACGTCAACGCTAATCCTGTTCAGCAGTTGGTGAACTTACTGACGGGAGCAATGAACAATCAACCTCAAGCTCCACCAAACGCAACGTTTAAAGACTTCAAGGCAGTGGGACCGCCAGAGTTCAAAGGTTCCAGGAACCCAATCGAGGCTTAAACGTGGGTCATGGAAATGGAGAAAATATTCGACGTTGCTAGGGTTAGAGAAGACCAGAAGACCGCTTTCGCAACGTTTATGTTGAAGTTTGAGGATAGCTACTGGTGGCAAGCAAACAAAGTGTGAGGAGGTGAAGGTGTAATTACGTGGGAGAGATTTAAAGAAATGTTTTTCGAAATGTACTTCCCAACTAGTTCGCAGAATCAGATGGAGATTCAATTTCTGGAACTGAAGCAGGGAAACATGAGCGTACCTGATTACGCGGCTAAATTCGATGAGTTGGCAAGGTTTGCCCCGTACCAAGTACACACTGACGAAAGAAAGGCCAGAAGATTTGGACAAGGACTAAAGCCTTGGGTTTACAATAAGGTGTCAATGTTTCAGATAAACACATTTTTCAGAGTACTAGAAAAGGCCATCCTCGCTGAAGGTGGGAGCAATGCGGTGGCCAAGTACAATCAAGAGCAGAAGAAGAAGAAGAATGAAGGTGAAGGAAATAACAAGACTGGTAGGAGTAACACTGGGGGTAGTCATAATCAGAAGAGGAAGTGGACAGATAACTCGTCAGCTGGAAGTCAATAAGGAGGGCAGAAGAAGAAAATTGAAGCGTGCTCAAACTGCGGAAAAGCTCATCTGGGAGTTTGCATGAAAGGGAAGCGAGTGTGCTACAATTGTGATCAGGAAGGCCACATAGCACCAAACTGTCCAAACCCAAGGAAGGGTGCTTTTTTTAACTGTGGTTCTACAGATCATCTAGCACGAGACTGCCCCAAGAAGGGTTCAGGAGGAGCAGTGCAAGGAGGTAACCGTAGAAATAGCAGTGGAAATACCTTAACCATCACCGGATCAACTGCAACAAATCGACCGACCGCCAGAACTTTCAATATGACAGTGCAGGACGCAATCCAGTCTCGTGATGTGGTGTCAGGTATCATTTCGATCAATGAAATTAATGCTTATGTTTTATTTGATTCGGGTGCTACTTGTTCCTTTATATCCGAAGACTTTGCTAATAGTTTAGATTTGCTTATGGATGAGTTGGAATATCCCATGAATAAAGAAATTGCAAATAGAGAGATAATTCCTGTTAAGTACGTGTTTAAGAACTGTAGGGTGGATATTAAGGGTAATATCATGAATGTAGATCTTATCCCTATTCGGCTTGGGGAATTTGATGTTATTTTGGGTATGGATTGGTTATCCAATTATGAGGCGGTAATTAACTGCCAGAAGAAGCGTATTAACCTTATGACTCCGTCAAAGGTTGTGTTTTATGGTAGCAAGTTGCCTAGACAAGCGAGTTGTCTGACGATGATGCAGGCCAGGAGGTTGTTAAGACAAGGCTGTGTAGGATACTTAGCTTACATAGTTGACAGTCGAAAAGAGAATCCGAAGGTAGAAGAAATAGCGATTGTGAGGGACTTCGTCGACGTATTTCCAGACGATTTGCTAGAACTTCCACCAGATAGAGAGGTAGATTTCGTGATCGATTTGGCGCCAGGAACTGATCCAATATCAAAGGCACCATACCGAATGGCACCAGTAGAGATGAAGGAATTAATGGTACAACTACAAGAATTACTGGACAAAAAGTAAATTCAACCGAGCGTATCGCCGTGGGGAGCGCCGGTGTTGTTTGTGAAAAAGAAGGACGGATCGATGCGGCTTTGCATTGACTATAGAGAACTGAACAAGGTCACGATTAAGAATAGATATCCATTACCAAGAATCGACGATCTGTTTGATCAATTAAAGGGAGCAAGATACTTTTCCAAGATAGACTTGAGGAGTGGTTATCATCAACTGAAGGTGAGGCCAGAGGATGTACCGAAGACAGTGTTCAGAACGCGATACGGTCACTACGAATTTTTAGTAATGTCGTTTGGTCTAACGAATGCTCTTGCAGCATTTATGGGACTAATGAATGGTGTGTTCAAGCCGTTTTTGGACAAATTCGTGGTGGTATTTATAGATGACATTTTGGTATATTCCAAAACCAAAGAAGAACACGAAGAACATTTGAGGTTAACGTTGGAAGTATTGAGAAGGGAGAAGTTGTACGCTAAATTTTCAAAATGCGAATTCTAGATCGAGCGAGTACAATTTCTTAGTCACGTGATCGATAAAAACGGAATTTCGGTAGATCCATCCAAAGTAGAAGCCGTGATTAACTGGGATCAGCCGAGAACGCCGTCAGAAGTAAGAAGTTTTCTTAGATTGGCGGGATATTATAGAAGATTCATTCAATATTTTTCCTAGATCGCAACTCCGTTAACGAATTTAACTCGAAAAGCTGTGAAATTTGTTTGGACGGATAAGTGTGAGGAAAGTTTTCAAGAATTGAAGAAGAGATTGAGTACGGCACCTGTGTTATCCCTTCCGGATGATACAGGAAATTTTGTTGTCTTTAGTGATGCGTCGTATAAAGGACTTGGTTGTGTGCTGATGCAAAATGGTAAAGTCATTGCGTATGCATCACGACAATTGAAGGATTACGAGAAGGGATACCCGACCCATGATTTGGAGTTAGCTGCAGTTGTTTTTGCTTTAAAAATTTGGAGGCACTATCTCTACGGGGAGAAGTATGAGATATATACGGACCACAAGAGTCTGAAATATATTTTCACACAGAAGGATTTGAATATGCGTCAAAGAAGATGGTTGGAATTAATCAAGGATTACGACTGTGAGATTTTATACCATCCGGGTAAAGCGAATGTAGTTGCCGACGCCTTAAGTAGAAAGGGTCGTGAGAAATTGATGATGTTAACTGCTCAGGAAGAGCTAATTGTGGAAATGGAGAAACTGGAATTGGAAGTGAAGTATCCAATGGAGATTGATGAGAAGCTATTTCATATGCAATCTGGTATAACCCTACTGAATAAAGTTAAGGAGGCTCAGCTTCAGGATGATGAATGCAAAAAGGTGACAAAGAAGATATCTGAAGGAACCGAACCGAGATTTAAGATGGATAAGGAAGAAATACTGAGATTTGAGAGTAGAATTTGGGTACCGCCAGTACAAGAGATTAAGGAGGAAATTTTAAACGAAGCTCATAGTTCACGATTTTCGATTCACCCTAGTAGTACCAAAATGTACCAAGATCTTCGACAACATTTTTGGTGGCCGAATTTGAAACGTGATGTTGCAGAATGTGTTGCCAAGTGCCTGACATGTCAGAAAGTTAAAGCAGAACATCAGAGACCAAGTGGATTGCTTCAACCGTTGGAAATCCCTGAATGGAAATGGGAACATATTACAATGGACTTCGTGGTTGGCCTTCCGACGACTCAGAAAGGCTACGACGCAGTATGGGTTATCGTTGACCGACTGACGAAATCCGCACACTTTTTTCCAATCAAAATCAAATTCAACTTAGATCAGTTGGCAAGGTTATATGTGAAAGATATTGTTTCAAGGCACGGAGTTCCGATGTCAATTGTTTCTGATAGAGATTCGCGCTTCACATCAAATTTCTGGAAACGTCTTCAGGAATGCATGGGTACGCAATTGCAAATGAGTACAGCTTATCACCCTCAAACAGACGGACAGAGCGAGAGAACGATTCAAACATTAGACGATATGCTAAGAGCATGTGTGATGGACTTTAAAGGAAATTGGGATGATCATCTACCGTTAGTAGAGTTTGGCTACAACAACAGTTACCACGCTAGTATTGGCATGCCGCCTTACGAAGCATTATACGGCAGAAAGTGCAGAACTCCGCTTTACTAGGATGAAGTTGTGAGAGACAATTGTTAGGGCCAGAATTGGTACAGCAAACAGCAGAAATAGTCAAAGTAATCCGAGCACGACTGCTAGCGGCTCAAGACTGACAGAAGAAATACGCTGATCCACATCGTAAAAATATTGAGTTTGAATCAGGTAGTTATGTTTTCTTGAAGGTTTCTCCCTTGAGGGGAAAGATCAGATTCGGAAAGAAAGGAAAATTGAGCCCAAGATTCATTGGACCCTTTGAAGTACTGAGAAGAATCGGAGAAGTCGCGTATAAAGTAGCCTTACCTCCAGCACTCGAGAATGTCCACAACGTCTTCCATGTTTCTGTGTTACGACCCTACAAAGCCGATTACAAACATGTAATTGAATATGAACCCCTACATTTTGAGAAAGACTTATCTTATGAAGAAATTCTTGTCC
The DNA here is from genome assembly GCA_016801055.1 of Panax notoginseng. Taxonomy (NCBI): domain Eukaryota; kingdom Viridiplantae; phylum Streptophyta; class Magnoliopsida; order Apiales; family Araliaceae; genus Panax; species Panax notoginseng. The sequence continues at coordinate 88,352,186 of CM029022.1, read as the reverse complement.
AAATTGTCGACCAAAAAGAACAAATTCTCAGAAATAAAGTTATACCTTCTGTTAAGGTAATTTGGAGGAACAACAACGCTGAAGAAGCTACGTGGGAACTCGAAGAGAATACGATGAAGAATTACCCTCATTTATTTACTTAATTATGTGTATGCGATTCTGGGGACAGAATCTTTGTAAGGGGGGAGAATGTAACGGGTCGAATTTATTGAGTCGTGATTCTGGGGACAAAATCCTTTTAAGGGGGGAAAGATGTGACGAACGAAAATTTTGTAAATTAATTTTAAATATTTATTGAATTAAATAAATATTTTTCGATGATTTAATTATTGGATTAAATAATTAATTGATGCAATTGTGGTCGATTAATTTAATTATATGTGTTACATTTATTAAATTAATGTAGAGAAATTTTATTATTCAAGTATGTGATTATGTGAGCTTATTGAATTAAATGAAATATTTAATTAAGCATGATGTTATTTAATTAATGTAATTATTAATTAGAGATTTAATAAATTGTCATTATTTATTAATGAGATATTTAGTTATGTGACTATGTGAAATTATGAGAAATTATTATATTTTATTTAAAGTAAATTAAATAAAATATTGGATTTATTTTATAAAGAGTGTGGCATCAATTAAACTATATAATAAAATGTTTTATTAATATAAAGAGTTTTGAACTTAGTTACTAAACAAACACGGCCTTAGAGGAAGTTATGGCCAGTTAACCCATGATGGGCAACTGACCATGATGCGCTTAGTTATCTGATTATTATATACGACGCTTTTTTTTCTTTCATTATTTTCTTCTAAGTCTAATATTAAGCAGAGAAAGATACAGAGAGAGAGTTGAGGAAATTAGAGTAAATTGTGGGAGAAACACTGTGATTGAGATAGGGAGGAAGTTGTTATCTTTATATTCTACAATCAGGGTAATCTCCTCCTTTCCAAATTTATAATTTACGTCTTTTAGTTTTCATAGAAATATGGCTTTCAAAACCTCTGTTATGTCTCTGTAATTGAAAAATTATGTTGTTATATGGATATATGTAATAATACGAGTAGCATAACATGTTATATATATATATATATATATATATATATATATATATATATATATATATATATATATATATTGCATGATTCCATATCCTAAGTTTCGTAATCTGATGACTTGCTATGTAACAACCCGATATTTTCTACATAAATAAGTAAGAAATTTTGTGTATAAATTTTTTATTTATTTATTTAAGGATGAGGATTTGTACAAGATTATGTCTATATGTATTTTTGTGGTAAGTAAAAATATATTTATTACCTAATTATTTACAAATGAATTTATTTTAGAATTTTTGATTATTATAAAGTATATACTTATAATAATTAAATTATGGTAGAAATGTTTTATTAATTATCTTCCATGAATATATAGTCATATATTATTTAAATAATATATGAAGTGATTTTTAGAATAATTATAATAATTATTTTATTATATGAATTTTAGTACAAATTATTAAATTAATTATTTTACCTTAATTATTAAGGTTAAATAAGAAGAATAAATAGATATGGAATCCAAACCCTAATTTTGGATTAGTGTCAAGGTATGAGAATAATAATAAAATATTAATTATATTTTAATTTTTCAGTGCTATAAATACGTACTGTATGTACGTGTTGATGATGATGGTCAATGATGGTGATTAATTTCAAAATGCTAATATTATTTGGTTAAACCCTAATTTTACTAAGGGAAAACCCTAATTTAAAAATCAGTTGTGAGTTTAAGATTGTTATAGGACCATGTTATATGTTTTATGATGAGTATTATATAATGATTTGATTAATTAGATAAACCCTAATTATAATCTAGAAACCGTAATTGCTAATTTTGGAAACCCTAAAATTTTAAACCCTAATTTGATAATTAGAAAACATAATTATAAATTGGTAACCCTAATTATCAAAATTGTAAACCCTAATTGCTATTTTAGCAAAGTTAATGATAATTATATGATCTAAACCCTAATGTTACTATATAAGGCAATTAGATAATTAATTATAATTAGAAAATCCTAATTTCAAAATTTTAGAAACTAAAATTTAGTTAATTTTTATTTAATTTTATTTATTTTTGTGCAAATTCTAATTGCTAAATCTTATTATTGTTTTGTGCTAAACCTTAGGGTTAAACCCTAAGGGTTTGCCAAGTTCCAATTATGCCATTAAAATGATTTATCAAAAGACCTTTTTGCCCCTAAATGCATTATTTTGGCTAACTAGTAGGGTTTGACATTAGGAGGAGTTGTTCACCAAACTCAACCACTCTCTTGACTTATAATTGACAGCAACAAGCTTTAGATATCAGCCAATTCATGCACCTTGTTGTCTATTTAAGGATTGAAGGAGAGAGAAAATGTATTTGTTCACTTACATTTTTCACAACACTCAAACCTTTTCTCTCAAGTCCCAAACCTCCAAAATTATTTCATAATATCAGTCAAGAAACAAGCCCCACGTTTATCATAACCAAATCAGAAACATAGAATCAAGAATTGCTCATTTCAAGGTATAAACAAACTCTAGAATTTCTGTCCAAAAATATGTGTTAGATGTTATGATTAAGTGTTAGAATATGTTGTTTATAGTGTCTAATGATGATCTGGGTTGCTAGATATTAGATCCATAACATCTAGAGGCTCGGATTTGAAGATTTTGAAAAATCTGGAAAAAATTTATTTGATGTCTGACAACCGAATGTCAGGCCTCTTTAATCGTTACATGTTATGTTTTTTAGTAGTTTAAAGCATTGTACTTGTAGTCTGGTATGAGGTCTTTGATATGCAAAAAGAATCAGGGCCATTTGATGTCTGAAATAAAAGTTATTACCGGTCAAAGGTCGTTGACCGGTATTGACCGGGCCATTTTAGGTAACCCAGAATGAGCCCAGAAAGCTCTGACAAGTTCTTCAAGAGCTTGGATTTGACAGTAGTTTGATGTTTCGTTATGGTTCTTGCATCTAAGTTGTAGTATATTTGTTAGACTACATTATCATGCCTTAATATCACATATATAGTAAACAGGTTGAAGATTGTAGCCGGTCAAACTAGTTAAGTCGATCATGTTTACTGTTTTTTGGGTAACCCAGAAAACATAAGAACATGACGACTGACATTGTTTGACCAGACTAGATCTGACGATTGTGTTGTGATTTAGTTGATGTTATGTGATAGATATCTTGTACTAAATGTTGTCTCCACACTGAAGTTTATATATCACAAAAACAGTACACGATCAACATGTAGTGGAAGCCCGAAATTGCATGCTCGAACTGTTCTTCATTTCTGGGCAACCCAGAAATGAAGAACAACCTCTGACAGCTTGTTCATGGGCCTAGATCTCGCTGGTTATGTGTTGTTTGGACATGTTTGTTGTTGGATCTTGTAGTCGTGCATTTGTACTACAATATCTGACTCATACCATTCCCATAAACATTACGAGCTAAGAATTATCCTTGGTCAAATGTGGTACCTAGTAAACCGGCAATGAAGTTCTGGGTTTGTATGAAGAACACCTATAGCGACGGTTCTGTCGCTATAGGTGGCCTTTAGCGACAGATAGCTTATTATTTTTCGAAAATTAATTAAATAGAAAAAATTAGTTTTTAATTATTAAAAATACATAATAAATTATAAAAAATTATTTTAAATTTCGAAAATTAGTTTTTAATTATTTTTAATAATTTCATAAATATTTAATATTTTTGGAATATTAAAAGTATTTAATTTATTTATTTATAATATTAAATAAATTATTTAAAAATGATTTTAATATTTGAAAAATCATTTAAAATTATATTATGAGATTACAAAATAGTTTAAGTTATTTTTAATGACTTTTAATTTTTTGTGATAAATTTCATTAATAAATTAATATTAATGGTAATTAAGTTATTTATTAAATGAATTAAATAAATTAATTAAAAATGATTTTATTATATTAAAAATCATTTTAAATAATAATAAGGTATTTAAAAATATTTTAAGTTATAAAATATAACTTTTAATATTTAAAGGTAAATTTCATTAATTTATTATTATTAATGATATTAAAGTTATTTAATAATTATATTAAATAATTTAGTTTAAAAATGATTTTAATATTATAATAATCATTTAAATGAAAATAAAGTGTTTAAAGATATTTTAAGTTATAAAACATAACTTTTAATATTTAAAGCATAATTTCATTAATAGTTTAATATTAATGATTATTAACTTATTATTAAAAATAGTAAATTTATTTAATAATTATATTAAATAAATAGTTTAAAAATAGTTTTATTAAGTTAAAAATCATTTAAAAGGGATAGAAATGAATTAAAAATAGTTTAAGTTATGAATAATGACTTTTAATATTTTGTTAAATAGAACATTAATACTTTGATAATAATGGTAATTATTTAGAAATGATTTTAAATGTTTTAAAAATCATTTAAGGGTAATTTTAATACTTTAATAGTATTTCAAGTTATTATAAATAACTTTAATATTTTAGAAATGATTCCATTAATAGTTTAATACTAATTAAATATTAATGATAATAGAGTTGATTAGTATTTAAATCATTTTAATATGATTCTGATGTTTGAAAATTTATGATAAATTATAATAAATGTTTTAAATTATATTAAGTCATTTAATAATAATGACTTATATGTACGGATATTGAGTTATAAAATAGAGTCTTAGACTCGATAAATACCCGATAAAGTTGTCGGTACACCGACATGTTTCAGAAATTGATCTGGACTTAGATATTTTGATTGTATAAGTGATTATTTGTGATTCAATGGTTATTAAACATATGTGCCAATGTGATTAGGTTATGTGCTGACTGCAATAAGCAGTGTTATGTGTTATAGTATGTTGTTCTAATCGAATGAACGATATTATTAATGTTAGGTCGTGAGATAAGAGAAAGATCTTAATTACAAGTTGTAAGCAGCGCTTCAGGCAAGTATCTAACCTTTGCATTTTCTTTATGCAATGGATGTGAGTAAGAATGTTTCTAAACTATATTATTATGGTACAGATTATTAACCTTATATTATATAAGCTCCTTGAATATCAACATGTTAGTATATGGTAACTCAGATATATATATTCTGTTCATTAATTTCTAGAAATGGTTAAACAAGTGTCCCCACTTGGATAATCATTGTATTTAATCACATGTTGATATACCTTTGTCAATTACCCGTATACATATATGTTGAATTATAGATTATTGTTGACAAGATAAAACCTTTGATTTAGAACCCAGACAGGTATGAACATCCCTACACGGGAAAATTTTTATGCGCTCCGGCGGACAAAGGATGAACGATAATATCGTTCTAGCAATGTAGTATTGATCAATGCAGGGTATAACGGGCTGATCACCCCCCCCCCCCCGTGCCTGTAAGTTATGACAGTTTGCAGATGAATTTCTGTCTTACCCTATCGAAAATTTAAAACAATGTTCATGGCATGTCACCATACCCCAAATATAGTCTATACGAAATTTCAAAACTTTGAAAGAGAGTTGTTATGTTATTATTATTGGTTCAGAATACTTTACAACTATTGACTTGTTGTAGAAGAATAGTACAAAGAAAACATTTAAATTCTTTCAGCTTATATAATTGTTATTACTTGCTGGGCACTCAAATGCTCATCCTTGCTTAAATTTAAATGTTTTCAGCTAAGTGCGAATGACCAGAGAGCTCTGCTAAGAACAAAGGAAAAGGGAAGGTTGCTGAATGAACGAATTACTATGTTATGTAATAGTTTGGTATTATTAAGACAAGTATGACATATATTATCTATCATGGGTTGTAATGAATGTTTAAAGGTTATGTACTTGGGATTAGACTCTGATGATATGTAAATTAAGTTGATCTTTATATTAGTGCTATTATTATTAGTATTATTCCGCTCATAGAAATGGTATCGTGAAGAACCGAGTTCGAGTTTCAAGTACCCGAGTTTGGGGTCCTCACAAGTTGGTATCAGAGCTATAGGGTTAGAAACTTTAGGTGGGATAGACCTCAGGCTATAACCTTAGAACAGAGGGAAACGTTGAAAATATAAATAACTCATATAGAGTTTTAAAATAGATGAATTGAATTAGTTCATCGTCAAACAATATAAAAGATAACTTGTATAAAACTATTAATTGTTGTGTGTATAAATTAAGTGATAATCAGGATAACTTAGGTGTGTAGATGTCAGATAGAAAAGAATTAGAATACCGTCAAATCGTAAAGAAGAAGTCAACCTCTATAACCGAGCCAATATCAAAGCCAATAGCTAAAATAGAGGCTCACATTGAAAGCTACCTCAATGGGGTGGTTATTTTAAAAAGTATAGTACCATACCCTGAAACGATAGTATAACTGAAAGGTAAAGTATAGTTAAAGAATATGTGGTCAATGTCGAGTTCTTAAACTCATATGTTTGTGGTGAGTTCTTAAACTCATAATGTATGGTAAGTTGGACAAACTAGGTGTAGTTATGTGTGAATAGATTATTGAGGATGATGGGACTATATGGAATACTAAGCAACTGATCATTAGTGATCGCGTAAGAAATAAGTAGTACTAGTATTACTTGAATAGGTATGATTCTATGTTATGTAGTGTATATGATGGGTATGTTTGTATAAGGTAATATTTTTCAAATTTTATATAAGTTGTGTCAGCAATTCCTGACTTTTGAGTCACAAAGGGATATCGGATGATTAAAGCAGTATGTGTTATGGTATGTCAAGTGTTATAAATACGATTCTATGATGGATTAATGAAATAAGTTGGTATAAAGATAGTAGATATTTATCTGTATACTGGTTACTTCAGTAAACCAAAATTTCAAAATCTAATATTTTGAGTACATGATTATTGGAATAGAAAGTTTTGTGTTATACGTATACGATAAGGCTTAGAATAAAGAATAAATAGTGATAATGCTATCAAGGAGACGAAAATGAAATACACTAACAGAAGAACCTGTCAACAAAGCTGGAAGACAATCAGACCCGATACAGAATTTTGCGAATATGGACGATCAAGCTATGCAGAACGGAATACCAGTCGCCGAAAGATCAGCCAGATAATCGATCGACGAACGTCAAAGACTTCAAGGCAATCAGACCGCCAGAATTTAGAGGATCAACTGACCCGGTGGAAGTATTTGTGATAGCTAAGATAACGAAGGGGCAAAAGATAGTTTTGTCACCTATACGATAAAAGGAAAGAAGATAAAGGGAAAGTCTGTGTGATTTAAGTGTGTATCAATGGAGTATAAGGTGGAAGACTGTCCAAGAAGGAGAATGGAGGCAAGGAATGTGAATACGGGAAAAAGGCAGCAGGACATTGGCGACGACGGGACCAACATCAACAATCAAACCAACGAAATCAATCGCAAGCGTCTTCAACATGACCGTTCAAGATATCGTGGCAGCCGGGGATGCAACTCCAGGTATTATTCAAACCCATTTTATTTTCTAATATATTATTTTCTTAGATAAAATAACTTATTTTATAAAGAAATTTTGAAGAGGAATTTGAGTTCTTTTAGAAACCAATTTTTTCGTTTAATCAGAAAGACAAGCTTTATGTGAATAGTTAAAGATCAGTTCGATCAAAGTTGATCGAGATCTACTTGCAATGATTATGTATGCTATGTGCGGTGTATGTATAGGTTTTAAAACGGTGATTCCGGGGACGGAATCTTTATAAGGGAGGGTGAATGTAACAACCCAATATTTTCTACATAAATAAATAAGAAATTTTGCGTATAAATTTTTTATTTATTTATTTAAGGATGAGGATTTGTACAAGATTATGTGTATATGTATTTTTGTGGTAAGTAAAAACTATTCTAAAAGACTTGAGAACAATAATAAATTAAGCCCGAATGTATTCAATTCATGGGTATAAAACTCACTCATCAAATACCCCCAAACTTAAACATTTATTTGTCCTCAAGCAAAAACACAAAAGAACTAAAAATAAACAACCGAACTAAACTACATGAATGCATATGCATGATCTACTTCCTAATATACCTACGAACCCAGTAATAAATCAATATGATATATAGCAACAGGCCTCAAAGATATCAATGATACTCAAACAATATATCTGATCAAATCAAAGTCCATAACTCTAACCAGTTAGTCAATCCAAACCTGTCATCACCCATGTTGTGTATGTATGCTTGTTAACCATTCTAACCAACCACAGTTCAAGATAATCACATAACAAACTTCTTAGAAGGAAAATTTCAGTTCCAATTCAATTACTTTTGTGAACATGACAACTCCGGTTAAAACTAAGCAATTACCAAGTCTAAGGGTAAATACAAGATTTATTTATACTTTTATTCAACCACGAGGGCATTTTTGCTCTTTCTTGTATTTTTTTCATTTTTTTTTCTCATGGCTGTGCAATGTCTTATTCCCTTAGGCTTTTCAGTGCTACCTTAACGAGCTTTCGACCAACGACTCCCAAGTCATTAAGACCTTAGGGCGCTAGGTGTAAAGATAATCCCCTTGGGCTTACTTACTCAAGTAACAAAGGCCACAAAACTAGACATGCATGCCACGGTGTTTATTCTCTTTTTTTTTCTTTTTCTGGTTTTCTATTTTTATTTTTCTTTACATCATTTCTTTTTTTTCTCTTTTTTTTTTCATTTTCATTTTGTATATATATACCCCATAGATTCCCCCAAACTCAAGCTTTTACGTCATTCTAACCTTTACCGCCAGTTCACTAATTTCCTTAAATTTTAACCAAGATTTTCCCTCAGAAACAAATTATGAACCCCTTGAACCAAGTGGATTAAAACAGTTAAACTTTAGGTGCTAACCGGTTACATAAGTTTCAGACAGGCTCAGATTATCATCATGATTAAAATTAGAACTCATCATCAATTATCAACATTGTTCAATTTAACAATTAATACCAATCTTATCATAGGCCGCGTTAAGACCACACCAACTAATCGCAGAGATTCATGCAAAAAAAAATAAAATAAAAAAATAAATAAAATAAAAATAAATAAAAATAAAAATAAAAAATAAAAAATACAATTAAACTACATGAACACATACTAATGCAACACATATATGAATATGCAAATAACTACCATGTACTCTATGCAACCTAAAAAAAACACAATGCTAACACAAAAAAAAAAAAAGAACTACTATGCAGTTAACTAACTATATGCAATACGACTCTAAAATGCCCCTAAACTTAAACTAGACATTGTCCTCAATGACTAAATTAGAAAAAATTAAAGCAGATGACTTCCCTGAAAATATAGCAATCTTCCTCCTTGTCCGCTAAGTTTGGAGAATAGGCTAGTGACATGGACAAATTGGACACCACACTTGAATTTGACTTGAATAACCTGTAAATCATGATAGAAACACTTTTATTAAATCCTAAATAAATGCAAATTCAAAACTACTAATATAAAACTTAATAAAAACTAAAAATTAAAATTAAACTTGGGTTGCCTCCCAATAAGCGCTTGTTTTATAGTCTCATCCTGACTTCTTCAATTCTCTATCCAATTCCTCTTCGAAAGTTGAGGAACCCTCCATCCATCAGAAATAATATAGCTTTTGATAGGTTCCCATTTACGATAGTCATTATATTAAAGTCACCTAGCATGATCTTTTTAGATAGGATCCCCATTAAGTACGATAAACCACTAGGTGCTTTCCCCATTGTGTTTGTGATCCAATTATGGCATGGAAGCTTGTCAAACACAATGGGCTCTTCCTCTATCTTCTCCTTTTCAACCCACCACGACTCCACAGTTGTACTAGCTCTTATGTCACAAAGAACTTTGCCGACGACATGACTGCCAATTGGGCATGGTTTTGCAAAATTGCCCGGATTCTTGAACTTTGGTAGAGAAGGTACATGGGACACTATCAAAATTGGCTCATCTTCATTGGTGCTCAAAGTTAGATCTTTGCCGATCTCTTTTTGTTGATCTCCAAGTCTTTCCTCTCTTTTAACATCTATATCATTTGGCACATCCGATTGCAGATTTGGTTCGGGCTCATCATCAGTTTCGCTATCCATGTCATAGAGCCAAGTGTATTGAGGACGGTTGTTCAACGCATGTGCTATCTGCCCCAATTGATTTTCCAGATTCTTGATTGATGCATTCTGACTTTGTATACTTAGCTCCATTTGATCAAATCTCTTATCACTCTCGTCACTCCTTTTTTTAGACGCTCTAATGAATTTTTCCAAGGCTTCCTCCCAATTTGAATGTTCTTCCTGTTGTAGTGGAGGTGGACACGATAAATCAGGTGGGTATGTTGGACTTGGAGCATAAAATTGATCTTGATTGTTACTCCATGAAAAATCCGGGTGATACCCCCAATCCTGATGATAGTTGTTGGGATAGACATAACTGTTGGGGTAATCACCTCTATATTGTACCGGCTCGAAACTGATGGCGCATTGATGACTCATATGATTTCCAGCACAATAATCACAAGTAACCGCCACACTTTGACGACGTTGAGCTTCAAAAGCTTCAAGCATTCTCGAAAGTGTCTCCATCTGTGCTGACAATGCAGAAAGTTTCTTGAGTCTGTCAATCTCCGCTCCCCGTGGTTGAGTCATGTTCGTGTATGGCCATTAATACGCAAAGTCATCCATGGTACCTAAAAAGAGAGAAATATAGGAAGAGAATGAGAAATAAAAATAAAAATAAAAATGTTTAAATTAAGACTAATTTGATTGAAATTAATATTGGTAAATAATTATTAAATTAATTCCCTGGCAACGGCGCCAAACACTTGTTGATTGATTTCGCAATCAATGAATACGTGCAAGTATACACGGTCAACAAGTAATAAAGTGAAAGTAGAGTATCGTTCCCACGAGGAATTATTTAATAAAAATCACCAAGTACTAATTCTTAATCAAATCAATTTTATTTAAACAACCAATAATTGTGATTTCTAGATTTAAGAAAACTAAATTAAACAAAACAAAAAGATTATTCTAAAAGAAAGCAAATAAACAACTAAGAATTGATGGAATTCAGATAAATAAGAATTAAGACTCCAATATCCCCAATTATGAATTATAAATCAATTATTCAACTATCCCAATTATTATATCTACTGAATTGTTAACAAAAATTCTCAAATGCCAAAAGCCCTCTCTCGAGTGATCAATTGCCTTCTATTTAACCCAGATTAATTTTGCTATATCTCTATGCAAAACAATTGAATTAAACTCGCTACAAATCCAATTCCTCTTATGTTACATGCGGCAAATAGATATTTTCATTCTATTCACAAACCTAATTATTCACTGTGCAAATAACTAAGTCACATGTCACCAAGCCCAGTTCTAACCCTAGAATTCCTTTCCCAATTCCTTCTAGAGTAACAAAGTAATTATTGATCAGATAATTAATCAATAAGCACAAAGCAAGATGAACAATTTACTTCAACACAAATAATTGGAATAAATCAAATAACTAATTTATAGCCATAAAAAGTTCAATTGAAATCTTAATAAAAGAGTTAGTTCATAATTAATGAATTAAAACCAAGAATCCACAATTGAATAAACATTAAAAGATAAAAGTATGATAAGAGAAGATAATAGAATCTGTTGTCAGCAAATCTGATGCTCCCCTCTTGCTCCTACTCTTGATCTTCAATGATCTCCAAGTTGTTTTAATCTCCAAAACTAATAAGAACTAGGGTTAATGTCTAATCTAATGGAGTGTATCTCTAATCTAAGCTATGTAATCCCCCTTTATTTTATGCCTCCCATCATGTATTTATAGGTTACAAGTTAAATTTTTAGGTTAGGAACAAACCCAATCCAATTTGGAGTCAAAAAGGTGTCAAAATTCGCCCAAAACGCGTCCAGGCCGCACCAAACAGCGCTGGGCTCGACGCTCAAATTCTGCCTTATAGCGCCCCGGCGCTGGAAATTGCCTTGAAATTAGCGCCCCGGCGCTAGTGCTTTTTTTGAAAATTTTCTGCTCCGACGTCCTTTGGGAAAATGGCTATAACTTCTTCGTCCAAACTCCGATTTCGATGATTCAAGATGTTCCGAAAAGAGGAGAAGTAGATCTATAACTTTTATTCGTTAAGTTTTTCGAAATAAGGTCCGTAGAAATACTCAAATTGGCTCTGAAGTGACTGTTGTGTAAATGGCAAGCCGAAAAAGCGAATCTAGCCACCCCGAACGTCGATCCACGTAACTTTTGTCCCAATTCCTATAAAACAATGTAAAACATGCATGAATGGACACAAACACTTAAAAACTATTCTAAAAGACTTGAGAACAATAATAAATTAAGCCTGAATGTATCCAATTCATGTGTATAAAACTCACTCATCAATAATCATGACCGTAATGTTATAAATGATGTGGTAAAAGTTCTCATTGACCCGTAGTACGTTGATGGACAGTTGTTTGCATTATCATGACCATTAATGACTACACGAATATCCTTGGCCGTAGTGCAGGGGTGATTCGATGATGTGGATTATTTTATTAAAGCTGAGTCCCAGCGATCCCAGTGTTAAAAAACCTTTTAAATCATAAAAGATAGTAGAGTTTATTTTCTACTTGACTCTTTTAATGGATTGCTTGTTCTGCTGCAGTTAAACTTGATGTCTATTATATTTTATCAGTTTAACATTGTTGAAGGCTAATGATAATTTATTCTGCATTATCTTAGTCATAATATTTCTTACTGGGTTAGTTGAGCTCACCCTTTCTTTCACTGTTCTCTTCAGGAAATGAGAATATAGTTGGGACGAGTCGGGGAACAGAGTGATGGACCAGATGATAGTTTTAGTAGTCCTCACTATTCTATTAAATAGTGTGATAATAATTGTAATGAGGACTCCTTTTGAGTTTGTATAGTCTCTACTAGACAATAATTGTATTCAAACTCACAGTTATGTTTTGTCGTATTGTACACGACAGTTGTATCAGTAAGTTGTATTTGTATTCTGTACCATGTATCTGACGACCCAAGATAGGTGATGTATACCTAATTTTGGGGGCGTCACAGTTGGTATCAGAGCTTAGGGATATGATCCCTGGCTAAGATGTGAGAATAGAACTAGGAGGGGAGAGACGAGGAATTCCTTCGCTAGTATGACCTACCTAAGTTTATTTGCATGGTATTTAATTGGTCGGTCATAATATAAGGATAATATATGACATATCAATTAAGTTTTGTTTTGTGGCAGTATCTGAAAATGGCATCTGAGAATGTTGAGAATAGCAATGGAGCACAGGCGACTGTTGATTCACCACATATCAATAATCAGGATAATGTGCATCAGGAAGGTGACAATCCTCATGCAAACAATAACAATGACCAGATGATGAATGATGGAATGTTCAGAAACTTTATGCAGTTCATGCAACAGCAGGCGAGAGCGGCTCCTGTCCAAAATATAGGTGGAAACACTGAAAACTCTCGGACGGTCACCGTTAAACAGTTCAAGGAGCTGGGACCACTAGAGTTTAAGGGAGAGCCAAAACCACTTATAGCGAAAACATGGATAAAGTATATTACCAAGATATTTGATGTCTTGGGATGCTCCGAGGAGCAAAAGGTTCCCTTTGCCGCCTTTATGTTGCGAGGAGAGGCAGATTACTGGTGAGAATCGATTAAGCGTACTAAACCTGCCGCACTGAAGATGTCTTGGGAGAAGTTCCAAGAGCTGTTCAATGACAAATACTTTCCCGAAAGTGTTCATCACATGAAGGAGGTGGAGTTCATCAAATTGGAGCAGAATAATATGACCGTGTCGTAGTATGAGGCTAAATTTGCTGAGTTGTCCCGGTTTGCGTCCCACTTGATGGACAATGAAGAGCGAATGACGCGAATGTTTTTGCGAGGTTTGAAACCTGAGATACGTCAACATCTTATTTCTCATAAACTGTGTTTGTATTAAGATGTTGTGAATATGGCTCAGTTAGTGGAGCGCGATAACGAGTCAACGCAACCAAAAGAGAGCAGTCGGCAAAATGATAATACCAGTGAGAGCAGTCATCGAAGTGGTGACAACAAGCGTGGAGGAAATCAACAGGCCAGAAATGGTAACCACTTCGGTGGTAATCAGGGCCAAAACAATAAGAATGATCATTTCAAGAAGAGGAGATTCAACAATGATGGAAAGACGTCAGCACCAGCACCCGTTGTTAAGGAAGGAGAACGACCACCTATCATATGTTTCAAATGCGGAGGGGAGGGGCACATCAGTCCAAACTGCGCGATGCCGTCTAAAGCATGTTATAATTGTGGAAGAGAAGGTCATTTAGCTCGATTTTGTCGTTTACCAAAAACAAGTTCAGCCAAGATGGAGACACCAAAGGTCGTCCCAGAAAAGTCAAAACCGGTAGTGCAAGGGAGAGCGTTTGTTGTGACCTCCCAGAAAGCAAAGAACCCGAATGAGGTCATCACGGGTAAGCACATCATAAACTCTAACGAAGTCTATGCTTTATTTGATACCGGTTCTACCCATTCTTTTATTTCTCCTACTTGCGCTCATCGATTATATTTGACTCCGGAGAAATTAGACTTTGATTTATCTGTTGAAACTCCATTGGGAGAAACCTTCATTACATCGACGGTTTATAAGTCTTGTTTGGTTCAAGTTGGTATCCACACATTACCTGTCGATCTGATTTCATTAAAAATACTTGCATTTGACGTGATTCTATGGATTGATTGGTTAACTACTCATCATGCAAAAATTGATTTTTTTTGTAAGGTTGTTAGCTTTCATATTCCTAATCGACCTATTATGCGAATTCAAGCAATCAAACCATTAAAATCAATCGCTGTCATCTCAAGCCATAAAGCTATTCGTTTATTGAAAAACGGATGTCAAGCTTTCTTATCTCATGTCACGGATCTAAACAAAAATACGTCAGTTTTGAATGATATTTCTATTGTTAATAAATTCCCTGACGTATTCCCTGAAGAACTTCCTGGCCTACCCCCAAAGCGTGAAATTAAATTTTGTATCGACCTTGAACCCGGTACAAAACTCATTTCCAAAGCCCCATATCGAATGGCTCATATTGAACTTCAGGAGTTAAAGATCCAACTGCAGGAATTGTTAGACATTGGCTTTATTCGTCTTAGTACTTCTCCTTGGGGTGCTCCTGTGCTATTCGTGAAGAAGAAAGATAAAAATATGTGACTTTGTATTGATTATCGGGAGTTGAATCACGTCACCATCAAAAACAGGTACCCATTGCCACGTATTGATGACATGTTTGACCAGTTGCAAGGAGCACAATTCTTTTCAAAGATCGATCTTCGTTCTGGATATCATCTGTGACGCCCCCAAAATAGGTATACAACACCCATTCTGAGTCGTCAATAACATGGTACAGAAATAACTACAACTTTATTAATACAACATAAAAACTGTGAGTGTAAATACAAATATTGTCATCTAGACAATATCCACACTCAAATAAGTCCTCATTACAATTATTGGTACAATATTTTACAAAAAAAAAATGGTGAGGACTACTAAAATAACTTCCTAGAACCTTCATTCCATACCCCAACTAGTACTTGCTACATTCTCGCCTCTTGAGAAGAAAATGGAACAACAAGGAAAAGGGTGAGCTCAACTAGCCCAGTAAAGAATATTATGACTAAGATAATATACAACAAATTATCGTTAGTCTTCAACAGGAAAAAAAATTTAACAGAATACAATAGACAACAAGTTTTAAATCAATATTCGCAGCGGAAAATCATAATTCATAGAAAAGTTACGTAGAGAATGAAATCTACGATTATCTATGAATTTAAAAGCTCATCATCAACATTTTATCCCTGTAATATCAATCAATAAATATCTTGAATCAAATAGTCATCTTTGCACTACAGGCCAAAGATATTCATCAGTTGGTCATGTTCACCTCAACACCTGTTCATCTTTGCACTACAGGCCAAAGATATTCATCAGAAATTATTCATCTTTGCACTACAGGCCAAAGATATTCAGTTATATCATCATTTAAGACTGAGGATGATGAAAAATATTTTAAAGAAAACGAATCCAGTGAAACAAAATAATAAATATTAAGAATTCGTATTTCAACTATTCCATGTCCAAAAATACCTTATCATAGTGAAGTAAAATTCAAGAATGATCAAAACATGGATACAATCAAAGCTAGTATCCAGAATAGATATTTGGACGAAAAGAAGAAAATTTCATTTTTCGGTGAATAGTAACTCGTGAATAGTAACTCGTGAATAGTAACTCGTGAATAGTAACTCATGAATAGTAACCCCGACATGAAAAGTTTCAAATTTGATAAAAATTCAGATCAATACTTTGGCATAATGATATTGAAGAAAATAATATCATTTAAGAAGAAATAACATCCCTTACCTCGGAAAGACGGTACTTCTGACTGGAATACTAGATATAGTGCTGAAGGAAACTTGCACCGTAAAGCAACACTCAAAGTATCAAATACTCACAAGAATACGCTCGTTATAGAGAGAGAAATAGAGAGAAACTTGTGTTTCTGGTGTGATTTCAATTCTAACCTAAGCACCCTATTTATAGGAAAATGCTTAGAACACCAAAGCAGAAAATTTAATATAATAATAATATATTTATCAAATTTTCCTTAGCCCACCTCTAGACATCTGATCTCAGCCCATTTATATCACATGTTAGCCCACTTAAATGCCAAAAAACGTTTTTCTTCAAAATAATAAATAAAACTTCCAAAAATCAATTATTTCGGAACTTCAGAACTTCAATAATTCATAATAAATAGCCCTTTTATCAGAAAATTCGAATCTTGCGAGTTTTTATAGGAAATTTAATTCTATACAACTTTGCAGAAGAAAGTGTTTCCAAATTTCAAACAGAAATTGACCGAAATTCACAAACGGGCGATTTTATAGTCAATAATAAATTTTCGGTCAAGAATTATGTCCACCAACACACAAAACATGTGTTAATCATTTAATGCCACAAAAATACTCTTCCTCCTCATATACTCATATATCCCACATTCAATGTAAAAATATCACCATCAATATATTATTAAAATAATATATTTAAATGAATTATTTTATCAGAAAAAGATAAAATATTAATTTTTAACAATTGTCACATTAAAAATTTTCTCCATCTATATCCACATAAAATCACTATTTTCCTCATCGTATAAATTAATAATTAATTATACACAAATAATATTACAGAACCACAGTACTGGCAACCAGGCCGTTCCCAGGAAAGAGGGGGCTTTCCAATAAGGATCTCTTCAATACTGGCGCGCAATTAGATGACCAAACCTCTCCTTAGACAGAACTTTCTAGACATTGCCAATAATGTTATCTAATAATATTATTCAGATAATATGAATTATTGTTCCGATAATAGAAAATACTGTGTAGTGACAATTATTAAAACAACAGTAATATAAAATATCAACGCAGCAATTATTGAATCAATAAAATACAATATTGAACAGTAATTACTGTAACAATTATTGAGTAGTGCCTTCTTACGTAAGAATCAATAATTGGTACAATACCGTGTGCTACTATGCAACAACGCGTATTACCATGTTTTAACCTCCGGGTATTCCAACAGTATTAACGGTAACAACTACGCCGTTATTTATAAACAACTTGTTTTTGTCATTTTCTTCATCCAATCACTTTCTGTTATGGGGCCCACACAAGGCTGCGCCGTCGTACGAATATTTCCCGACAACAAGAATATTCCACGACCAAACAAATATTCCCCGACAACAATGAATATTTTAGGACCACTTGCTTATTTGAAATATTTGCGCATTTTACCCATAACTAACCACATTAATCAAATCAACCCTTACTATTTCAGAATAATAAATAGAGGAAATTAAATTTTATTTATTAATAATTTGGGGTCTTACAACCTCCCCTCCTTATGAAATTTTGTCCTCGAAATTGACATACGTACCTGGTGTTTCGAAAAGATGAGGATACCTCGCTTTCATTTCCGTTTCCAACTCCCAGGTCATTTCCTCAATAGCATGGTTTCTCCACAAAACTTTAACTTGTGGTATGACCTTCGTGCGTAGGACATGCTCCTTCCTATCCAGAATCTTGACAGGTACCTCCTCGTACGTTAAGTCTTCGGCTATCTCGTCCGGTACTAACTCAATAACGTGGTTCGGGTCTTTCACATATTTACGAAGCACAGATATATGAAAAACATTATGAACACGAGACATACTTGGAGGTAACGCGAGTCTATAGGCCACATTTCCTACTCGGTCAAGAATCTGAAATGGACCAATAAATCGTGGATTGAGCTTTCCTCTCTTCCCAAATCTTGTAACTCCTTCCCATGGAGCTACACGTAATAATACATGATCCCCAATGTCAAATTCCACGTCCTTTCGATGAAGATTCACATAACTCTTTTGTCGATCATGTGCCGTTTGTATACGTTGTCGAATCGTTTGGATCTTCTCTGTAGTCATTCGTACCAACTCTGGTCCCAACAATGTTGCTTCTCCCACCTCATCCCAAC
The DNA here is from genome assembly GCA_016801055.1 of Panax notoginseng. NCBI lineage: Eukaryota > Viridiplantae > Streptophyta > Magnoliopsida > Apiales > Araliaceae > Panax > Panax notoginseng. The sequence continues at coordinate 88,333,532 of CM029022.1, read as the reverse complement.
ATACTGGAGAGCGACACTTTCGTCCATACAATGCTTCAAAGGGAGCCACACCTATACTTGCCTGATAACTGTTGTTGTAGGAGAATTCCACCAATGGTAGGTACTTATCCCAACTTCCTTTGAAATCTAGGACACAAAGTCTTAATAGGTCTTCAAGAGTTTGAATAGTCCTCTCTGATTGCCCGTCCGTTTGAGGATGGTATGCATTACTGAACCGTAAATCCGTGCCCATAGCTTTTTGCAAGCTAACCCAAAATCTTGAAGTGAATCTTGGGTCACGATCCGAAACTATGGATACTGGCATGCCATGCAACCTTACAATGTCATTCACGTACATACTAGCAAGACGTTCAAGGGAATAAGTCTCCCGTATCGGCAAGAAATGAGCAGACTTGGTTAATCTATCAACTATAACCCAAATAGCATTTATACCTTGAGAAACCGTGGGAAGACCCGTAACAAAATCCATGGTAATGTGTTCCCACTTCCATTTCAGAATCTCAAGTGGTTGCAATGGACCCTTTGGTACTTGATGCTCCGCCTTTACACGTTGACAAGTTAAACACCTCGAGATAAACTTTGCAATCTCTCTCTTCATATTGTTCCACCAAAATGTATGTTGAAGATCACGATACATTTTAGTACTTCCAGGATGGATTGCAAATGGTGTATTGTGTGCCTCCATCATGATCTTGTACTTTAAATCACAATCGTTAGGAACACAAAGTCTGGAGTGGACTCGAAGTATTCCTTCTTCATCGATTCTTGCTTCTGGAATAGCACCTTCTTGCACTTTCTTCTTCATACGCATCAGCTCCGGGTCTGTAGCTTGAGCAACTTTAACTTTATCGATTAAAGTTGGTTCTACGCGTATACTTGACATCATCGCACTCGTTCCTGCATATGATCTTCTACTCAACGCGTCAGCTACCACGTTTGCTTTTCCAGGATGGTATTGAATAGTGTGGTCGTAATCTTTCAACAGCTCGAGCCAACGTCGTTGCCGCATGTTGAGTTCTTTTTGAGTGAAGAAATATTTGAGGCTTTTATGGTCTGAATATATCTCCACCTTCTCCCCATATAGATAGTGCCTCCAGATCTTTAGCGCGAAAACGACTGCTGCCAACTCTAGATCATGAGTAGGATAATTCCTCTCATATTCTTTAAGTTGTCGCGAGGCATAGGCTATGACTTTCCCACGTTGCATGAGAACACATCCTAACCCTTTGCCTGAAGCATCGCTGTAGATAACAAATCCATCCGAACCAGATGGTATTGTCAGAACAGGTGCCGAAATGAGTCTCCTCTTAAGATCTTGGAAACTCTTCTCGCATTCTTCGCTCCATACGAATTTGATATCCTTCCGAGTCAGCTGAGTTAACGGGGTAGCGATTCGAGAAAACCCTTCTACGAATCTCCGATAATAACCAGCTAAGCCTAGAAAGCTACGTACATCGGTCACCGTCTTCGGTTGCTCCCAGCTTTGTATTGCTTCAATCTTCGCCGGGTCCACAGATACTCCATGTTTTGACACCACGTGCCCTAGGAATGCTACTTCCTCAAGCCAGAACTCGCATTTCTTCAACTTAGCATATAGCTTGTTTTCACGCAGCCTTTGGAGTACCAGCTTCAAATGGTGCTCATGATCTTCACGGCTTTTGGAATATATGAGGATGTCATCAATAAAGACAACAACGAACTGATCCAAATAATCCTTGAATACTCGGTTCATCATATCCATGAAAGCCGTAGGAGCATTAGTCAATCCAAAAGACATGACTAAGAATTCATAATGCCCGTACCGAGTTCTAAAGGCAGTCTTCGGAATATCCTCAGTTTTAACCTTCAGCTGATGATATCCAGAACGAAGATTGATTTTTGAAAAGAATTGTGCTCCTTGTAACTGGTCAAACAGGTCATCAATACGAGGTAGCGGATACCTATTCTTGATGGTGACATGGTTTAATTCCCGGTAATCGATACAAAGTCGCATACTCCCGTCTTTCTTCTTTACAAATAAAATAGGAGCACCCCAAGGAGATGTACTAGGACGAATGAAACCGATGTCCAACAACTCTTGTAGTTGGACTTTTAACTCCTGAAGTTCAATAGGAGTCATTCGATATGGGGTTTTAGAAATAGGCTTTGTACCAGGTTCAAGATCAATAAAGAATTCAACTTCACGTTCCGGGGGTAGACCGGGAAGTTCTTCAGGAAATACGTCAGGAAAGTTACTAACAACAGGAATATTATTCAAATTTGACGTGTCTTTATTCAAATCCATAACATGGGCTAAGAAAGCTTGACATCCGTTTTTCAATAAACGAATAGCTTTATGACTTGATATGACAGTGATTGATTTTAATGGCTTTGTTGCTTGAATTCGAACAACAGGTTGATTAGGAATATGAAAACTAATCACCTTACGAAAACAATCAATTTTGGCATGATGAGTAGTTAACCAATCAATTCCTAAAATCACGTCAAATGCAAGTATCTTTAAAGAGATAAGGTCAACAGGTAAGGTGATGGTACCAACTTGGATCAAACAAGATTTATAAACAGTGGATGTGATGAAAGTTTCCCCTAACGGAGTCTCCACAGATAAATCAAAGTCTAATTTCTCCGGAGTCAAGTTTAAACGTTGAGCACAAGCAGGAGAAATAAATGAATGGGTAGCACCGGTATCTAGTAAGGTATAAACTTCACATGAATTTATGATTAGCTTACCCGTGATCACCTCGTTTGGGTTCCTCGCATGTTGACCAGTCATGACAAACGCTCTTCTAGGAACCGTTGACTTTGACTTTTCTGGGGCAGCCTTTTGAGTCACCGTCCCCGCTGAACTTGGTTTCGCTATCGTACAATCTCGAGCGATATGTCCTTCCTTTCCACAATTATAGCATACCTTGAACTGTTGTGGACAGTTTGGGCTGATATGTCCCTCTTTTCCACATTTATAGCATATGACCGGTGGTCGTTCTCCTCCCTTGGAACCAGTTGCTGCTGGTGCTGACGTCTTCGTATTGTCATTGTTGAATCTCCTCTTTTTAAAATCTCCTCCCGACTCGCTTCTTCTATTTTCATAGCCACGATTACCACCAGAGTGGTTGCCGTTCTTGTCTGTATTTTTCTTTCTCCGCTGATTAGCATTGTTCTGATGACTGTTGTCACCGATATGATCCTGGTTGTGGTCCCTCGGTTGACCGTACCCGTTATCTCGCTCTAATAATTGAGCCATATTGACAACATCTGAATAGAGAGAAAATTTATGAGAAATAAGATATTGACGTATGCCGGGTTTCAAACCTCTCAGAAACATCCGCGTCATACGTTCCTCATTCTCCACCAAATGAGGTGCAAACCTGGACAACTCCACAAACTTCGCCTCGTACTGGGACACCGTCATGTTATTCTGCTCCAGTCTAATAAACTCTACCTCCTTCATATGACGAATACTTTCAGGAAAGTACTTGTCATTGAATAGCTTCTGAAATATCTCCCAAGACATGCTGAGTGCAGCTGGATGGGTACGCTTCACAGATTCCCACCAGTAGTCTGCCTCGCCACGGAACATAAAGGTGGCAAATGGAACCTTCCGTTCCTCCGTGCATCCCAAGACATCAAATATCTTGGTAATTTGCTTGAACCATGTCTCCGCCTTAATCGGATCCGGCTTTCCCCAGAATTCTGGTGGTCCCAACTCTTTGAACTGCTTGGCTGTGACCAGCTGTGCGTTGCCATTATTTCTTCCTATATTTTGAACAGGAATCTCCTTCGTCTGGTTTTGCATGAATCGCAAAAAGCTTCTAAACATCTCATCATTCACCGTCTGCTCAGTGGTGTTGTTCACAGGAGGAACATTGTCAGCCTGTTGCACGTTCTCCTCGTTGGTGAGTACAAGTGTCTCCACGGTTTCATTTACTCCACTGTTAACATTCTCAGTCGACATTCTCAAATACTGCCATAAAACAAGGGTTAATTTAACAAATTAACAAATCACATAATATCACTATATTATGAGCAACTAACAAATAAGCTTAGGTAGGACACACTAGCGAAGGATTTACTCGTCTCTCCCCTCCTAGTTCTATTCCCCGATCTCCGCCAGAGATCATATCCCTAAGCTCTGATACCAACTGTGACGCCCCCAAAACAGGTATACAACACCCATTCTGAGTCGTCAATAACATGGTACAGAAACAACTACAACTTTATTAATACAACATAAGAACTGTGAGTGTAAATACAAATATTGTCATCTAGACAATATCCACACTCAAATAAGTCCTCATTACAATTATTGGTACAGTATTTTACAAAAAAAAATGGTGAGGACTACTAAAATAACTTCCTAGAACCTTCATTCCATACCCCGACTAGTACTTGCTACATTCTCGCCTCCTGAGAAGAAAATGGAACAACAAGGAAAAGGGTGAGCTCAACTAGCCCAGTAAAGAATATTATGACTAAGATAATATACAACAAATTATCGTTAGTCTTCAACAGGAAAAAAAATTTAATAGAATACAATAGACAACAAGTTTTAAATCAATATTCGCAGCGGAAAATCATAATTCATAGAAAAGTTACGTAGAGAATGAAATCTACGATTATCTATGAATTTAAAAGCCCATCATCAACATTTTATTCCTGTAATATCAATCAATAAATATCTTGAATCAAATAGTCATCTTTGCACTACAGGCCAAAGATATTCATCAGTTGGTCATGTTCACCTCAACACCTGTTCATCTTTGCACTACGGGCCGAAGATATTCATCAGAAATTATTCATCTTTGCACTACAGGCCAAAGATATTCAGTTATATCATCATTTAAGACTGAGGATGATGAAAAATATTTTAAAGAAAACGAATCCAGTGAAACAAAATAATAAATATTATGAATTCGTATTTCAACTATTCCATGTCCAAAAATACCTTATCATAGTGAAGTAAAATTCAAGAATGATCAAAATATGGATACAATCAAAGCTAGTATCCAGAATAGATATTTGGACGAAAAGAAGGAAATTTCATTTTTCGGTGAATAGTAACTCGTGAATAGTAACTCGTGAATAGTAACTCATGAATAGTAACCCCGACATGAAAAGTTTTAAATTTGATAAAAATTCAGATCAATACTTCGGCATAATGATATTGAAGAAAATAATATCATTTAAGAAGAAATAACATCCCTTACCTCGGAAAGACGGTACTTCTGACTGGAATACTAGATATAGTGCTGAAGGAAACTTGCACCGTAAAGTAACACTCAAAGTATCAAATACTCACAAGAATACGCTCGTTATAGAGAGAGAAATAGAGAGAAACTTGTGTTTCTGGTGTGATTTCAATTCTAACCTAAGCACCCTATTTATAGGAAAATGCTTAGAACACCAAAGCAGAAAATTTAATATAATAATAATATATTTATCAAATTTTCCTTAGCCCACCTCTAGACATCTGATATCAGCCCATTTATATCACATGTTAGCCCACTTAAATGCCAAAAAACGTTTTTCTTCAAAATAATAAATAAAACTTCCAAAAATCAATTATTTCGGAACTTCAGAACTTCAATAATTCATAATAAATAGCCATTTTATCAGAAAATTCGAATCTCGCGAATTTTTATAGGAAATTCAATTCTCTACAACTTTGCAGAAGAAAGTTTTTCCAAATTCCAAACAGAAATTAACCGAAATTCACAAACGGGCGATTTTATAGTCAATAATAAATTTTCGGTCAAGAATTATGTCCACCAACACACAAAACATGTGTTAATCATTTAATGTCACAAAAATATTCTTCCTCCTCATATACTCATATATCCCACATTCATTGTAAAAATACCACCATCAATATATTAGTAAAATAATATATTTAAATGAATTATTTTATCAGAAAAAGATAAAATATTAATTTTCAACAATTGTCACATTAAAATTTTTCTCTATCTATATCCACATAAAATCACTATTTTCCTCGTCATATAAATCAATAATTAATTATACACAAATAATATTACAGAATCACAGTACTAGCAACCAGGCCGTTCCCAGGAAAGAGGGGGCTTTCCAATAAGGATATCTCCTTACTGGCGCGCAATTAGATAACCAAATCTCTCCTTAGACAGAACTTTCTAGACATTGCCAATAATGTTATCTAATAATATTATTCAGATAATATGAATTATTGCTCCGATAATAGAAAATACTGTGTAGTGACAATTATTAAAACAACAGTAATATAAAATATCAACGCAGCAATTATTGAATCAATAAAATATAATATTGAACAGTAATTACTGTAACAATTATTGAGTAGTGCCTTCTTACGTAAGAATCAATAATTGGTGCAATACCGTGTGCTACTATGCAACAACGCGTATTACCGTGTTTTAACCTCCGGGTATTCCAACAGTATTAACGGTAACAACTACGCCGTTATTTATAAATAACTTGTTTTTGTTGTTTTCTTCATCCAATCACTTTCTGTTATGGGGCCCACACAAGGCTGCGCCGTCGTACGAATATTTCCCGACAACAAGAATATTCCACGACCAAACAAATATTCCCCGACAACAATGAATATTTTAGGACCACTTGCTTATTTGAAATATTTGCGCATTTTACCCATAACTAACCACATTAATCAAATCAACCCTTACTATTTCAGAATAATAAATAGAGAAAATTAAATTTCATTTATTAATAATTTGGGGTCTTACATCATCAGCTGAAGGCTAGAACTGAGGATATTCCAAAGACGGCTTTCAGAACTCGGTACGGGCATTATGAATTCCTAGTCATGTCCTTTGGATTGACTAAGGCTCTTGCTGCCTTCATGGATATGATGAACCGGGTATTCAAGGAATATTTGGATCACTTTGTGGTCGTCTTTATTGATGACATCCTTATTTATTCCAAAAGCCGTGAAGATCATGAGCAACACTTGAGGCTGGTACTACAAAATCTTCGTGAATACAAGCTTTATGCCAAGTTGAAGAAATGCGAGTTCTGGTTGGAGGAGGTAGCATTCCTTGGGCACGTAGTATCAAGTCGTGGAATATCGGTTGACCCGGCAAAGATTGAAGCTATTCAAAGCTGGGAGCAACCTAAATCAGTGACCGAAGTACGTAGCTTTCTTGGTTTAGCTGGTTATTATCGGAGATTCGTGGAAGAATTTTCTCGAATCACTACTCCATTAACTCAGCTGACTCAGAAAGATACAAAGTTCGGTTGGAGCAAAGAATGTGAGAAGAGTTTTCAAGAACTCAAGAAGAGACTCATTTCAGCACCTGTTCTAACAATACCATCTGGCTCGGAGGGATTTGTCATCTACAGTGATGCTTCGAGCAAAGGGTTGGGATGTGTTCTCATGCAACATGGAAAAGTCATAGCCTATGCATCAAGACAACTCAAGGAATATGAGAGGAATTATCCTACTCATGATCTAGAGTTGGCAGCTGTTGTCTTTGCACTTAAAATTTGGAGGCATTACTTGTATGGGGAGAAGGTGGAGCTCTTTACGGATCATAAAAGCCTCAAATATTTCTTCACTCAAAAGGAACTCAACATACGACAACGACGTTGGCTTGAACTGTTAAAAGATTATGATCATACCATTCAATACCATCCTAGAAAAGCGAACGTGATAGCTAACGCATTGAGTAGAAGATCATATGCAAGTACGAGTGCGATATTGTCAACACAAAGGCCCATTTTGTGTGACTTGCAAAGGATGGAGATAGAGTTAAAGACTCCAAGGACCAATGTGATGATGACGAATATACGAGTAGAACCAACTTTAATCGATAAAGTTAAAGCTGCTCAAGCTACAGACCTGGAGCTGATGCGTATGAGGAAGAAAGTGCAAGAAGGTGCTATGCCAGAAGCAAGAATCAATGAAGAAGGAATACTTCGAGTCAACTCCAGACTTTGTGTTCCTAACAACCCTGATTTAAAGTATGGAATCATGATGGAGGCGCACAACACACCGTTTGCAATCCATCCTGGAATTACCAAAATGTATCATGATCTTCGTCATACATTTTGGTGGAGCAATATGAAGAGAGAGATGGTGTTGTTTATCTCAAGGTGTTTAACTTGTCAACGAGTCAAAGCGGAGCATCAAGTACCAAATGGTCTATTGCAACCACTTGAAATTCCAAAATGAAAGTGGGAGCACATTACCATGAATTTTGTTACCGGTCTTCCTAGGGTTTCTCAAGGTATTGATGCGATTTGGGTCATTGTTGATAGATTGACCAAGTCTGCTCATTTCTTACCGATACGAGAAACTTATACACTTGAACGTCTTGCTCGTATGTACATAAACGAGATTATAAGACTGCATGGTATGCCAGTATCCATAGTTTCTGATCGAGACCCAAGATTCACTTCACGATTTTGGGTTAGTTTACAAAAAGCTATGGGCACAGATTTACGATTTAGTTCGATATATCATCCTCAGACGGACGGACAATCAAAGAGGACTATTCAAACTCTAGAAGATTTATTAAGACTCTGTGTCCTTGACTTCAAGGGAAGTTGGGACAAGTTCTTACCATTGGTGGAGTTTTCCTACAACAACAGTTATCAAGCAAGTATTGGCATGGCTCCATTCGAAGCATTGTATGGAAGAAAATGTCATTCTCCAGTATGCTGGGATGAGGTGGGTGAAGCAACGTTGTTGGGACCGGAGTTGGTACGTATGACTACAGAAAAGATTCAAACGATCCGACAACGTATAAAAACCTCACAAGATCGACAAAAGAGTTATCCTGATCTTCATCGAAAGGACGTGGAATTTGATATAGGAGATCATGTGTTCTTACGTGTTACTCCATGGAAAGGAGTTACGAGATTTGGAAAAAGAGGAAAGCTCAATCCTTGATTCATCGGTCCATTTTTAATCCTCGATCGAGTAGGAACTGTGGCTTGTAGACTCGCTTTACCGCCAAGTATGTCTCGTGTTCATAATATTTTTCACATATCCATGTTACGCAAATATGTGGAAGACCCGAACCACATTATTGAGTTAGAACCGGACGAAATAGCGGAGGATTTGACGTATGAAGAAGTTCCTGTTCAAATCTTGGATAAGAAGGAACATATTCTACGCTCCAAGGTTATACCTCAAGTCAAAGTTTTGTGGAGAAATCACGATGTTGAGGAAATGACTTGGGAGTTAGAATCTAAAATGAAATCAAGGTATCCTTACCTCTTCGACATACCAGGTACATACCCTAATTTCGAGGGCGAAATTTCATAAGAAGGGGAGGTTGTAAGACCCCAACTTTTATAAATAAAGATGAATTTTCTATAAATATCATTTTTGAATATTATGGAGTTAATTTGATATAATGTTATAGTTGTGGGTAATATTTATAAATTTTACAAAGTACGCAAGTTGTTATATAATATTCGATTGGTCGGGGAATATTCATTTTAACAGGGAATATTCGTACAACGGCACAATCATTGGAGGACCCCACAACGGAATTATTGTCGGATTGAGAAAACGACAAAAATATTTTATTAAAAATAATGGCGGAAGTTTTACAATTGATACTGTTGAACTACTCGGTAGTAAAAGTACAGTAATACGTGTGGTTGCATAGTACTACACGGTATTGATTATTAATGTTTATGTGAGAAGTCACTCAGTTTGATTCAATTATTGTCAGTTAATAATATGAATTATTTAGCGATAATGACGTTTTGTTTTATTCGTATTATTAACGTAATAAAACAGAAACATCTTTTTATATAAAACAGAATACTTTATTAAAGTTATTCTATAAATAGAATATATTATATTTTATTTAAAAGATTTTTTTTTAAATATGGACCGTCAGATTAAAGTAATCAATCTGGACCGTTCATGAATTAATTACTATACATTCTATTTTTCTATAAATAGCAGCTCATTCGTTCATTATTTCTTACTAATTCACTAAACTCTAGAGAGAGAAACTATAGAGAAAAACTATAGAGAGAGAGAGAAGAAGAGTACTCTGCTACTTAACTACTTCCTTATTTCAGCTCTTCTTTAAAACGGTAAGGGGTGTTATTCTTTCTTATTCATGAAGAGAACTGTTGTTATTCCATTTCTAATTATTATGTTAGAATAACCTGTATACGCGGTCTACCCTATACTTGGTGACATTCTTCTGTTATTCTGTTGGAACATCATGTCTTTGTGTTTTACACCGGACCTAGTTCCGTCTTTATTATTATTCTGTTGGAACATTTTATCTGTGTGTTTTACACCGGACCTGGTTCCGTCTTTATTATTATTCGGTTGGAATATCCTGTCTGTGCGTTTTACGCCGGACCTGGTTCCATTATTTATTATTCTGTTGGAATAATCTGTCTGTGCGGTCTATCGCATGCATGATGATTTCTTTTATTATTTCATTCTTTATTATACTCAGTTGGTTAAGTTTTGACTTCTATACTCCATAAAATTTGTGAAATATCCTTGATAATTGTGTTTCATCCAGTATCTTTTCATGAAAATATTCTTCTAAGCATTCTTAAATTTTACTCCACAAAGCAGTATCATGTTGACAATTTGGACGTTGTTAATTCTTGGATAAATTAATTCTTGAACTTGTTTTATTGAATTCTTATATTATTGTCATCATCCTCATGTTTATAAAATGTTGAAAGTCATCTGTGGCCTGTAGTGCATAGATGGACTTGGTATGATTATGACCAGGGATTATTTGGTATAATCATGACCGTAATGTTACAAATGATGTGGTAAAAGTCCTCATTGGCCCGTAGTGCGTTGATGGACAGTTGTTGGCATGATCATGACCATTAATGACTACACGAATATCCTTGGCCGTAGTGCAGGGGTGATTCGATGATGTGGATTATTTTATTAAGCTGAGTCCCAGCGATCCCAGTGTTAAAAAACCTTTTAAATCATAAAAGATAGTAGAGTTTATTTTCTACTTGACTCTTTTAATGGATTGCTTGTTCCGCTGCAGTTAAACTTGATGTCTATTATATTTTATCAGTTTAACATTGTTGAAGGCTAATGATAATTTATTCTGCATTATCTTAGTCATAATATTTCTTACTAGGCTAGTTGAGCTCACCCTTTCTTTCACTGTTCTCTTCAGGAAATGAGAACGTAGCTGGGGCAAGTCGGGAAACGGAGTGATGGTCTGAATGATAGTATTAGTTAGTAGTCCTTACTATTCTATGTAATAGTGTGTTAATAAATGTAATGAGGACTCCTTTTGAGTATGAATACTCTCTAGAAGATAATATTTGTATTCAAACTCGCAGTTTATGTTTTGTCGTATTGTACACGACAGTTATATTAGTAAGTTGTATTTGTATTTTGTACTATGTATCTAACGACCCAAGATGGGTGATGTATAACTAATTTTGGGGGCGTCACACTTGTTAACCTAGGACATAGTTCAAGGTCTTATGACCCTCAGAATTCTTTTGATTCTTGTTATTCACTTTTGATTCAAAAGTTGAGCTTTTATTCAGATGTCTTTAATTTATTCGCATGTTATTATACTGTTATTTCATTGTTATACTTGTGGGCATTTGTGCTCACTCTTGCTTAATAATAACATTGCAGTTAAGAACGAAATAGCTGACGAACCTTCCACTAGTAAGGACAAGGGCAAAGTTAGCAAATGATGGAGACTTGTTATTTGATATGACTTGTTATTTTATATGATGTATTTGTTTAAGACTTATTTATTTATAATTTCGCACAGATGTTTAAGGTTTGTTTAACCTGGGATTGTATTATTATTCAGATGTTATAACCCTTAAGGGGAAGATTTTATTTCTATCTATTGCATGGTTTGCATTTATTATGGGTAGATAGATAAATGATATTTGTATCGTGAACAGCAAATCCTGTGAAAATGGAAGTACCGGCTTTGGGGGTGTCACATTTACATATGTTTTCAAATCCTTCAAATAATCATCATCCCTAACTCGTTTACTCTTCCTATCACTCTTCTTATCCCCCATTCCCTCCACGCTCCTCCTCGTAGACACCATCACAACCAAAGACAAAATATATCGAAAAATGTAGAACCAATAAATGGGAACAAATCGAACAACTTACAAATAATCACGAAGTAAAGAAGAAGACGACAACGACGAACAAAGAACCAGACGTCGACAACGAATATCTACCGGGAAGAACGACCGACTCAACTCAGAAGAAAATGAGTTTGCTTAGAAAGTTCCCAAAACACAGAATAAGGTTTTCCAAAAGAAAAAGAGACGACAAAAAGATAAAAACAAAATTTAAAATGAAACACGATCCCACGAACCCACAAAAAGCGTGAACAGTTTAATTTTTTAAAAAAATTGAATTGTCATGTCATCAGCACATTAAATCACACAACAAAATTAAAGGAATAATTATTATTAACTAATAATGTAAATAACAATTTAAATGCACTCATTCTGTAAATATTTTATGAGTGCACTATTATTGTAATAACTTTTAGAAATGTAATAACATATGTAATTGTTCCAAAATAGGGTCCTTTACAATAATATACAATATTTAGTAAGTAATTACACTATTAGTGCATCAACAAAATAATTTCAAAAACAATACACTTTTCTATATTTATTTACAATATTAGTGCAATTAGGATTCCTTAATTTAGGAAATTAGTATAGGATTCAATTCATAATAATAAGGAAACTTAAAATCAATGAGAAATAACTGCCATAATTAATAATTCAAATACAAATATCTTGGATCTAACAACAAAAATAAATTTAAATTCAAAAATAATAATTCAAATTCAAATATTCAAAGTTTGGCAACGTCATCTTCCTCCTCCCCTTCGTCGGTCCTCTTCCTCCTCCCCTTCGTCGGTGAGACCTAATTTCATGTCCAAAAGAAAATAAGAACACTACATAAAAAAGAGAGATATAAGAAAGTAATGTATAATGTAATGTTGATAAACAAACCTTCGTATTAAGGTAACCAAACTTTTATACCAAGGAAACCAAACTTTTATACCAAAGTAACCAAATCTACAATATCCACACCTACAGTATGAATTGGTTATCTTGGTCTGAAAGTTTGGCAACCAACTTAATGAAGGTTTGACTACCAATTACATCACATTAAAAAAAAATTAGTAACTTAATAAAACTGAATTGGTTACCTTGGTATGAATGTTTGGCTACCAACTGCACCATGAAAAAACTACACCCAAACACCCCCTTATAATTCCATGGTCGGTGAAACTCATATTCTACTTCAAAAGAAAAAGAAAAAGCTCAACTGAACCGGACAACCCAACCCACCACCACTACGACGGAAACTCCAGCACCACCACCAAACTTTTGGGGCGACCTAATAATACCACTACAAAACTCATATTTACTCCAGTGCTTCGGGAGCAAAATGACCGCCGTAGTCGTAACCTACTGTAAGACCGGGCACGACCTCATCAAGATCAATGGAGTCCCCATCGAGCTAATTCAGCCTGAAATCCTCTGCTACAAGGCCTTCGAACCTATCCTGCTATTGGGTCGCCACCGCTTCGCCGACGTGGACATGAGAATCTGAGTCAAGGACAGAGGCCATACCTCCCAGATCTACGCCATCCGCCAGTCCATTTAAATATGAAAAATATGTAGAGATATCAAACGTGCTAAGACTAGATAAATGGATTACTTCACTTTCAAGTTTCAATATGCAGAATGATACTGACAAAACTAATACTCCCTAAACGAATTATTGCTTCATATATCCTAATTGCATACTAATTTTTTAAATTAAGAAATTCTATTTGCACTAATATTATAAATAATTACAAAAATATATTACTTTTGTAATTATTTTATTGATACACTATTATTGTAATTATTTCTAAAAATATACTAAAATATGTAATTAACCCCATTTCTTCTGATGAGGGGCCCAAAGAAAATAAGCAGTAATATGTTCAAATGGCCCATCAACAAGTCACGGCAAAATGGTCTAGTAGACACCAAATAAGCAAGCCACCCAAATAGACCCGGCAAAATTGGCACAGGCTCGCGGGCCGGGCTGGCCCGTAAAAATTGGGATTTGGGCTTAACTTTTTTAGCCCATGAAAACTTGGACATTTTTTGGCCCGGCCCGTGGCCCGTGAGTTTTTTTTTTTTAAATAAAATTTTGCTACTTGTAGGGCTTAAACACAAGACTTATAAGTAAATAAATAAGAGTTCAAACCAACTAACATACAACAACTATTTATTTTTAATGCAATCTTCAATAAATTTTAACTATATTTAAAAATTATAATTAATATATGTATTTAATGTAGGTAATTAATTAATAATACTAATTTATAATACTATTAAAATTTTAATTGATTGAGATATATAGTTAATAATTTCAAAGTATAAAACTATTAAACTAACAATTATTAGTTTAAGACTTTAAGTTAGATAATATAATTATAAAAATTTAAAATTATCTATATATTAGTATTAATTACAATATTTATTATTTTTAAAAGTTAAATAAATTATATTAATTTTAAAGAATCAAATTTGATTATATACTTTGAATTACTAACAATATATAATCCGAATCAACCACTAATTTTTTAGATTGCAAGTCCAAAATCTATACACAATAATATAAATAATTTTATCCCTTAATTATGCAATTCCCCTACTTATTGTAGTACATTTGAAAAGTAAATCAATCATTATCCCTTAATTATGCATTCCCTCTACTTATTTAGAAAGTAAATCAATCATTATCCAAAATCATACCTTTAGAATAATATCTAAAATTATAATACTATTAAAATTTTAATTGATTGAGATATGTAGTTAATTTAAGTAATAAAAATTATTATTATTACTATTTTTGGTATATCAAGATTTTGCAAAAAAAAAAAAATAGATAAAATCCCACGACCCGGCCCGACCCGCCCAACCCGGGCTACGGGCCTTACTTTTTCAGCCCGCCAAAACTCGGACCATTTTTAACCCGATCCGTTTTTAGCCCGCCCGAGCTCGACCCGGCCCCCGCCCCCACCCCCACCCCCACCCCCACCCCCACCCCCACCCCCACCCCCACCCGTTTGCCAAGTGTACACCCAAATTACGGCTAAAGCCCATCCAATTTAAGAGAGACCAGCCCACGTGGCATACCAGCAGTATCATCAAACCCTCAAATCCACGCGGGCAGTCAAAGAAAATCAGCTAAAAAGGAGACCTGCAACCACCAAAAGATAGAGCCCAATTGAGATTCAAATTACAAATTACTCGTTCCGTCCTAAATTATATGTTTTTTTAAAATTCCACACACATATTAATATATGTGATAAAAATATTAAAATATCCTTATGTGCTGATTTTTTTATTTTTTGCACATGAATCTTTATTAGTGAGAATATAAAAAGATGCTTAAAAAAGAAGAAAAACGTGACTAAAAATAATAACTATCATTAATTAGAGTAAATAGGCAAACTTAAAAAACAAACAAAAAAATACATTAAAATCTTGAAAAAAACAGATATTATGGGACAAATTTTTTTTACTAAAAAAAATAGATAATTTGATACGGGGGAGTAGAAATTTAAATGAAATTGAGATGGGACCCATATCAGTCGGCTAAGAGCAGAATCACAGGGACGCAAGCATCAACCACGAGGCCACCTCGTGAACTGAAGTCCACCGATTTCTGCAACCCACCGGAAAATCAACAACTCATACGAACCAATTCAATCCATACCAACTCAAAGGAATGACCAAATCGGAAAAGCATGACCCTGAATAACGATTTCCGTGAAAAAATGGGCATAGACGCCAAAGACACTATTAAATCCACTTGAACAAATCAAACAGATCTAATAAGAACACCCAAAACTGAGAAAAGGGAAGGGATAAGGAAATAAATATGCAGGAATCAGCAGGGAGGACCTCCATGGCTACCGACCACAGAGCAGAGCCACCAGTTCAGCACATCTGATCAACGACGGTGAAGACGTCAAGCAGAACGGAGCAGCGAAGAGACCCAAACAACAGAATCCCTCGCTAGATCGAAACCAATCAACCAAAAAAATTAAACAAATCATTCAAAACAAAGAGAGGAATCTGCAGAACAGCATAAAACCAAACTGACTCCACTAAATAAAGTAGCAACCAGCAAAAGGAATCAGCTTGGGTAATCATCAAATTGATTATACTCATCAAAGATGAGATAAAATTAGTTAACACTCCACCAAAGCAAAGCCACACAATCAACAAACCAAACCCAATACAGAATCAGAAGACCACCATAACCAGATCCAAACGGCTTATATCGAAACCAACTGATACCCCCTACTAACATGAACAAGAGGAAACCAGCTAGTAGGCCACTGGACTTTGCCAAAGACTAGCAAGAAGGTAGTTTTCGGAGAGGCACACTTGGAGACGCCAGTTAGTCTCAAAGTAGAATCTAGTATAAGAAGGAAAAAGGCTATAAAAGAGTGGGTGGGCCGATTATGGGGCACGACAGAGAGAGGGAAGACCAGATGAGGATGGGGGGAACCATGGGCACACCATATCTATTATACAAGGCCACGAGCAGCAACCGCCAAACCTATACTCAAGAAACCCCAATCCAGATCAGATCCAAACCCTCGAACAAAGGGAGTGGGTGGGCCACAAGTGAGGGCTAGAGATCAGAGGAAGAGGGAGAGCAGACGATGAAGAAACAGATATGGACATCTTGTTGGAAATCTGCTATATTTCTAATATCAGTAAGGAACGCAACAACGCAAATTGATTGCAAACAGAAAATATCTACCGTGAAGAAGACACAGTAGTCTTCTATGTAGACTTGGCAAACAGGCCAGGTGGACTCAAACGGGTCGGATCGGGTCGGGTCGGGTCGGGTCGAGTTAAAACGGTTTGAATTTTGACGGGTTACAATATATAAGCCTAAAGCTCGGATTCTGGCGCTTGGGCCAGGGCGGCCAGCGGATCGAGATCGTTTTATACTTGTTTTTTGGGTTTTTTTTGGGCTTAGTCCAAACGGGTCTTCGGCGGGCCGGGCCAAAAAAGCTCGAGTTTTTGTGGGCTGAAAAAATATGGACCAAAGCCCGGGTTTTGTGGGGCGGGCAGGCCCGCGGGCTTTTGACCCGTTTGCCAGGTCTACTTCTATGGCAAAAAAAGGAGAGAGCAGCAAAATGAATAAGAAATGCCAAAGGAATAACTCTTTCACTTTTCAATAATAATCATAATGATGCCCACTAATAGGGGGAGCATGATACAGTTCGAAACTCAATCCACACAAAAAATCGTTTAGGTGTGGTTTGAAAAATACAAAATCGCACATGAAACTATTTGTGATTGGTGCGGTGCGGTTTTGAACCGTGCAGTTTGGTTTCATTTGGTATGGTTTCAGTTCCAAAACCAATTAAAATAACAAACCCGTAAAATAGTTAGCAAAATCATTCACGCAAACGTATTACGCAGTGAACACAATTATAGAGCTAATTTAGCAAAATAGTTTCAGGCATCAACAATTATATGGTTAATTAATACTATGTTATCATATTTGATTTAGGAAATACCAAGTCACTCTTGATTTGTAAACATAATTGAAACTATTTATTCTTCATTCAACCCTGCAATATCTGTCTTCTAAAATAAAATGATGAGAATATTTTATAGCAGGGAAATTATAAATACTTGTAGTAAATTTGAGGAAACATGATAATTATTTGGTGCAGTTTCAATTTTATGCGTGCGATTTTGACTAGTAACCAAACCGAAATCGTAAATTTACTTTTTCAACCCACCTAAAACCGTCACATATGTCGGAACCGTTGGTGCGGTTTTAATTGGTGCGGTTTGTGCGATTTTTGGTGCGGTTTCGGTTCCAATTTGGTTCATTTCTCAGCCCTACTCACTAAAGCTATTTATAGACTGATGGAACATACCTACGTGCATTACAAATATACTCCACTATTAATAAAGTGGAGAGACCGACTACTACTACTATCGAGCCACTAAGCCACTACATAAGACAAAACATAACCCCACTACTACTACTAGCCTTAATAACATAAAATATAATTTGTATCATATTTTATCACTCCCCCTTGATGCAAAAATTGGATACACTAAGAAGAGACCTGAACATCACAAGCTTAGAGTAAGGAAGAGCTATAGTAAAACCATCAGTCGCTTCCTCAGTTGTAGGACAATACTTCAATTCCATTGCTCCTCCTGCTATTACATCTCTGACAAAATGATGACGAAGTTTGATGTGTTTGGTTCTTCTGTGGAAGACATGATTCTTCGTCATTGCAATTGTGGCCTTATTGTCACAATAAATTTCTGTGGAACAATACTGAACTTGCTGCAAATCTGCAAGAATTCTCCTCATCCAAATACCTTAACAAACATTTGATGTTGCTGCAATGTACTCTGCTTCTGATGAAGATAATGCAGTGCTAGCTTGCTTATTTGAACTCCATGATGTGACAACCCGAGAATTTGAAATATTTTAAAAGTTTTAATTATTAATTTAAGGTTCAAAATTAGAACCTAGACAGAAAATTAGTGTATGCGTTTGATATTTTTAAGATGGAATTTTGAGGATTTTAAAATTCTGTGAAAGATTTAAGTGAATTATTCAGGATTAAGGATATACGTGAATATGTTCTGTGTATATGTGTACAATATGTGGTTAAGGGTCAAGGGTTGACCAGATAAACGATATCTGTAACAAACCCTAAGAATATATTAAGAACGCCAACGTTCGGTTAGAAAACCCTAGTGTTTGATAAGAAACCCTAAAACAAGTTCTGGAAACCCTAACTTCAGTTTCGGGAATTTGAAACCCTAATTCGGAATATAAAATCCTAAATTGGGAACTTAATGGCGTAAGTTTAAATAATTATAAGATTATTTAGGGTAAAGCTTAAGTAATTAGTAAACCCTAATCTAATTACGAAATCTAATTTTTAAATTAGAAAACTAATTTTCTATTAAAAAACCTAATTTTGGGTTTAAAAGCCTAAATAACCAATTACGACCCTAATTGCTTAATTAGCAATTTTAATTAGAAATTATTAATCCTAATTAGTAATATTTAAGTTATGATTAAATTTTTTTAATATAATTAGAAAATTCTAATTATAATTTGGAAATATTAATTTTCTATTTTGATAACCGAAATTGGAAATTCTAGAAAATTAAATTTGTAAACCCTAAGGGTTTCAAACCCTAAACTCTCTCAAACCCTAAACCCAAAGAGTTTGGCTAATTAACAAAAATGCCATTAATTTTAAAATCAAAATGACCGTAATACCCTTTTTGTATTATTTTTAATTGGTGGAGTGCAAATATTGCCAAGATAAATGGTTGGTGACTAACCCTAGCCCTAGCCCTAGCCATGTGTCCAAAATCAGCCAACTTGCTAGCACATACATTGAATCATATCTATTATATAAATTAAAAAGGAGAGAGAAAGCTTTACTTTATTTTTCATTCTTGCCCAACCTATTCTCTCACTAGAAATTCGAGACTTAGAAGGAAAGCTAAGGAAAGGGAAGATGAACCATGATCAGTTAATAGCAAGTCAAGAACAGGTCACAAAGATCAGATCCAAGAATCATGTTAGAAAAAGGTATAAACCCTAAATTTTGAAAATCTTTCGATCTGATGTTAGATTTTGTTGTTTGTTGGTTAAATATGTGTTATAAGGTGTCTATAAGTGATCTGGGTTGTTGGATCATGGATCCATAACATCAAGATACACGAAATCAAGATTTTTCAAAACTGACTATGAACCCTAAAATATGGTCTGACAGCCACATGTCAGGGCTCATAGATCTCTTTGTGTTTATGATTAGGTGTGTTTTATGTTTTGGATCTGTTCTATGACATGAGAACTGTGATCTGAAACTGGAAACAAGGTCATATCATGTCTAGATCTCTTGTTATTTACAGTCAAACATCGTTGACCAAGCACGAGATGGGGTTTCTGGGCAGCCCAGAAACCCAGGAGTTCGCTGACAAGTTTTTGCAGGTGCTAGATCTGGCGATGTTTTGTTAGTTTGGTCATGTTGTTAGTTAGTTGTTATAAACTGGTATATGGACTACATATATATGTTATTATATCACCTATATTAACAACAGAATTGAAAATAATCACAGTCAAAGTAAGTTGACCAAACTGCCTCATGAAGATTTTCTGGGTAACCCAGCTTTTCAAGACCCGTTTCTTGACCAGTAGTTTGATCGGCCTTGATAGCTTAGATCTGATGTTGTTAAGATGATCTGAGGTTATGTAGTTGTAGAGGGACATGAGTACTACAAAATAGAACCTTAATAGTACCTTATTTTTACTTGGAAGGCCTAGATCTGGAGGCTCAAAGTAGAGCCTAGCAATTGTTCTTCATTTCTGGAAAACCCAGAAATGAAGAACAACTCTGACATGATATTTGGTTGCTTAGATCTCTTACTGGTGAAATGCTTTGGCCATGATCTTAATTGTTAGTTGTAGTATTTCACGTATACTATAATCTACATACTTTATATAACACAGAACACCACGAAAACAAGGATCAAAAGTTGGTCAAACCACCCCTCTAGCTAACTGTCAGGTTTTCTGGGCAGCTCAAGAACACGCGAAGAACACATTTAGCGACGCTTGTGTCACCTAAACTACCTTTAGCGACACTTAATTACCAAAATTAATTATTTTTAATAAATAATGAGAGAAAAATGGTTTTTAATTATTAAAAATACTAAATAAATTCTGAAAAATTATTTTAAAATCAGAAAAATAGTTTTTAATTATTTTGAGTATATTTCATAAATATGTAATATTTTTGAAAAATAAATTATATTTAATTTATTTAATTATAATATTAAATAAATTATTTAAAAATGGTTTTAATTTATTAAAAATCATGAAAAATTATATTATGGTATTAGAAAATATTTTAAGTTATTTTCAATGACTTTTGATATTTTGTGATGAAATTCATTAATAAATTATTATTAATGGTAATTAGTTTATTTAATGAATATATTAAATAAATTAAGAAAAAATAGAATTAATGATTTAAAAATCATATAAAAATGATTTAAGCATTATGAAAATATTTTAAAGTTAAAAAATATAACTTTTGATATTTTGTCACGAAAATATTAATATTTTAATATTAATATTAATTATCGGATAAAGAATTTAAGTGTTTAAAAATCATATAAATATGATTTTAAGGTATTAAAAATACTTTGATATATTATAAATATATTATAATATTATGACATGTATTTTATTAATATTTGATATTAAATAAATATTAATGATAAAAGAATTATGTGGTATTTAATTCATTTAAATACGTTTTAATGATTGAAAATTTACGATAAATGATAATAATTATGTGAAAATTATTATGAGACTTAGAAAAATATTTTTGACTGATATTAAAATTATCTGAGATAATTGTTAAGTGTTAGGCAGAGTTTAATTGAACTTAGACTCGATAAAAGTCTGACTAGACCGTCGGGAAGTTAGAATTATGTCGGGTTCAACTCAGACTGCAATAGTTTGACTTGATATCGAGTCTTATGTGTATTATAGACTGATAGAGTTATGTGTTATGTGTTTAGGTTATTCTATGTTTATATATATAGTAATATTATACTGTGATGATATTATTCTAATATTGGAGATCTATATTACTAATATTAGGTCTTCGGATAAAGCGTTATAAATTGTGTTGCGGTAATCAACGGTTCAGACAAGTTTGTGTTTACTTAACTCTACTAAGAGTTGTTTCATTCGGATATGCTTATGGTTAATCATTGCTGATTGCCATGAAAAATTGTACTTTGTACATATTGCATGTATAAGTCAGGTATGAAAGGCTGATCACCTTCATTACCAGTTGGTTCAGATATATTTGTTCATGTATAATACTTGTTCAGTCAAAAGTTTGTTCCTGCTAGTTCACAATTATATTATTGAATTATAGCCAGCTTATTATTCAGACTCTTTCACTCATGATATATCGTTATATTATTGAATTTAAACTTGCTGGGCAATCCTTATGCTCACCCTTGCTATATTATGATAAAACATTGCAGATTAAGACGAACGAGTCGGATACAAGGTAAGGTTAAAGACAGTTCTAGCGTTAGGATATGTGTGCAGCTAAATTGTATAAGTATTGTATTTTAAGGTTATGTGTTAAGTAAATTATGTAATGTGTATTAAGTTAAGGTTACTCGACCTTGGGGAATAGTAAGTATATATAATGTATAAACAATTTATGTTTATATCTTCTGCAAATAGTAATAGTTGTATAGAATGATCGAATCAGACCCGAGGTGATTTAGGACCTGGATTCGGGGCCCTCACAGTTGGTATCAAAGCTGTTGGTTATGAAGCTTAGGTATGAATACCTGAGACTAAAAACCGCAGTGATTAGGATAAGATCTAACTCACATAGAGTTAGTTGGTCGGTAAGATTCAAAGACGAATCTCGGCGAGTTATAAGATACAGAGTTCCCTAACTCTGATAATAAAAGTTGAATAGTAGTGAGAAATAGATAGAGTCTAAAAGACTAAAAGTATAGTGATAGGAGATCGTAAAACAAAACGATCTAGATATAGAAATGAATCGTAATATATACGATGAGATCACTTCATGATCAGATAATGTTATAGTATGAAGAAGGATCAAGCGAATGATTGAAAAGTTACAGCAAGTTTGCTGGGTGACAGTTGTACTATGAATTGGTACAGATTCAGGAAAGGATTATGAATACGAGTTGAATGAAATTCATATTGAGAAGGGTGTTAAGGTTAGGTGGGGATTCAATTGAGGACTCATATCAGCAGCTGAGTTGTATGATTCCTTGTATGGGCAGGGAATTGTACTTGGTGTAAAAACTACTTAGTTCTGACAATGATAATCATTGAAATGTTTGTGTCGCGCTATTTGCTATATGCATGTTAAGAGGGTGATTCCTTTCTCATGTGTATAACAGATAGATAGGTCATAGGTAGAGGATATAAGGTTAAGTACGAGTTCTTAAAACTCATACTTATGTGACATTCTTGACTCATAGTTATATGAAATGTTTATGAATCCCTCAGCGAATGGACGCCAAAGGTCTATCTTGGGAAGTTCTTAAACTCATATGATTGTGGTAATTTATGGACTCATAAGTGTGGTTTTACGAACTGGGTATAGTTGTGTATAAACAGAATATTGAGGATAATAGGAATAGATAAATTGTTAAGCAAATGATTATTAGTGGAGACATAAGTTTTCGAAACTCCTAGCTATGCTAGATTTTGAAATTTTGACATCAAGCTAAATACGCACTATGTGCCTTTTAAAAAAAATATGTAGACTCGTAATCATTTTTGAAATGGTGTAAAGTATAGTCTATGCTACTTATTTCAGCTAGACGCAAATGATTTGAAATATCAAAATATTTTTATTTATCACTCATGTACCATGTAACCTAGTGCAGAGATGATAAAAATTTGATGGAGTTGTAAATGCAGGAATACTTAGTGTGAATTTGACCTAAAGTCGCTGTTCCACTATTATATGATGTGTTATGACGAAGTCATACAATGACGGCATCCTCAAACGGACTGTTAATACAGTACGACATCATGTCGTCATTTTCAAACTATTTCAAAAATTTTAATTTGCCAACGGGGTTTGGCAACACCTAAATAATTCGATTGAATTGAATTATTGGTATGAGTCTATGCTAATTGATTCAGCTAGACAAACATTTATAAAACTCTAAGAGTTCTTTGAAAAATTTCCCGAACCAAATTATTTTGGTACTGAATCCGATAAGACTGAGGTAGAAGTTTATGCGCCTAAGGCGGATACGAGAAACAGATAAAACTAGTATTACTGGGCTAGTCCTGGGCATACTGGGCTAATCACCCTCTGTGTCTTCAGGGTAAGACGGTTTGCGGATGAATTTCTATATAACCTTTGCGAAAATGACAGACAATAGTCTGTAAAACCCCTCAGAAAAATTTAAAAATTTTAATTCTTGTGAGAAATGTATTGGGTAGTATGTGAGAATGTATGCGAATGGTGTAAGCAGTATGGTGTAAGGTAAATTTCGGGGATGAAATTTTTAGAAGAAGGGTTGAATGTGACAACCCGAGAATTTAAAATATTTTAAAAGTTTTAATTATTAATTTAAGGTTCAAAATTAGAACCTAGACAGAAAATTAGTGTATGCGTTTGATATTTTTAAGATGGAATTTTGAGGATTTCAAAATTCTGTGAAAGATTTAAGTGAATTATTCAGGATTAAGGATATACGTGAATATGTTCTGTGTATATGTGTACAGTATGTGGTTAAGGGTCAAGGGTTGACCAGATAAACGATATCTGTAACAAACCCTAAGAATATATTAAGAACGTCAACGTTTGGTTAGAAAACCCTAGTGTTTGATAAGAAACCCTAAAACCGGTTCTGGAAACCCTAACTTCTGTTCCGGGAATTTGAAACCCTAATTCGGAATATAAAATCCTAAATTGGAAACTTAATGGCGTAAGTGTAAATAATTATATGATTATTTAGGGTAAAGCTTAAGTAATTAGCAAACTCTAATATAATTACGAAATCTAATTTCTAAATTAGAAAATTAATTTTCTATTAGAAAACCTAATTTTGGGTTTAAAAGCCTAAATGACCAATTACGACCCTAATTGCTTAATTAGCAATTTTAATTAGGAATTATTAATCCTAATTAGCAATATTTAAGTTATGATTAAGAAATTTTAATATAATTAGAAAATTCTAATTATAATTTAGAAATATTAATTTTCTATTTTGATAACCGAAATTGGAAATTCTAGAAAATTAAATTTGTAAACCCTAAGGGTTTCAAACCCTAAACCCTCTCAAACCCTAAACCCTAAGGGTTTGGCTAATTGACAAAAATGCCATTAATTTTAAAATCAAAATGACCATAATACCCTTTTTGTATTATTTTTAATTGGTGGAGTGCAAATCTTGCCAAGATAAATGGTTGGTGACTAACCCTAGCCCTATCCCTAGCCATGTGTCCAAAATCAGCTAACTTGCTAGCAAATACATTGAATCATATCTATTATATAAATTAAAAAGGAGAGAGAAAGCTTTACTTTATTTTTCATTCTTGCCCAACCTATTCTCTCACTAGAAATTCGAGACTTAGAAGGAAAGGGAAAGGGAATATGAACCATGATTAGTTAATAGCAAGTCAAGAACAGGTCACAAAGATCAGATCCAAGAATCAAGTTAGAAAAAAGGTATAAACCCTAAATTTTGAAAATCTTTCGATCTGATGTTAGATTTTGTTGTTTGTTGGTTAAATATGTGTTATAAGGTGTCTATAAGTGATCTGGGTTGTTGGATCATGGATCCATAACATCAAGATACACGAAATCAAGATTTTTCAAAACTGACTATGAACCCTAAAATATGGTTTGACAGCCACATGTCAGGGCTCATAGATCTCTCTGTGTTTATGATTAGGTGTGTTTTATGTTTTGGATCTGTTCTATGACATAAGAACTGTGATCTGAAACTGGAAACAAGGTCATATCATGTCTAGATCTCTTGTTATTTGCAGTCAAACGTCGTTGACCAAGCACGAGATGAGGTTTCTGGGCAACCCAGAAACCCAGGAGTTCGCTGACAAGTTTTTGCAGGTGCTAGATCTGGCGATGTTTTGTTAGTTTGGTCATGTTGTTAGTTAGTTGTTATAAACTGGTATATGGACTACATATATATGCTATTATATCACCTATATTAACAACAGAATCGAAAATAATCACAGTCAAAGTAAGTTGACCAAACTGCCTCATGAAGATTTTCTGGGTAACCCAGATCTTCAAGACCCGTTTCTTGACCAGTAGTTTGACCGGCCTTGATAGCTTAGATCTGATGTTGTTAAGATGATCTGAGGTTATGTAGTTGTAGAGGGACATGAGTAATACAAAATAGAACCTTAATAGTACCTTATTTTTACTTGGAAGGCCTAGATCTGGAGGCTCAAAGTAGAGCCTAGCAACTGTTCTTCATTTCTGGAAAACCCAGAAATGAAGAACAGCTCTGACATGATATTTGGTTGCTTAGATCTCTTACTGGTAAAATGTTTTGGCCATGATCTTAATTGTTAGTTGTAGTATTTCACGTATACTATAATTTACACACTTTATATAACACAGAACACCACGAGAACAAGGATCAAAAAGTTGGTCAAACCACCCCTCTAGCCAACTGTCAGGTTTTCTGGGCAGCTCAAGAACACGCGAAGAACACATTTAGCGACGCTTGTGTCGCCTAAACTACCTTTAGCGTCACTTAATTACCAAAATTAATTATTTTTAATAAATAATTTGAGAAAAATAGTTTTTAATTATTAAAAATACTAAATAAATTCTGAAAAATTATTTGAAAGTCTGAAAAATAGTTTTTAATTATTTTGAGTATATTTCATAAATATTTAATATTTTTGGAATATAAATGATATTTAATTTATTTAATTATAATATTAAATAAATTATTTAAAAATAGTTTTAATTCATGAAAAATCATGAAAAATTATATTATGGTATTAGAAAATATTTTAAGTTTTTTTCAATGACTTTTGATATTTTGTGATGAAATTCATTAATAAATTATTATTAATGGTAATTAGTTTATTTAATGAATATATTAAATAAATTAAGGAAAAATAGAATTAATGATTTAAAAATCATATAAAAATGATTTAAGCGTTATAAAAATATTTTAAAGTTATAAAATATAACTTTTGATATTTTGTCACGAAAATATTAATATTTTAATATTAATATTAATTATCGGATAAAGAATTTAAGTGTTTAAAAATCATATAAATATGATTTTAAGGTATTAAAAATACTTTGATATATTATAAATATATTATAATATTATGACATGTATTTTATTAATATTTGATATTAAATAAATATTAATGATAAAAGAATTATGTGATATTTAATTCATTTAAATACGTTTTAATGATTAAAAATTTACGATAAATGATAATAACTATGTGAAAATTATTATGAGACTTAGAAAAATATTTTTGACTGATATTACAATTATCTGAGATAATTTTTAAGTGTTAGGCAGAGTTTAATTGAACTTAGACTCGATAAAAGTCTGACTAGACCGTCGGAATGTTAAAATTGTGTCGGGTTCAACTCAGACTGTAATAGTTTGACTTGATACCGAGTCTTATGTGTGTTATAGACTGATAGGGTTATGTGTTATGTGTTTAGGTAATTCGATGTTTATATATATAGTAATATTATACTGTGACGATATTATTCTAATATTGGATATCTATATTACTAATATTAGGTCTTCAGATAAAGCGTTATAAATTGCGTTGCGTAATCAACGGTTCAGGCAAGTTTGTTTTTACTTAACTCTACTAAGAGTTGTTTCATTCGGATATGCTTATGGTTAATCATTGCTGATTGTCATGAAAAATTGTACTTTGTACATATTGCATGTATAAGTCAGGTATGAAAGGCTGATCACCTTCATTACCAGTTGGTTCAGATATATTTGTTCATGTATAATACTTGTTCAGTCAAAAGTTTGCTCCTGCTAGTTTACAATTAAATTGTTGAATTATAGCTAGCTTATTATTCAGACTCTTTCACTCATGATATATCATTATATTATTGAATTTAAACTTGCTGGGCAATCCTTATGCTCACCCTTGCTATATCATGATAAAACATTACAGATTAAGACGAACGCATCAGATACAAAGAAAGGTTAAAGACAGTTCTAGCGTTAGGATATGTGTGCAGCTAAATTGTATAAGTGTAAGGTTATGCATTAAGTAAGTTATGTAATGTGTATTAAGTTAAGGTTACTCGACCTTGGGAAATAGTAAGTATATGTAATGTATAAATAATTTATGTTTATATCTTCCGCAAATAGTAATAGTTGTATAGAATGATCGAACCGGATCTGAGGTGATTTAGGACCTGGATTCGGGGCCTTCACAAATGAAATAACCCCTGAACCAAGGTTGAATGCATAGCCACTTGTACTTTTTCTATCATCTACAAAACCTGCCCAATCACTGTCAGTAAAACCAATTAATTGCATCGTGGAGGTTAAACTATACCAAATTCCATAGTTGCTAGTTGCTCGGATGTAGCGAAGAATTCGTTTGGCTGCTCCAAGATGATGCATTGACGAACATTTCATGAACCTTGACACCAAACTGATCGGAAACATAATATCTGGGCGAGTATGAGTCAAATACATTAGCCCACCAACAATACTTCTAAACCACTTTTCATTAGCCTTCGGTGTTCCATCATTCACAGTCAATTTCTCACAGGTGTTCATGGGAGTAGACACAACTTTATAATTCAGCATATTACACTTCTTAAGTAAGTCTAGAGCATACTTTTCTTGTGAAACAAAAATACCCTCATTAGTTTGTTGAATTTAAAGACCAAGAAAATAATGTAACAACCCCAAATCTGTCATATCAAACTCACTCATCATGTTTTCTTTAAATTCTCTAATAATTTAAGAGCATTAGAGGAGCCCATATATATCATGTCATCAACATAAACACAAACAATAAGCACATCATTACCTTTTACCTTCACATATAAGGTGGGTTCACTTTCACTTCGACGAAAATCATTTTGAAGGAAATAGGAGTCAAGTTTGCTGTACCAAGCTCTTGATCGGTGCTTTGTTTGAGACCATAAAGGGCCCTTTTTAACTTGTAAACTTTCTCCTCTTGACCATTGATAACAAATCCCTATGGTTGTTCAACATACACATTCTCATCCAAAAACCCATTTAGAAACGCAGACTTTACATCAAATTGAAAAACATTCCAATTTTTTTGAGCAGATAATGCCAAAATTAGTCTAACAGTCTCAAATCTAGCTACGAGTGAAAAAGTTTCAAAATAATCAACTTCATGCTTTTGTACATACCCTATTAGCGACCAGTCTCGCCTTATGCTTCTGCACACTTCTATCGGGTTGGTACTTTACTTTGTATATCCATTTTATGCCAATTGCTTTTTCTCCGATGGTAAATCTACAAGCTCCCATGTGTTATTCCTTTCAATGGCGGACATCTCCTCCTTCATTGAATTCTCCCACTCTTCTTTCCCACAAGCTTCATCATAACTTAAAGGTTCTGCAACCAAAAAAGCATAAGTGGAAGCATATATATCACTCAAAGACTGCATCTTTGTTGGCAGAGATTCATTGTTTTGCGATGATTCACTGCTGCTAGATGGGCTACTTCTAGTTAGACTGTTTTGCAATGATTCACTGCTGCTAGATGGGCTACTAGTTAAGCTTCTAGTTGGACTGTGCATAGGAGACATATGAGGTGAATTCACATCCTCTTGTAGCTGAGTTAATTCTGTCCCATCATCTACAAATGATATATTCTGATCTTTATCACCAACTTGTTGTCAAACATTGTTCTCATCAAAAATAACATCTCGTCGAATGATTAGCTTCTTAGTAAGAGGATTATACAAATGATAACCTTTAGTTTCAGCACTATACCCAACAAAAATGCACTTTTCTCTTTTCTTTTCCAACTTAGTACGATCAGTAGAATCAATTAAGGCATGGAAACAAAAACTTTTAAATTACTTACATTGGGCTTAACTCCCCATCATGCTTCATAAGGTGTTTGATTTCTTACTGCTTTTGTTGGAGATATTGAGAAGATGGATTGTGGTAGCTACTGCCTCGGCCCAAAAAATATTCGGAAGCTCCTTCTCATTTAGCATACTCCATGCCATTTCTACAACCGTCCTATTTTTCTGCTCAGTAACTCCATTCTGTTCTGGAGTCTTTCTTGCTGTTAGTTGTGGCGCCCCCAAAATAGGTCCAATCCATCCAACCCATTCTGAGTTGCCAAATACATGGTACAGAAAATAACTACAACTTTATTATTACAATTGTCGTGCAAATACGACAATACATATACTGTGAGTTTAAATACAAATATTATCATCTAGACAGTATTCATACTCAATTAAGTCCTCATTATACTTATTGATACACTATTTTACAAAATAGCGAGGACTACTAAAACAACTGTCTTGAACCATCATTCCACACCCCGACTAGTACTCGCTACATTCTCACCTCCTGAGAAGAAAGATGGAACAACAAGGAAAAGGGTGAGCTCAACTAGCCTAGTAAAGAACATTATGACTAAGATAATATACAACAAATTATCGTTAGTCTTCAACAGGGAAAAATTTAATAGAATACAATAGACAACAAGTTTTAAATTAATATTCGCAGCGGAAAATAATAATTCATAGAAGAGTTACGTAGAGAATGAAATCTACGATTATCTATGAATTTAAAAGCCCATCATCAACATTTTATCCCTGTAACATCAATCAATAAATATCTTGAATCAAATAGTCATCTTTGCACTACAGGCCAAAGATATTCATCAGTTGGTCATGTTCACCTCAACACCTGTTCATCTTTGCACTACGGGCCAAAGATATTCATCAGAAATCATTCATCTTTGCACTACAGGCCAAAGATATTCAGTTATATCATCATTTAAGACTGAGGATGATGAAAAATATTTTAAAGAAAACGAATCCAGTGAAATAAAATAACAAATATTAAGGATTCGTATTTCGATTTATCCGTGTCCAAAAATACCTTATAAATAATCATAGTGAAGTAAAATTCAAGAATGATCAAAATATGGATACAATCAAAGCTAGTATCCAGAATAGATATTTGGACAAAAAGAAGAAAATTTTATTTTTCGGTGAATAGTAACTCGTGAATAGTAACTCATAAATAGTAACTCATGAATAGTAACCCCGACATGAAAAGTTCCAAATTTGATAAAAAGTTAAGATCAATACTTCGGCATAATGATATTGAATAAAATAATATCATTTAAGAAGAAATAATATCCCTTACTATCCCTTACCTTAGCAAAAACAGTACTTCTAGTTGAAACACCGGATATAGGCTATGACTTGAACTTGCACCGTATAACAATACTCAAAGTATTAGAATACTCACAAGAATACGCTCACTAATATAGAGAGAGAAAGAGAGAGAAGATCTCAGTTTCTGGTGTGATTTTCAATTCTAACTTAAGCACCCTATTTATAGGAAAATGCTTAGAACACCAAAGCAGAAAATTGAATATAATAATATTATATTTACAAAATTGTCAAGCCCACCTTAGAAGATCTAAATTCAGCCCATTCTTATCACATGTTGAGCCCACTAATTTGCAAAAAACGTTTTTCTTTAAAATAATAATTAAAACTTCCAAAAATCAATTATTTCGGAACTTCAGAACTTCAATAATTCATAATAAATAGCCCTTTTATCAAAAAATTCAAATCTGGCGAGTTTTTATTGGAAATTCAATTCTCTACAACTTTGCAGAAGAAAGTTTTTCCAAATTCCAAACAAAAATTGACCGAAATCCACAAACGGGCGATTTTACAGTCAATAATAAATTTTCGGTCAAGAATTGTGTCCACCATCACACAAAATATGTGTTAATTATTTAATGCCACAAAAATACTCTTCCTCCTCATATACTCATATATCCCACATTCATTGTAAAAATATCACCATCAATATATTATTAAAATAATATATTTAAATGAATTATTTTATCAGAAAAAGATAAAATATTAATTTTCAACAATTGTCACATTAAAAATTTTCTCCATCTATATCCACATAAAATCAATATTTTCCTCATCATATAAATCAATAATTAATTATACACAAATAATATTACAGAATCACAGTACTGGCAACCAGGCAGTTCTCAAGAAAGAGGGGGCTTTCCAATAAGGATCTCTCCTTACTGGCGCGCAATTAGATGACCAAACCTCTCCTTAGACATAACTTTCTAGACATAGCCAATGATGTTATCTAATAATATTATTCAGATAATATAAATTATTATTCCGATAATAGAAAATACTGTGTAGTGACAATTATTAAAACAACAGTAATATAAAATATCAACGCAGCAATTATTGAATCAATAAAATAAAATATTGAACAATAACTACTGTAACAATTATTGAGTAGTGCCTTCTTACATAAGAATCAATAATTGATGCAATACCGTGTGCTACTGTATTTTAACCACCGGGTATTCCAACAGTATTAACGGCAACAACTACGCCGTTATTTATAAACAACTTATACTTGTCGTTTTCTTTATCCAATCGTTTTCCGTTATGGGGCCCACACAAGGCTGCGCCGTCGTACGAATATTTCCTGACAGCAAGAATATTCCACGACCAAACGAATATTCCCCGACAAAATGAATATTTTATAACCACTTGCTTATTTTGCAAAATTTGCACATTTCACCCATAACCAAAGTATTATATCAAATTAACCCTTATTATTCACAATAATATTTAGAAAAAAAATTTGATTTTTATTCATTAATAAGTTGGGGTCTTACAACCTCCCCTCCTTATGAAATTTCGTCCTCGAAATTGACGTACGTACCTGATATTTTAAAAAGGTGAGGATACCTTGCTTTTATTTCTGATTCTAACTCCCAGGTCATTTCTTCAATAGCATGGTTTCTCCACAAAACTTTAAATTGTGGTATAACCTTCGTGCGTAGGACATGCTCCTTCCTATCCAAGATCTTGACAGGTACCTCCTCGTACGTTAAGTCTTCGGCTATCTCGTCTGGTTCTAACTCAATAACGTGGTTCGGGTCTTTCACATATTTACGAAGCACAGATATATAAAAAACATTATGAACACGAGACATACTTGGAGGTAACGCGAGTCTATAGGCCACATGTAACGACCCCAAAATTTATACAACTTAATTCTCGACTTCGGTCGTTAACCATACATTCAACCTCTAAATAATACATCATTATTCGATGTTAAACTTAATAAAATTGCGGAATATTTAAAACTTTTATACATCTCCTTTTGTCTTGCCCTAAATCGTAACCTTTACATTACATCTCTTTGATTCAAATCAAATGCCATGAATCATTACAACAAACTGACTATACAAAGTCTTACATCATAACTAAATATCCATATACATTGGATAGCTCAACTTAAAATTCAACAACATGTTACATTTAAGATAGGAAATACATTTCTCATAAAACATAAGTAATCTTTGTGAATATAGATCTCTATAACTCACTTAGCACATATCTTTACCTTAAAGTTTGTACCTGCAAAAGTGGTTATTTGCAAGAGTGAGCTCGACAGCCCAGCAAAGTCTAACAGTTTTCATGCATCACATAGCACATAATAACATGCTCGATATACAACTCATTAAAATAACATGGCATACATGCTTTTAACTCACATAGCAAATATAAAGATTGAGTTCCTTACTCAATCATCATTACTTAGCCAAAACAATGAAGTCATATATTGACTTTAACATTTCATGATTTCAACATGTATAACATATCATGCAATTTAAAACAGTTCATCAAGTCCACATAGAAAATAGGAACCGAAAGACTTGCCTTGATCGTTGTTTACCAATAATAGCTTAACAACTTACAGTTATCTGCACTTCACGTGCCCTACACAATTATATAATCATACACATCAACTATTAGTCACATAACAACACATAGCAATTGTAATGTAAACTCTACTCCACATCTCATAATCTTTCCTATTAATAAATACACAATGGTCAATTAGATTGTGTTAACTTTTCGACTTATGACTCACTATATTTCTTCTTAGTCAAACTCGAAGTTCAAGTGCTTAAGTCTTGCTAGGACTACTTATTGGTTTTATATTAAACCCATTCCATATCTTATAATATCCATTTCAATGGAATTGAAACACTTTTTAAGTTCATTAACACTTGGCACGGCGTTTCGACGTTCAATCGTCACACGCCCGATTTGCCTCTCTTGTGTATGCTTACTATGCCTCTATAACTTATCTAATACATTATTTATTAATGTTAAACATCATTATATTTACTATTATTCAAGTTTTGTAACTTAGGATAACATCTTTTATGGTCTGGATCACGACACATGCATATGTGCATGTCCGACACCCTCCGATTGCCTCCGAAAACACAACAGTCCTAAAGATGACCATTTTGACCCATCCTAATGACCTCAAATTGAAAACCTTAAAGAACAAAAGTTGTAGTTCTACTCGTCCTCGTTCCGGATCATCTTGAATCACCTCAATCGGAGTTCGTATGAGGAAGTTATGGCCATTTTACTACAGGAGGTCAAAACTGTCCAAGTCAGACTTCTGTCCCCGCGCTGGGGCGCGAGTACTAAGCCAACTAGTGGCGCTGGGGCGCGAGATTGGCGCTGGGGCGCCAATTTCAGCGCTGGGGCGCCAGCTACTGGCGCTGGGGCGCGAATTTTGGCGCCGGGGCGCGATTTTGGCGCTGGGGCGTGAATTTTGACGCTGGGGCGCCGAAACTCGCAGAACCCAACCACGAAGAACAGAACAACTCAATTTTCTGTCTATAACTTCAATTCCAACACTAATTAACATGAATAACTAATGCAAATTACACATAAACTTTCACCAAGCATACAAATACTAAATTAACACAACTTAAACCATAATTTTAGAAAAATTAAATACTAGAATAACATATTTTAAAACCCAAAAACTCCATTTTTGATATTTCTTGACACAGTGCATACTGTAATCATAATGATACACCAATTTGATTCTTTTGAACTAAGTTCTCTGTAATTCTTAACAAACTAACTAATATAGTCACAGTTCAATTTCACACACTAAATTGATCATCATAATTGTTATTTACATAAGCTACATAAGAAATACATATACTGACATTATTTCTTCCTACTGTCAAACGAATTTATCATACAATTCTCGTTTAAGCACTACCTCTAATCATCATAAACTCATATAATAACTATATAATCAAGTACCATACCAAGTTATACATGTATATCAACAATTCATCCCATAAAATATTTTACAGAGAACTTTTTGGGAAGAAGAAAAAATATGAAACTTTTAGAGAAAGAGATTGAGCTCCTACCTTGGATTAGGAAGATGATTATTATTTTCTCCAAATTCTTTTCTACAACACCTGTTAAAATCACTCTCAAATTCTCTCTAGTTTTCCTCTTTTCTTCTTTTTCTCTCTGTAAACTTCAACTGAGTCTTTCTTCTCCCTAACTCTAACATACGTATAATATTATAACGTATAATAATAATATAGATATTAAGTATAGGATTTAACTGACATCAGTTATAATTTTTTTTTTTGAAAATCAAAAGCCATAAGGCTTGTTTGGCTAAGCTTAATAAAATAACCCATTAAATCATTACACCTTGTTTGGCAAATCTAACTAAAACAAATAGATTAATCCTTATACCTTGTTTGATAAAACATAATTAAATTAAAGACTTATTATGCAATAAGACATGTTTAGAAAAACCAAATTAAACTCTTTTTATTTATTTTAATAACTCCTTTATAGCAAGGTTATTAGTCACACTTTTATTAAATTAATAAATCAATTAAAACATTAATCTATTAAATTACTTTAACACATAAATCATTATCACATAATTATAATTTCTTTTATAATTATAATTTTATTTAACCAACGAATATTTTAAATTATAATTTCCCATTTAAAATATTATAACTTATTTAAATCTCCATAAGCTCTCTAGCTTACTTATTAAATTATATTATTATATAATCTCATAACAATTAATTTACTTAGCTCCTTAATTATTTACTCAACAAATAATTAAATCACATCAACTCAAATTGCCATATAATTCAATAAATATTTAATATTGCCAATAAATATTTAATATTTAATATTTAATTATTTATTCAACAAATAATTAAATAAACCACATCACTCAAATTGAACAATTATTTATTCAACAATAACATATCTATTAAATACTTAAATAAATCAATAAATATTTAATATCACGCTTTAAAATTATGGAATGTTACATCATTCCCTCCTTACAAGGATTCTGTCCTCAGAATCACAATTCAAATAAATCATTCGTTACACTCTTCCCTACTTACAAAGATTCTGACCCTAGAATCACCGAAACCCTACCTTACTCAGGTTTTCCTCAAATCTATTCATTGAATAACTTCAACACATTATCTTTATATAGGTTTTGTATTTTCTACTCTCACCATTCTTGATAATAAATTCTTATAAGTTTTATTTTATAACATTTACTTAGACTCAATTATATTTGAGTTTTATATATTCTTTGACCCGTTCATTATCTTTCTCTAAGGATCATTATCATATATTATATGATCAAACTCTCGGGACATTACATTCACCCTTTCTTCTAAGAATTTCGTCCTCGAAATTTTTATTAATTAATCTTTATTCATTCAATCTATCAAAATAGATTTTACGTTAATACCTTATTCATTCATTGGATTCTATAACCACTTCTTTTCCACAAAGATCATTCTACAATTATTAAACTTTTCTATTAAAAAATTTCACATTATTCTTTGATAACTCACATCCTTCTCACTTCAAAATCTCTTTTCTCACTTATTCAACATATTCATCATTCAGTGTCGTATTCTATGACTCACTTCTTTCTAAAGAATATCATCCTTACCACATTCACCTTTTAGAATACCAAGAATCTTCCACAATTGCTCAATAATTGGGAAGCGATATGAATAACAGGAATTTAATAGATTCCAAATCATGCTGAGGGTCATAAGACCACGAACTATGTCCACAGTTGCAAGTAATCTTTCAACTTCAACTTTAACAGTCATAAGACTATAAGGACCCCCGTACTTAGGGTGTTAAGCCCTTCGTACGATGTATTGTGCACAAACATTTAAAAGCTATGCATATGTCCATAGTTATAAGTAATCTTTCAACTTAAACTTTAACAGTCATAAGACTATAGGGACTCCTCGTACTTAGGGTGATCAGCCCTTCGTACAATGTATTGTGCACAAACATCTCAACGCCTCCGCGTAATCCCCTATAAAAGGGTTTTTCATCTCAGCTTTTCAACATCTGAATCCGCACCAAAACAATTTGGGTTGGCATAACTTCTCAAGAAACTCTTGAATTTCATGAACATCTTTTAATATTTGTCTAGCTGAATCAAATAGCATAGACCTCTACAATAACTCGGACATTAACCGAAATATACATATACATACGTACATATGTATTCTCATATATTAAAGAAATCTCAAAAATCTTTTTATGACGTATGATACCGCACTGTATTTACAGTCCGTTGAGGATTCCGTCATTTGGTGACTTTATCATACTACATCATACCATAGTGGGCTGACGATCCTTAGATCACATCCAACACTAGGTAATACTGCATTGATGACTCCATCGTTTTTATCATCTTTGCACCAGGTTACATGATGCATTAATGATATAAAATACATTTTGATATATTGCAAATCATTTTTGTCTAGCCGAAGTAATTAGCATAGACATATGAATAATAGTATTTGTTGTTAAAACTCATTGGTTCCATCATTTGATCCAATGTTTTTCAAGAAAATAAAAGTGTAAACATCAGCACGAAGTCAATAAATTTCGAAAGTCTAGCATAGCTAGTAGATTTAGAATACCTATGCTTCCACCATCAACTCCACTTTCTATAATGATCCATTGCTTAATAGGTCTATCTATTCCTATCATCCTCAATATTCCATTCACACTTAATTATACCCTAGTTCATCAAACTTACCACACGTTATGAGTTCAGGAACTTGCCACAATCATATGAGTTTAAGAACTTATCCTAGTCAGACCATAGGCGTCCATTCGCTGAGGGGTTCAAAAATATACCATATAACTATGAGTCACAAACCTACCATAAGTATGAGTTTTAAGAACTCGCACTTAACCTTATAATATTCTCTAACTATACTCTACCTATCTGTTATACACATGAGAAAAGAATCACCTTCTCAACAAGTATATAACAGATAGCGCGACACAAACATTCCAATGATTATCAATGTGATAAACTGAGTGCAAGCACAAAACCCTCACCCATACAAAGGTTTGTACAACTCAGCCATCACATGAGACCTCAATTGAAATCTCACCTAACTCTATCTTTCTTTTAACTTGCTCTTTGCTCGATACGAATTCCTCGTATCACATCATCTATAACTCCTCATGAGTTATCTCGTACTATTTCATAGTACATTATCTTCATAGCATCAAGCTATAATCATTCAAACATTACAGACCATCTTTCTTTTATAACTTAAACAGATCACGTCGTGACCTTATTCTATAATCATCTCTCTTAAAATTCTTTTGTTAACTCGTGATCGTTTTGTTTTATGATCCTCAATCTTTCTCTTTTTCACCATTTACGATATTATTCGTTATCTTGGCTTTTGGAGTTAGGAAACTCCCATTTCTTATCTTTATATCTCTTCAAGATTCTTCTTTGAATCTTCTTGTTTACATAACAATTCTTCCTTTAAGAATTTCTAACTTTCTAACTTCATTTACATCGCTCAAAATTTCATTCGAGTTATACACTTGGTACACATCGAGTCTCTAACAGTTTCAATATGGTACACTGAGTGGTTTCCCACAAACAACCAACAAACTAGGTTCCGAGTTGCTAGTTCGTATATACCTCCGCTCCATGAAGGAATCGTTTAGCCCAGATACCATACATCAATTATTAAAGAGTACAATTGTACCACACTTAGACATAACTCTCTATTCATAACTTCTTTATCACTCTTCTTATAGACACTGTCTATTTATTATCACATTACATCCTTATTATTGGAGTTAGGTAACCCCACATTCATATTCCTTATAACTCTGCGAGATTCTTCTTTGAATCCTTTCACGCAAGTTTTAATCCCTTATTGTTCAAACTCTATTTGAGCTTATTCGTTCATTATCTTCACCTCTCATTTCTAAGGTTATAGCCTACGGTACTCCTACCTAAGGTTTATAACCTACAGCTTTGATACCAACTGTAACGACCCCAAAATTTATACAACTTAATTCTCGACTTCGGTCGTTAACCATACATTCAACCTCTAAATAATACATCATTATTCGATGTTAAACTTAATAAAATTGCGAAATATTTAAAACTTTTATACATCTCCTTTTGTCTTGCCCTAAATCGTAACCTTTACATTACATCTCTTCGATTCAAATCAAATGCCATGAATCATTACAACAAACTGACTATACAAAGTCTTACATCATAACTAAATATCCATATACATAGGATAGCTCAACTTACAATTCAACAACATGTTACATTTAAGATAGGAAATACATTTCTCATAAAACATAAATAATCTTTGTGAATATAGATCTCTATAACTCACTTAGCACATATCTTTACCTTAAAGTTTGTACCTACAAAAGTGGTTATTTGCAAGAGTGAGCTCGACAGCCCAGCAAAGTCTAACAGTTTTCATACATCACATAGCACATAATAACATGCTCGATATACAACTCATTAAAATAACATGGCATACATGCTTTTAACTCACATAGCAAATATAAAGATTGAGTTCCTTACTCAATCATCATTACTTAGCCAAAACAATGCAGTCATATATTGACTTTAACATTTCATGATTTCAACATGTATAACATATCATGCAATTTAAAACAGTTCATCAAGTCCACATAGAAAATAGGAACCGAAAGACTTGCCTTGATCGTTGTTTACCAATAATAGCTTAACAACTTACAGTTATCTGCACTTCACGTGCCCTACACAATTATATAATCATACACATCAACTATTAGTCACATAACAACACATAGCAATTGTAATGTAAACTCTACTCCACATCTCATAATCTTTTCTATTAATAAATACACAATGGTCAATTAGATTGTGTTAACTTTTCGACTTATGACTCACTATATTTCTTCTTAGTCAAACTCGAAGTTCAAGTGCTTAAGTCTTGCTAGGACTACTTATTGGTTTTATATTAAACCCATTCCATATCTTATAATATCCATTTCAATGGAATTGAAACACTTTTTAAGTTCATTAACACTTGGCACGGCGTTTAGACGTTCAATCGTCACACGCCCGATTTGCCTCTCTTGTGTATGCTTACTATGCCTCTATAACTTACCTAATACATTATTTATTAATGTTAAACATCATTATATTTACTATTATTCAAGTTTTGTAACTTAGGATAACATCTTTTATGGTCTGGATCACGACACATGCATATGTGCATGTCCGACACCCTCCGATTGCCTCCGAAAACACAATAGTCCTAAAGATGACCATTTTGACCCATCCTAATGACCTCAAATTGAAAACCTGAAAGAACGAAAGTTGTAGGTCTACTCGTCCTCGTTCCGGATCATCTTGAAGCACCTCAATCGGAGTTTGTATGAGGAAGTTATGGCCATTTTACTACAGGAGATCAAAACTGTCCAAGTCAGACTTCTGTCCCCGCGCTGGGGCGCGAGTACTAAGCCAACTAGTGGCGCTGGGGCGCGAGATTGGCGCTGGGGCGCCAATTTCAGTGCTGGGGCGCCAGCTACTGGCGCTGGGGCGCGAATTTTGGCGCCGGGGCGCGATTTTTGGCGTTGGGGCGTGGGCGCCGAAACTCGCAGAACCCAACCACGAAGAACAGAACAACTCAATTTTTTGTCTATAACTTCAATTCCAACACTAATTAACATGAATAACTAATGCAAATTACACATAAACTTTCACCAAGCATACAAATACTAAATTAACACAACTTAAACCATAATTTTAGAAAAATTAAATACTAGAATAACATATTTTAAAACCCAAAAACTCCATTTTTGATATTTCTTAACACAGTGCATACTGTAATCATAATGATACACCAATTTGATTCTTTTGAACTAAGTTCTCTGTAATTCTTAACAAACTAACTAATATAGTCACAGTTCAATTTCACACACTAAATTGATCATCATAATTGTTATTTACATAAGCTACATAAGAAATACATATACTGACATTATTTCTTCCTACTGTCAAACGAATTTATCATACAATTCTCGTTTAAGCACTACCTCTAATCATCATAAACTCATATAATAACTATATAATCAAGTACCATACCAAGTTATACATGTATATCAACAATTCATCCCATAAAATATTTTACAGAGAACTTTTTGGGAAGAAGAAAAAATATGAAACTTTTAGAGAAAGAGATTGAGCTCCTACCTTGGATTAGGAAGATGATTATTATTATTTTCTCCAAATTCTTTTCTACAACACCTGTTAAAATCACTCTCAAATTCTCTCTAGTTTTCCTCTTTTCTTCTTTTTCTCTTTGTAAACTTCAACTGAGTCTTTCTTCTCCCTAACTCTAACATACGTATAATATTATAACGTATAATAATAATATAGATATTAAGTATAGGATTTAACTGACATCAGTTATAATTTTTTTTTTTTGAAAATCAAAAGCCATAAGGCTTGTTTGGCTAAGCTTAATAAAATAACCCATTAAATCCTTACACCTTGTTTGGCAAATCTAACTAAAACAAATAGATTAATCCTTATACCTTGTTTGATAAAATATCATTAAATTAAAGACTTATTATGCAATAAGACATGTTTAGAAAAACCAAATTAAACTCTTTTTATTTATTTTAATAACTCCTTTATAGCAAGGTTATTAGTCACACTTTTATTAAATTAATAAATCAATTAAAACATTAATCTATTAAATTACTTTAACACATAAATCATTATCACATAATTATAATTTCTTTTATAATTATAATTTTATTTAACCAACGAATATTTTAAATTATAATTTCCCATTTAAAATATTATAACTTATTTAAATCACCATAAGCTCTCTAGCTTACTTATTAAATTATATTATTATATAATCTCATAACAATTAATTTACTTAGCTCCTTAATTATTTACTCAACAAATAATTAAATCACATCAACTCAAATTGCTATATAATTCAATAAATATTTAATATTGCCAATAAATATTTAATATTTAATATTTAATTATTTATTCAACAAATAATTAAATAAACCACATCACTCAAATTGAACAATTATTTATTCAACAATAACATATCTATTAAATACTTAAATAAATCAATAAATATTTAATATCACGCTTTAAAATTATGGAATGTTACATCATTCCCTCCTTACAAGGATTCTGTCCTCAGAATCACAATTCAAATAAATCATTCGTTACACTCTTCCCTACTTACAAATATTCTGACCCCAGAATCACCGAAACCCTACCTTACTCAGGTTTTCCTCAAATCTATTCATTGAATAACTTTAACACATTATCTTTATATAGGTTTTATATTTTCTACTCTCACCATTCTTGATAATAAATTCTTATAAGTTTTATTTTATATCATTTACTTAGACTCAATTATATTTGAGTATTATATATTCTTTGACTCGTTCATTATCTTTCTCTAAGGATCATTATCATATATTATATGATCAAACTCTCGGGACATTACACCACATTTCCTACTCGGTCAGGAATCTCAAATGGACCAACAAATCTTGGATTGAGCTTTTCTCTCTTCCCAAATCTTGTAACTCCCTTCCATGGTGCAACACGTAATAATACATGATCCCCAATATTAAATTCCACGTCCTTCCGATGAAGATCCGCATAACTCTTTTGTCGATCCTGTGCCGTTTGTATACGTTGTCGAATCGTTTGGATCTTCTCTGTAGTAATGCGTACCAACTCTGGTCCCAACAATGTTGCTTCACCCACCTCGCCCCAGCATACTGGAGAACGACATTTTCTTCCATACAACGCCTCGAATGGAGCCACACCTATGCTCGCCTGATAATTGTTATTGTAGGAGAATTCCACCAATGGTAGGTACTTATCCCAACTTCCTTTGAAATCTAGGACACAAAGTCTTAATAGATCTTCAAGAGTTTGAATAGTCCTCTCTGATTGCCCGTCCGTTTGAGGATGGTATGCCAAACTGAATCGTAATCCGTGCCCATAGCTTTCTGCAAGCTAACCCAAAATCGTGAAGTGAATCTTGGGTCACAATCCGAAACTATGGATACTGGCATGCCATGCTACCTTACAATCTCATTCACGTACATACTAGCAAGACGTTCAAGGGAATAAGTCTCTCGTATCAGAAAGAAATGAGCAGACTTGGTTAATCTATCAACTATAACCCAAATAGCATTTATGCCTTGAGAAACCGTGGGAAGACCCGTAACGAAATCCATGGTAATGTGTTCCCACTTCAATTTCGGAATCTCAAGTGGTTGCAATGGACCCTTTGGTACTTGATGCTCCACCTTTACACGTTGACAAGTTAAACACCTCGAGATAAACTTTGCAATCTCTCTCTTCATATTGTTCCACCAAAATGTATGTCGAAGATCACGATACATTTTAGTACTTCCAGGATGGATTGCAAATGGTGTATTGTGTGCTTCCATCATGATCTTGTACTTCAAATCAGAATCGTTAAAAACACAAAGTCTGGAGTGGACTCGAAGTATTCCTTCTTCATCTATTCTTGCTTCCGGAATAGCACCTTCTTGTACTTTCTTCTTCATACGCATCAGCTCCCGGTCTGTGGCTTAAGCAACTTTAACTTTATCGATTAAAGTTGATTCTACGCGTATACTTGACATCATTGCACTCGTTCCTGCATATGATCTTCTACTCAATGCGTCAGCTACCGCGTTCGTTTTTTTTTCAGGATGGTATTGGATGGTATGATCGAAATCTTTCAACAGCTCGAGCCAACGTCGGTGTCGCATGTTGAATTCTTGGAAGCTCTTCTTGCATTCCTCGGTCCATTCGAAGTTTGTATCTTTTCGAGTCAGCTGAGTTAACGGAGTAGCGATTCGAGAAATCCTTCCACGAATCTCCGATAGTAACCAGCTAAGCCTAGAAAGCTACGTATTTCGATTACTGACTTAGGTTTGCTCTCAACTGTGACTCATATCCCAATCTTGGATAGCACGTCACAATGACACCTATCAGTTTACTACCGCACGAATATGGCGTCCCCTACGGAGAGTCTGGCTTCAGTACATTCCACAAAGGAAGTCACCAGATAAAGGCTTGGGTACAAACTTCTACCATTAGGTTTTTAACTCCTGAAGTTCAATAGGAGCCATTCAATATGAGATTTTAGAAATGGGTTTTGTACCGGGTTCAAAGTCGATACAAAATTCAATATCACACTCTGGGAGTAAGCCAGGAAATTCTTCAGGAAATACGTCAAAAATTTTACTAACAACAGAAATATCATTCAAATCTGACGTATTTTTGTTCAAGTCCATGACATGGCTAAGAAAGCTTGACATCCGTTTTTCAATAAACGAATGACTTTACGGCTTGATATGAAAGAGTTTGACTTCAATGGTTTGGATGCTTGAATTCGAATAACAGGTTGCTTAGGAATATGAAAACTAACAACCTTACGAAAGCAATCAATATTGGCATGATGAGTAGTTAACCAATCAATTCCTAAAATCACATCAAAAGCAAGTATCTTTAAACAGATAAGATCAACAGGTAATGTGATGGTGCCAACTTGGATCAAACAAGATTTATAAACAGTGGATGTAACGAAAGTTTCTCCTAACGGAGTTTCAACAGATAAGTCAAAGTCTAATTTTCTCCGGAGTCAATTTTAAACGTTGAGTATAAGCAAGAGAGATAAATGAATGGGTAGAACCGGTATCTAATAAGGTATAGACTTCACAAAAAATTTATAATTAACTAACCCGTGCTAACTTCATTCGGGTTCCTCGCATTCTGACCAGTCATGAAAAATGCTCTTCCAGGAACCGTTGACTTTGACTTTTCTGGGATAACTTTTTGAGTCACCACCCCCGTTGGACTTGGTTTCG
This sequence comes from Panax notoginseng, assembly GCA_016801055.1. NCBI lineage: Eukaryota > Viridiplantae > Streptophyta > Magnoliopsida > Apiales > Araliaceae > Panax > Panax notoginseng. The sequence continues at coordinate 88,288,534 of CM029022.1, read as the reverse complement.
CTATAGTGCAATCTCGAGCGATATGTCCTTCCTTTCCATAGTTATAACATACCTTAAACTGTTGTGGACAGTTTGGGATGATATGTCCTTCTTTTCCGCACTTATAACATATGACCGGTGGTCGTTCTCCTCCCTTGGAACCAGTTGCTGCTGGTGCTGACGTCTTCGTATTGTCATTGTTGAATCTCCTCTTTTTAAAATCTCCTCCCGACTCGCTTCTTCTATTTTCATGGCCATGATTACCACCAGAGTGGTTGCCGCTCTTGTTCGTATTCTTCTTTCTCCACTGGTTATCATTGTTCTGATGACTGCTGTCACCGGTATGATCCTGGTTGTGGTCCCTCGATTGACCGTACTCGTTATCTCGCTCTAATAATTGAGCCCTGTTGACAACATCTGAATAGAGAGAAAATTTATGAGAAATGAGATATTGACGTATGCCGGGTCCCTATATTATGACCGACTAACAAATAAGCTTAGGTAGGACATACTAGCGAAAGATTTACTTGTCTCTCCCCTCCTAGTTCTATTCCCCGATCTCCGCCAGAGATCATATCCCTAAGCTCTGATACCAACTGTGACGCCCCCAAAATAGGTCCAATCCATCCAACCCATTCTGAGTCGCCAAATACATGGTACAGAAAATAACTACAACTTTATTATTACAATTGTCGTGCAAATACGACAATACATATACTATGAGTTTAAATACAAATATTGTCATCTAGACAGTATTCATACTCAATTAAGTCCTCATTATACTTATTGATACACTATTTTATAAAATAGTGAGGACTACTAAAACAACTGTCTTGAACCATCATTCCACACCCTGACTAGTACTCGCTACATTCTCGCCTCCTGAGAAGAAAGATGGAACAACAAGGAAAAGGGTGAGCTCAACTAGCCCAGTAAAGAACATTATGACTAAGATAATATACAACAAATTATCGTTAGTCTTCAACAGGGAAAAATTTAATAGAATACAATAGACAACAAGTTTTAAATTAATATTCGCAGCGGAAAAAAATAATTCATAGAAGAGTTACGTAGAGAATGAAATCTACGATTATCTATGAATTTAAAAGCCCATCATCAACATTTTATCCCTGTAACATCAATCAATAAATATCTTGAATCAAATAGTCATCTTTGCACTACAGGCCAAAGATATTCATCAGTTGGTCATGTTCACCTCAACACCTGTTCATCTTTGCACTACGGGCCAAAGATATTCATCAGAAATCATTCATCTTTGCACTACAGGCCAAAGATATTCAGTTATATCATCATTTAAGACTGAGGATGATGAAAAATATTTTAAAGAAAACGAATCCAGTGAAATAAAATAACAAATATTAAGGATTCGTATTTCGATTTATCCGTGTCCAAAAATACCTTATAAATAATCATAGTGAAGTAAAATTCAAGAATGATCAAAATATGGATACAATCAAAGCTAGTATCTAGAATAGATATTTGGACAAAAAGAAGAAAATTTTATTTTTCGGTGAATAGTAACTCGTGAATAGTAACTTATGAATAGTAACCCCGACATGACAAGTTCCAAATTTGATAAAAAGTTAAGATCAATACTTCGGCATGATGATATTTAAGAAAATAATATCATTTAAGAAGAAATAACATCCCTTACTATCCCTTACTATCCCTTACCTCAGCAAAAACAATACTTCTAGTTGAAACACCGGATATAGGCTATGACTTGAACTTGCACCGTATAGCAATACTCAAAGTATTAAAATACTCACAAGAATACGCTCACTAATATAGAGAGAGAAAGAGAGAGAAGATCTCAGTTTCTGGTGTGATTTTCAATTCTAACCTAAGCACCCTATTTATAGGAAAATGCTTAGAACACCAAAGCAGAAAATTGAATATAATAATATTATATTTACAAAATTGTCAAGCCCACCTTAGAAGATCTGAATTCAACCCATTCTTATCACATGTTGAGCCCACTAATTTGCAAAAAACGTTTTTCTTTAAAATAATAATTAAAACTTCCAAAAATCAATTATTTCAGAACTTCAGAACTTCAATAATTCATAATAAATAGCCCTTTTATCAGAAAATTCGAATCTCGCGAGTTTTTATAGGAAATTCAATTCTCTACAACTTTGCAGAAGAAAGTTTTTCCAAATTTTAAACAGAAATTGACCGAAATCCATAAACGGGCGATTTTACAGTCAATAATAAATTTTCGGTCAAGAATTGTGTCCACCAACACACAAAACACGTGTTAATCATTTAATGCCACAAAAATACTCTTCCTCCTCATATACTCATATATCCCACATTCATTGTAAAAATATCACCATCAATATATTATTAAAATAATATATTTAAATGAATTATTTTATCAGAAAAAGATACAATATTAATTTTCAACAATTGTCACATTAAAAATTTTCTCCATCTATATCCACATAAAATCAATATTTTTCTCCTCATATAAATCAATAATTAATTATACACAAATAATATTACAGAATCACAGTAATGGCAACCATGCAGTTCCCAGGAAAGAGGGGGCTTTCCAATAAGGATCTCTCCTTACTGGCGCGTAATTAGATGACCAAACCTCTCCTTAGACAGAACTTTCTAGACATTGCCAATAATGTTATCTAATAATATTATTCAGATAATATAAATTATTGTTCCGATAATAGAAAATACTGTGTAGTGACAATTATTAAAACAACAGTAATATAAAATATCAACGCAGCAATTATTGAATCAATAAAATAAAATATTGAACAATAACTCCTGTAACAATTATTGAGTAGTGCCTTCTTACATAAGAATCAATAATTGGTGCAATACCGTGTGCTACTGTATTTTAACCACCGGGTATTCCAACAGTATTAACGGTAACAACTACGCCGTTATTTATAAATAACTTATATTTGTCGTTTTCTTCATCCAATCGTTTTCCGTTATGGGGCCCACACAAGGCTGCGCCGTCGTACGAATATTTCCTGACAGCAAGAATATTCCACGACCAAACGAATATTCCCCGACAAAATAAATATTTTATAACCACTTGCTTATTTTGCAAAATTTGCACATTTCACCCATAACCAAAGTATTATATCAAATTAACCCCTTATTATTCACAATAATATTTAGAGAAAATTTAATTTTATTCATTAATAAGTTAGGGTCTTACATTAGTTGCCTCTGGATACCATTCTCTTTGCAAAAAAGAGTAAATTCATCGGATAAGAACTCTCCCCCTCTATTAGTTCTGAGAGTTTTGATTGCATATCCACTTTGTTTCTCTGCAAAGGCTTTGAACTCCTTAAACTTTTCAAACGCCTCAGATTTGTGACACCCTCAAATCCAGTACTTCAATTCCACATGATTTGGTGTTGACTATTCAAAAATCATATATCTATCTACCCATAATAAAATTAAACCATGCAATAGATAGAAATAAATCCTTACAACATCTGAATAATAAATACAATCCCAGGTTATACTAACCTTAAATATCTGTGCGGAAACATAAACAAATAATAAGTCTTAAACAACATCAAGTCTTAACAATAACATTCTTAAAATTTAATAACACGTCTTCATCACTTAATAGCTTTGCCCTTGCCTTTGCTAGAAGAAGGCTCGTCGGTTCTTTCATTCTTAACTGCAATGTTATTATTACGCAAGAGTGAGCACAATTGCCCACAAGTATAAAAATGAAATAACAATATAATAACATGCGAATGAATCGAAGAATTCTGAAATGAAGCTCAACTTTTGAACCAAAAATGATACCAAGAATCAAAAGAATTCTGAGGACCATAAGACCTTGAACTATGTCCTAGGTTATCAAGGATTATACTTGAAACATTTAACAGTTATAAGACTATGGACTCTTCTTCTCGTACTTAGGGGGATCAGCCCTTAGTACCATACTGTGCACAATAACTTAACGCTAACGCATAAGTAATCCCTTTACAGGGTTGTTCATCTCAGTTTAACGTTAGAGTCCAAACCAAAGGAAGTTTGGTTTGGATAAATCAATAAGGGTTCTGAAATTTAGAACATTCATCAACTATGGATTAGTTGAATCAATAAGGGTTCGTTAGTCTAACAAGGTTTAACAATAAATGGTATTTAAATTGAATAACAATATCAAGAGATATATAATAGAACAAGTATTGTATAACAGATTCATACTCTGAAAAGATAATTAATCTTTAATATAACAAATCAAACTTGATTTAATAATGATAAGAATTGCTTGAAGCAATTTACAAACTTGAATAATGATAACAAGTAGGGTTAGGATACTTGCCTCGTGCGCAGATTACACTTTAACTAAACTCGTTCTTTGATTTAACTCCTACATATCAATTATGTTCACAATACCAGTCAATTACAACGTACTAAACATCATAAGTTTATTCTTTTGCTTAACTCGAATTCATGACTATACTTAGTCAACTACTATACTTATTGTCAAAAATTAGATTTCACGAACAATAAGCTAACTATGCATTCAATCATTCAATTCACACGTAATTATGTTATGAACGTGTTAAGAATTTATTTTAACACCTCATTATACGTCTAACAAGTTTTTATGATCAATAGACCAAGTTAATAACACATTACTAGACTTAAACATTTTAAAAACTCATTTCTAGCCAATCTGCTAAGTGGCGCTGCGGCGCCACTGATGTACTGGGACTTGGCACTACGGCCGCCGTGGCGCTGCAGAGCGAGTCTCAGGCCCGGAGTTGGCGCCGCGGCGCGACACTCCAGATTCTGAATTTCCAGTTCGCGAAAAACACAGAATTCAACGAAATAAACATTACATAAACACTAAATTCACCAAATTCAACATACCCACATGCTAGAATTTATACATAATCATTATCCAACATTTATAGAGTGATTTCAACCCATTAAAACACATAATCACAGAATTAAATTATGCAAATTGTACTGTTCTTGATGTTCTTGAAGGTTTTGAACACAAAACATAAAAATTGACACTACGGATTCGTTATAACACCGAATCCGTTCATTTAAACTTTGGTCTCTTCGTATCAACATGCATAATAACATACGAGTGTAAATTTTACGAAAACATTTATGTTTGACACACTAAAATTACGTATAAGGGCCATAAGGCCAAAACCCAAACTCTGTAAATTTTGAAATAACAAGTCATCGTATTATGAAAGTTATGATATGGAATCATGCAATATATATATAAAATATGCTTTACTACTCGAATTATTACATATAACCATATAACAACACAATCTCTAACTACAAAGATTTACAGAATATATGAAAGCCATTTTTATAAAACTTTAAAAGACGTAAAATAGGAATTGGGTTGAAGAGGTTACCCAAGCATAGATTAGAAGGATTGAAACTTTTCCCAATTTCTTCTTAACTCTCACAAATCTCTTAACACTCTCTGAACTTTCAAACTCTCTCCCTCTCTTTCTCCTCTCTGTTTTTGCCAAACTTAGAAAATGAAGAAGAAAAGAATACGTAATATAATAAAGGAAAAAAGAAACTGATGCGCATAATGGTCAGTTAACCCAGTCATGGGTAACTACTGATAACTCCCACTAAGGCCATGTTTGGCTAGTTTTAAAAAACTTAATTCTATTTAATTTAATAACTATTTTATCATATAGTTTAAAAAATGTCACACTCCTTATAAAATAAATCCAATATTTTATTTAATTTACTTTAAATAAAATATAATAATTTTTCATAAATTCACATAATTAAATATCTCATTAATAAATAATGTCAAATTATTAACTCTCTAATTAATAATTAAATTAATTAAAATACCAATAGGCTTATTAAATATTTCTTTTAATACAATAAGCTCACATAATCACATACTTTGATAATATAAAATTCTCCACATTAATTTAATAAATATATCACATGCATATAATTAAATTAATCTACCACAATTGCATTAATTAATTATTTATTCTAATAATTAATTCATTGAAAAATATTTATTCAATCCAATAAATATTAAAATTAATTACAAAATCTCGGTTGTCACATCTTTCTCCTCTTAAAAGGATTCTGTCCCCAGAATCACGACTTAATAAATTCGGCCCGTTACATTCTCCCTCCCTTACAAAGATTCTGTCCCCAGAATCGAAGACACAAATTAAACACATAACTGAGAGAAATCTTTCATCATATTATCTAAATTTAGATTTTATATTTCATACTACATTCCTTACTTTAACAAATTCTAGGTTTCATTTCATAACTTTCACTTGAACTCAATTATATTCTGAGTATTATATATCTTTTAACCCATTCATTTCCTTTTCTAAGGATCGCTATCAAAAACACTCGGGATATTACATTCACCCTTTCTTCTAAGAATTTCGTCCTCAAAATTTTATCAATTAATCTTTATTCATCCGATCTATCAAAATAGATTTTACGTAAATACTATATTCATTCCTTGGATTTTATAACCACTTCTTTCTACAAAGATCTTTCTACAATTATTAAACTTTTCTATTAAAATTTTCACATTACTCTTTGATAACTCATATCCTTCTCACTTCAAAATCTGTTTTCTCACTTATTCAACATACTCATCATTCAGTGTCACATTCTACGACTTACTTTTTCCTAATGAATACTTTCCTTTTCACTTCCATCTTGCAGAATAACAAGAATCTTCCACAATTGTTCAATAATTGGGAAGTAGTATGAATAACTCAGGAATTTAAAAGATCTCAAATCACGCTGAGGGGTCACAAGACCGTGAACTCTATTCTCGGTTTACTAGTGCTTCAACTCAATCCTTCACACTGCAAACCAGAGTGTTTATCAATCACAAAGACTGAAAGCACCCTCCTCATGCACACTAGGTGGCCAGCCTATTGTACCACTACGTTGGGCCGCAATATAGTGTTTTGTAACGACTATATACGTTACGTTCGGAACCATTGTCCCCGAAAACATGTCCCCTTATAGGGTTGTTCAACTCAACTTTTCAACATCTGAATCCGCACCAAAACAATTTGGTTTGGCATAACTTTTCAATGAACGTTTGAATTTCATGAACATCTTTCAATATTTGTCTAGCTGAATCAAATAGCATAGACCTCTACAACCATTCGGATATCAACCGAAATATACATATACATACATGCATATGTATTCTCATATCTTAAAGAAATCTCAAAAATCTTTTTATGACGTCATGATACTGCACTGTATTTACAGTCCGTTGAGGATTTCATCATTTGGTGATTTTATCATAATACATCATACCATAATGGGCTAACGATCCTTAGATCACATCCAACACTAAGTAATACTGCATTGATGACTCCATCATTTTTATCATCTTTGCACCAGGTTACATGATGTATTAATGATATATAAAATATATTTTGATATATTACAAATCATTTTTGTCTAGCCGAAGAAATTAGCATAGACATACAAATAACAGTATTGTTGTTAAAACTCATTGGTTCCATCATTTGATCCAATGTTTTTCAAAAAAATAGAAGTGTAAACAACAGCACGAAGTCAATAAATTTTGAAAGTCTAGAATAGCTAGTAGATTTAGAATATCCAGGTATCCATCAACTTCAATCTTTACTTCATTACTTCATTACTTAACCATTCTATCAGTCTATAACTTCATCAATGCTCTCTATATACTATGACCGTTTTCTACCCAAAATAGTTCATCAAACTTACTGCACATTGGAAGTTCAGGAACTTACCACAATAATATGAGTTTAAGAACTTATCCTAGTCAGACCATAGGCGTCCATTCGCTGAGGGGTTCAAAACATACCATATTATTATGAGTCACGAACTTACTATATGCATTAGTTTTAAGAACCGCACCTAATCCTAATAATATTTGACTAATCTTAATAGTTTCTAACTATCAAATATACACATGAGAAAAGAATCACCTTTTCACCACACATACATTGATAGCGCAACACCAACATTTCAATGATTATCAATGTAATAAACTGAGTGCAAGCACGAAACCCCCGCCCATACAAAGGTTTGTACAACTCAGCCATCACATGAGTCCTCAGTTGAAATCCCAACTAACTCTATCTTACTCTAACAACTTACCCTTAACTTGCTCAATACGAAATCCTCGTATTACATTATCTATAACTCCTCGTGAGTTATCTTGTACTATATCATAGTACATTATCTTCATAGCATCAAGCTATAATCATTCAAACATTACTGACCATCTTTCTTTTTATAACTTAAACAGATCACGTCGTGATCTTATTCTATAATCATCTCCCTTAAAATTCTTTTCTTAACTCGTGATCGATCCTCTTTCTTTTCCTCTTTCATCATTTACGACATCATTCGTTATCTTGGCTATTGGAGTTAAGAAACTCCCAATTCTTATCTTTATATCTCTTCAAGATTCTTCTTTGATTCTTCTTGTTTATATAACAATTCTTTCTTTAAGAATTCTAACTTCATTTACATCGCTCAACATTTCATTCGAGTTCTACACTTTCAACATACACATCCATTCTCTACACTTGGTACACATCAAGTCTCTAAAAGTTTCAGTATGGTACGCTGAGTGGTTTCCCACAAACAACCAATAAACTAGGTTCCGAGTTGCTAGTTCTTATATACCTCCGCTCTATGAAAGAATCGTTTAGCCCAGATACCATACATCAACTACTAAAGAGTACAATTGTACCATACTTAAATATAACTGTCTATTCTTAACTTCTTTATCACTCTTCTTATAGACACTGTCTATTTATTATCACCTTACATCCTTATTATTGGAGTTGGGTAACCCCACACTCATATTCCTTATAACTCTGCGAGATTCTTCTTTGAATTCTGTCACGCAAGTTTTAATCCCTTCTATAAAAAATTCTTAAATTACTTCTTATTGTTCAAACTCTATCTGAGCTTATTCATTCACTATCTTTACCTTTTTTTCTCTAAGGTTATAGCCTAAGGTACCCCTACCTAAGGTTTATAACCTACAACTCTGATACCAACTTGTGACACCCCCAAATCCAGTACTTCAATTTCCAAATGATTTGGTGTTCACTATTCAAAAATCATATATCTATCTACCCATAATAAAAGTAAACCATGCAATAGATAGAAATAAATCCTTACAACATCTGAATAATAAATACAATCCCAGGTTATACTAACCTTAAATATCTGTGCGGAAACATAAATAAATAATAAGTCTTAAACAACATCAAGTCTTAACAATAACATTCTTAAAATTTAATAACACGTCTTCATCACTTAATAGCTTTGCCCTTGCCTTTGCTAGAAGAAGGCTCGTCGGTTCTTTCATTCTTAACTGCAATGTTATTATTACGCAAGAGTGAGCACAATTGCCCACAAGTATAAAAATGAAATAACAATATAATAACATGCGAATGAATCGAAGAATTCTGAAATGAAGCTCAACTTTTGAACCAAAAATGATACCAAGAATCAAAAGAATTCTGAGGATCATAAGACCTTGAACTATGTCCTAGGTTATCAAGGATTATACTTGAAACATTTAACAGTTATAAGACTATGGACTCTTCTTCTCATACTTAGGGGGATCAGCCCTTAGTACCATACTGTGCACAATAACTTAACGCTAACGCATAAGTAATCCCTTTACAGGGTTGTTCATCTCAGTTTGACGTTAGAGTCCAAACCAAAGGAAGTTTGGTTTGGATAAATCAATAAGGGTTCTGAAATTTAGAACGTTCATCAACTATGGATTAGTTGAATCAATAAGGGTTCGTTAGTCTAACAAGGTTTAACAATAAATGGTATTTAAATTGAATAACAATCTCAAGAGATATATAATAGAACAAGTATTGTATAACAGATTCATACTCTGAAAAGATAATTAATCTTTAATATAACAAATCAAACTTGATTTAATAATGATAAGAATTGCTTGAAGTAATTTACAAACTTGAATAATGATAACAAGTAGGGTTAGGATACTTGCCTCGTGCGTAGATTACACTTTAACTAAACTCGTTCTTTGATTTAACTCCTACATATCAATTATGTTCACAATACCAGTCAATTACAACGTACTAAACATCATAAGTTTATTCTTTTGCTTAACTCGAATTCATGACTATACTTAGTCAACTACTATACTTATTGTCAAAAATTAGATTTCACGAACAATAAGCGAACTATGCATTCGATCATTCAATTCACACGTAATTGTGTTATGAACGTGTTAAGAATTTATTTTAACACCTCATTATACGTCTAACAAGTTTTTATGATCAATAGACTAAGTTAATAACACATTACTAAACTTAAACATTTTAAAAACTCATTTCTGGCCAATCTGCTAAGTGGCGCTGCGGCGCCATTGATGTACTGGGCCTTGGCGCTACGGCGCCGTGGCGCTGCAGCGTGAGTCTCAGGCCCGGAGTTGGCGCCGCGACGCCACACTCCAGATTCTGAATTTCTAGTTCGCGAAAAACACAGAATTCAGCGACTTAAACATTATATAAACACTAAATTCACCAAATTCAACATACCCACATGCTAGAATTTATACATAATCATTATTCAACATTTATAGAGTGATTTCAACCCATTAAAATGCATAATCACAGAATTAAATTATGCAAATTGTACTGTTCTTGATGTTCTTGAAGGTTTTGAACACAAAACATAAAAATTGACACTACGAATTCGTTATAACACCGAATCCGTTCATTTAAACTTTGGTCTCTTCGTATCAACATGCATAATAATATACGAGTGTAAATTTTAGAAAACATTTATGTTTGACACACTAAAATTACGTATAAGGGCCATAAGGCCAAAACCCAAACTCTGTAAATTTTGAAATAACAAGTTATCGTATTATGAAAGTTATGATATGGAATCATGCAATATATATATATATATATATATATATATATATATATATATATATATATATAATATGCTTTACTACTCGAATTATTACATATAACCATATAACAACACAATCTCTAACTACAAAGATTTACAGAATATATGAAAGCCATTTTTATAAAACTTTAAAAGACGTAAAATAGGAATTGGGTTGAAGAGGTTACCCAAGCGTAGATTAGAAGGATTGAAACTTTTCCCAATTTCTTCTTAACTCTCACAAATCTCTTAACACTCTCTGAACTTTCAAACTCTCTCCCTCTCTTTCTCCTCTCTGTTTTTGCCAGACTTAGAAAATGAAGAAGAAAAGAATACGTAATATAATAAAGGAAAAAAGAAACTGATGCGCATAATGGTCAGTTAACCCAGTCATGGGTAACTACTGATAACTCCCACTAAGGCCATGTTTGGCTAGTTTTAAAAAACTTAATTCCATTTAATTTAATAACTATTTTATCATATAGTTTAAAAAATGTCACACTCATTATAAAATAAATCCAATATTTTATTTAATTTACTTTAAATAAAATATAATAATTTCTCATAAATTCACATAGTCACATAATTAAATTTCTCATTGATAAATAATGTCAAATTATTAACTTTCTAATTAATAATTAAATTAATTAAAATACCAATAGGCTTATTAAATATTTCTTTTAATACAATAAGATCACATAATCACATACTTTGATAATAAAAAATTCTCCACATCAATTTAATAAATGTAACATATATAATTAAATTAATCTACCACAATTGCATCAATTAATTATTTATTCTATTAATTAATTTATCAAAAAATATTTATTCAATCCAATAAATATTAAAATTAATTACAAAATCTCGGTTGTCACAAGATTTCTGACCAATAAAAAACACCCAACTCATACGGGAAAAATCATCAATAAATAATAAAAAATATTTACTATTATTTAAAGATAATGTTTTTGTTGGTCCACAAATATCTGCGTGAACCAATTCTAAATGCATCTTTGCTCTCCAAGCTTTACCAATCGGAAAAGGCAGCTTGTATTGCTTTCCATAAACACAGCCTTCACAAACACTATCAACTGAACCAATAGATGGTAATCCTGTCACCATGTTTTTTGACCCAACAATTTCAGCCCATTAAAATGCAAATGCCTATACCTTAAATGCCAAAGCCTAGACTCGTCACGAACATTAGCAACCATTGCACAATCGTCCAAACATGATAACTCAAGAGGAAACATTTTGTTTTCAGTCATGTGAACTTTAAAAATAGAAATTTCAGATTTTCTATTTTTAATTTCACACATTCCATAATGAAAATGAACTAAGTATCCCTTTTGAATTAACTAACCCACACTAAGCAGATTATGTGCCAAACTAGAAATATAGTAAACATCATGAATTAGCTTTTTAATACCTGACTTAGTTTTAATTGTAGTTGTCCCTTTTCCTTCAATATGTACTTGATTGCCATCACCAAGCCCGACCTTTAATTGAACTGATTCATCCATCGCTTGAAACAATCCCCTTTCTCCGGCCATATGGTTGCTACAACCACTGTCTAGAAACCAAACATCATTCTTACTTATGTTAGGATTTAAATAAGTAAGAAAAAGGCTACCTTCCTCTTCCTTTTTCTCGACAAAATTGGGTTGTTGTTTGGCTTTCTCAATCTTCTCCGGGCAATTTCGTACTATATGACCATAGTTGTTGCAATTATAGCACTGCCTTCCATTGTTATCTTTCTTGTCAAAATGCCCCATATCAGACCTTCCTCGACCTCTTCCACGACCACGGTAGCCACTTCTACCTTGGCCTCTGCCAAATTGCTTTTGTCCATAAGAGCCTTCACCAAATTTTCCTTTAATTGAGAGCTCCACTTTGGTTTGAAAGGTATGCTCAAGATTCTTTTCCTTTGACATGTTAATTCTCTCTTCATGTGCTAAAAGAGAACCCATTAGTTCATTAAGAGAAAATGTAGACAAGTCCTTAGACTCCTCAATGGCTGTAACAACGTGATCAAATTTATTTTGAAGACTTATTAATATCTTCTCCACAATTTTCTGATCTGAGATAGTGTAATACCCGCAAATTTTAATGCATTATAATATTGAGAATAAAGATTGGTTGTATATTTATTTGAATATAAGTATATATTGTATTGGCATGAGTGTGGAAATTAATTTAATTGACTAAGTATGTGATAATTAAGCAATGTAGCAAAAGTGATGAGAAGCTTAGTTTAAACTTGTGGAATTATGCCTAGTGTGGCAAAGTGGTGAAATGAGAAAGTACTAATTAACGATGAAATGGATTAAATTAATTAGTTCTATTAACAAATAAATAATGTCATTAACTAATTGCTATTCATTAATTATCATGAATAATAGCATGTAAGGAGAAATCTTATATAATAAGGTTTTTCATTCAATATAAGATGAGATGTGACATTGGAATTATTATATAAGACTATATGATAAAAGAAAGCTTAACTTATGTGATTTATTATGTTAGGTGGAAAAGAGTCTTATGTGACCCCATGTTGAGTGTAGGGGTATTTAAATGTGTATTTTAAACTTATGAGAGATAGTAAATTTGATTAAATAAATAATTAATAATAAGTAATATTGGTACCTAATTAAATTATATCCTAGTCTAGGGTAAATATTTTTTGAAATAAATCAATGTACATGGAGTATATGATTTTATGTGTAGTGTATGAGTGGGTGTATATGTATGCTCAATTGTGGACAAAGTGTTAAATAAACCTAAGTGTGCTAGTAGTAATACAAATGCTGAGTATTAGAATGTCCCAAATTGAGTGTCACTCTTTTCTTCTTCACGTAATAGGCCATTGGCCTAGTCCCTCCTTACCAAACACAAAGCTAGCAAATTATGAGAAGGGGAGTGGCCTATATGGTACTCTTCTACCAAATCCTCCATAACCATCAGCTTCTTCTCCATTCCAATGGTTTAATTCATTAAGTAAAGCTTAGATTGGTCACAAGCTTTCCTATAAATGGAGCCCTTCACATTCATAACCATTTTGCTAATTCTCGGTTAAAACTTCAAGTGTGTGTGAGTGTGATTGGGTGGAGCTTATATAATCTGCAAAGTGAAGCTAGAGTAGCAATTCAACTCCATTAAAGGTAATATTCCTCTATATGTTCTTACATTCAAGTATTTGCAAAGTTCTTAGAAAAGTACAATAATGCTTGTTTTGAGTTAAAAAGTTTATAGTTGAAGCATGCTAGAATGTCTAACTTGAAGCTAGACGATGTTAATATGGTTAAATGCGAAATCAACGAAAGTGAAACGAAGTAAATTGGTCAAGTAACGAATCAGTAATGAAGAGAATTGCTAAATGTGTTAAACTTTAGAAAATGACAAAAATCTTGAATTGATCCTTGAATTTAATTATTTGTATGTTTGGAAGTGTTAGAAGCATGCTAGGGATGCTTCATAACAAGTTTATATCAATTGCACATCATTACATTATTGTTTAATGGTTGTTGGGTTAAAAATTTCTTCAAAGCTCGAAGCAGGGGATGCCTGTGATCATAAGACAACAGCCATGCCTGCCCCGGCGGGGGTCATACTGCATATGAGGCCCCCCCGATGGGGGGGATGTTTACAGGAGCCATGCCCGCCCCGGCGGGGGGTTTTATAATGTTAAGGCCCGCTCCGGCGGGGGGGGGGGGGGTGCTGCAGTGACTGACTTGGTTTGTTTGGTTTTGTTTGGATTGTTTGATGCAAGAAGTCTTAACTTCACTTAAATTCAAGAACATACATACTTCTTAAGCATGTATCAATGAAAGTTGCAAGATGTTTTAGTTAGTTTAGAGTTGAATTATAACCTTTTGAAGGAAGAGTTAAATGACAAAAACCGTGTTTATAAAACCTTACGCCTCTTTGAATCTAACCTATTGAGCATATGTTTATAGCTTAGTTAGTCTTGTAAATACATATGAAATGTGGACTCAACATACCTTGCATGTATAGATTGTTAGACATGACATCTTAACATTTGAAAACCAATTGAGTTGAAAACTCTATGATTTATATTGTGAACTTTTGAACAATTAGGATAGGATGCTTATGCCTCTAAAGATAATCGACAAGTTCACGCATCTAGTTAGACATTTTTATAAACTATGCAAGCATGTGTAGAAAGAAGTTGTTTGGCAATATTATGTGGTATAATGAATACTATGGCTAATGGATTGACATAATGAACTCTTTTAACTTTGAAACATGGAAATGTATGAGTAACTTTAATAAAGGGTCAAAACTAGCTTAAAGTTTCTTTAATATATGAAACAACTTGAAAATACGTAAAGTACGAGATATTTTGCAAATACAAATAAAAGATGAGCATATGGTACTAAATATTTTAAAGGTATAAATCAATGCGAGTTACACATCTATGAGTTTAAATGTGTGTAGCCTATATGAATTTAGATATATGTGATGAAAGTATGCAATTATGTATATCAAGTGTGTGTGTCTAATGAATATCTATACATACATAAATAGGATAACATAGTTTATTGAGGTGATTTTACGCTATAAGTGGTAATAAACGCTAAAGGCTAGTCTCCTAACTCAAACAACTTTGGATTTTGTGCGAGTTCTCTAACTTCATTTGATTATCATATTGAATGCAAGTTTTCTAAATTATTTACATTGTATAATCCAAATTGTTGCCATACTTATATCAAGCAAATATCTATTAGTATTCGGAAATCATTTGTATGCCTTAGCATTGTTACAAGTATTGGACTTATCGTTCATAAATGCATTATAAAAGTGGTCTAAGCCTTTGATTCGGCTAGACTATAATCATATGTTAAGAAAGCTATCCAAACCAATTGACTTGGTGTGGACTCTTGTAAATCTACTGAGATGAACAACCCTCTTAAAAAGGGGAAATTTTATATTGTCGGGGAACCGACGTGCGCACATAAGTATGATTAAATGTTATGCATAACGTAGGGTACTTTAGGCTGATCACCTGTTGTACTCGTTTATATTGGGTTTACAGTATAATACTGTTTATTCTAGTAAGAGTTCTTAGTCCTTAGTGATTGCTCAGTGTTCATTCTTGATAAACCTTGAAATATTATTGTTATCCTTTAGTCTATAGCAACATTTATTGAACACTCTTGACATCTCTTGATATCCTTGAACTATCATTTACTGTTATACCTTGGAAGATTGAAACGTTATAATTGCTTATTCTTATTGCTATATTACTTGCTGGGCAAACTTGTTGCTCATTCTTGCTTCCCTAAAAATATTACAGTTAAGGCAGAGCAAGGCGGTACATCAGGAAAGGACAAGGGAAAGGGCAAGGCGACATAATAGCTTAGTCCTTTAAGAGTAGAAATATTATTACTATTGTTATGCTTATTATGATATACTAAGAATGATTAATTATGTTTAAGTTTAATCACTGGTTTGTTGTAGTAATGGTTACGGTACCTTGGGACGCGAATATTTATATTATATCAATGTAAATGATTCTATTATTTCCGTTGTTGATGATTTTAGTGTGATATTAGATTTAGCGTGACGAACCAAATTCGAGATATGAGTGTCTGAATTTGGGGGCATCACAGATAGTTTCTGTGATACCCCCAAATCTGGGTACTTCATTCTCACAAAATTTGGTGTTCACTATCCAAAACAATTACATCTATATACCCATATTCAAGGTTAAAAACATAACTTAAAATAGCTCAAACAATAATCTTCCCCACTAAAGGGTTACATCAACTTAAAACAATCCCAGGTAATCTAACCTTAAATTATTACATAAATCTGCGGAATACATCACATAATTAAATAAGTCTCATACATAAATTCAGTAAATAAACTTAAACAAGTGTTCATCATTTGGACATCTTGCCCTTGCCCTTTCTAGTAGACGCCTCTTCAACTTTCTCAACATTAGTTGCAATGTTAATTGCAAGAGTAAGCAAATAATTGCTCACTAATATAAAGAATGATAATATAAATAACATAAGGGTAAGCAATGAATACTGAACAATAGGGAACTTGTTCTACGAATCAAGAATAGAAAACAAGTTCAAGATTTATATCTGAGGGTCTTAAGACCATGAACTATGTCCCAGGTTATTAAGTATTTCTACCTCAACCTTAACAGTCGTTTAGACTATACATACCATTTCTTATGTACTTAGGGGGATCAGCTCTTCGTACCATATATTGTGCACAAACATCTAAACGCTAACGCGTGCATAATCCCCTATATTAGGGTTGTTCATCTTAGTTTGACTTTATGATTTTTGCACTAAAGAAGGTTTAGTTTGGAATAGCTTAACCGTGATTCTAGAATTTTAGAACACTCATCAATTATAGATTAGTCCAATCAATAAAGGTTTATTTTCTATTTGAAGGTTTAACACGATAATATAAGATTGAACAACGATACTTAAGTCAAAGATTGAATATCAACAATATACAATTGAATAGACATTGTATATACAAAGTATTACATCCAAAAGAGTTAGAAAATCTCATTTAGAATAATGAACTTGGGCAATTTATGCTTTGGATAGCAAGAAACAAAAGTTTGGAATGTGAAACTCGCTCAATGTAAAGAATTAGAATACAAGAGCTTGCATAATCGTAAACAAGATGGAATCAATTAACTTGCTCAACAAAAATATAAGGTTTAGGAACTTGCATAATGAAAATTAGGGTTAGAGAACTTGCATAATGAAAAATTAGGGTTAGAGAACTTACCTCGTGCGTAAGCTACACAAGTATAATAAACGTTCGCCAAATACCCTACATATACCATTGAAATCGCAATATCGATTAGTTAAACTAACATTTAACCTTATAGGTTTAACACTCATTCAAATTCCTCTCATTCACCTATCTCACATTCCAATCTCTGACACCATATACAGATCTGAAATCACCAACTTAATAAGGCATCGACACGCCTTAAATACATCTCAAGTCTTAATCAATTAATAAGTTAAAGTTTTCTAAGTCTTTATCTTTTCAATCTAAAAATCACCAAACACATGATCACAATCTATTATTGAACTTCATTACATGATTAACCCTTTATCATCCATCTTAGACCAGGTTAAGCCAACACTTCATGGACTGAACCTAAAAAAAAATAGCCTCTACTCAGGGGACGGCGCAGTTGCGCTACCGCAAGCCTTGGCACCGGCACAGCTGCGCTGGTGCTCGATTCCAGAAACCCAATAGGTGCAGCTTTGCCGTTTCTGCCTTTGGTACCGGCGCAGCTGCGCCTGTACGCAGACAGAAACTACAACAGCTTCAGCACTATTACAAACTAAAACTCCAATTTCCAAATTTCTACAGCAACACATACAAACCCTTACATTATAATTCTTACCAAAACCACATAATATATACAATCAATCATTCTAACACCTAAAAAAACATACATAATCAAATTCAAAGGATTAAAATAATGTTCTTGCTACTTTCTTCGTTTTTCAACACATTTAGCGAAATTAACCACCAAATCTTTGTTTCTTAGCCAAATTAAATCATTTCAATTGCATTCTTTTCATTTCTTAACACCTTAACATAATCCACAATCAATTTACATATTATAGTCAAAATTAAGCACCAATTTTGGCCTCAAATAAGCCACTTTTGTACACATAAAATACTGTAAACTTGCATTTCTTCTTTAAACCAATTTTCATGAATTTGATCACTAAAAATTGCTTATATATATATATAGGATAATTATCAGATTATTTACTCACATCATCAACATATTAAACAACAATCCAACAAAACTCAATTACAGAGAATAAATATTGAAAATCAAAACTAGGAATTAGGAATAGATTATACCTTGAATTTCTTGTTTTCACTAGCAACAATGATAGCAAGCTTGTTCCCTCGATTCCCAATTCACAGAGAACCCTCAATTTCTCTGTAACTCTCTCTTTTGTTCTTCTTCTCAACTCTCTGTTCTTAGCCTTAGGAAAACACATAATATAACCCAATCTTAAACACAGTGTACGCATAATAAACTGATAAACGTGGGTTATCAATTTATTCAAGCCAAAAGACTCAACTGTTATATTAACCAAAAGCCACAAGGCTTTGTTTGGTTTGCACACCAATACATCCCCCTTTAATTTATTTTTATAACACTTATATCATATGGTTCAATTTGTCACACTCATTATACAACTAATTTAATTAATTCCATAAATTAACATTTGTCATATAATTATAATTTCCATTATAAATTAAAATTTTATTTAACCTCTATAATTTAATTATTAAATTAAATTAGAACAATATAACTATTAATAATTCATTTAATTTAATTATTAAATTAAAATTATCACTCATTAATTTAATTTTTATAACACATCTTAACTAAATTATTACACCACAATTTCATCAATTATTTATTTATCTCAATAAATAAATTAATTATTATATTTATTTAATTTAATAAATATTTAAATTAATTATAAAATTCTTGTTCGTTACATCCTTCCCTCCTTAAAAGGATTCTGTCACTAGAATCACGACTCAATAAATTCATTCGTCCTTCCTTAACAGGATTCTGTCCCCAGAATCGCTATACAAAATTAAGCAAATAATTGAGGATAATTTTTTATCATAATATCTTCAAGTTCCCACATAGCTTCTTTAACATTGTGGTTTCTCCAGATTACCTTAACAGAAGGTATCACTTTATTCCTTAGTACTTGCTCTTTCCTGTCAATAATCTGAATAGAGACTTCTTCATAAGACAAATCTTTTTCAAACTATAATGGTTCATACTCTATAACATGTTTATAATCGGGCTTATATGACCTTAACATCTAAACATGAAAAATATTATGAATATGTTCTAGTTCTGGAGGTAGAGATACCTCATACGCCACTTCACCAACTCGTCGTAACACTTCAACATGTCCTATAAACTGAGGAATTAGTTTTCTCTTTTTACCAAAACGTATTTTCCCTTTCCAAGGAGACACTTTTAAGAAAACAAAACTACCGACATCAAATTCCCAATTTTGTCGGTGTTGATCGGTATATTTCTTCTGCCTATCCTGTGCAGCTATCAATCTCTCTCAAATCACCTTGATAATTTCAACGGTTTGTTGCACCAATTCTAGACCTAATAGTTGACGTTCTCCAACTTCGTCCCAACATAACGGAGTTCTGCATTTCCTGCCGTACAACGCTTCGTAAGGCGGCATGCCAATACTTGCGTGATAACTGTTATTAAAGGCAAATTCAACCAATGGTAGATGGTCATCCCAATTCCCTTTAAAATACGTAATACATGCTCTGAGCATATCCTCCAATGTCTGGATTGTCCTCTCACTTTGTCTGTCGGTTTGAGGATAATACGTTGTGCTCATTCTCAACTGCGTCCCCAAGCATTCCTGTAGCCGTTTTCGGAAATTTGATGTGAAACGTGGATCTCTATCTGATACAATGGACACCAGGACACCGTGTCTTGAAATAATTTCCTTCACATATAGTTTTGCCAACCGATCTAGTTTAAATCTAATCTTGATTAACAAAAAGTGTGCCGACTTCGTCAATCGATCGATAATCACCCAGATTGCATCATAACCTTGCCGAGTGGTAGAGGAGGAGCCGCGTAATATACATGTGGTATATAAGGCACCGTTGATAGCAGAGCCTATATCGTCAGTAGCCCCTATCGACGATGATGATGATGATGATGAGGAAGAGGAGATGGAGCCATTACCCGAGGAGTCTGATCCAGAGGAGGAGCCTATGGAGGAGGAGCCTGAGGCTGTAGAGGACTCCGACGAGGCTACTTTCGAGGATTGAATATTGAGGGAATATGAGAAGCAGATTCTGGAGTTAGGAAGTAGAGTGGAGGAACTAGAGGCTGAGGGTAGGGAGAGGGAGTCTGAGTTCCAGAAATTGAGGGATGAGGACCATTAAAGGAAGTTAGCTATACAAGAGATGGAGGTGGAAATTGCTCAATGTAAGGAGGTAGGGATCCAGTTGGGAACCTTGTTTCATAGGTCGGTGGCTAGGAATGTGGGGCTGGCAGGGAAATTAGAAGAGTCTGAGCAGAGAGAGCTTAGTGAGAAGGCTGAGAAGGAAGCTTTTCGTACCCAGCTAGAGATGGAAGTAATGGATAGGATCCACTTCGAAGAGAAGTGGGAGGAAGCTAATGACAGGGCTAACGATCTAGAAGATGAAGTGAGATGCAAAAGGAGGAAGATGAACAAGATGAGCTATGCTCTACGCACGACCATGGGAAGGTTGATTAATGGGGTAAATCATTACCCGGCGGAGCAGGGACAGACTCGGCACACTATAAGCAGAGATATGGTGGTGTACATTACTTAGAGGGAGTACCATAGCGTTGTGGAGCGCAGAATGATAGATTAAGTCTAGGTGTTAGAAGCTAGTAATTGTCGTATTTTATTATGTGATGTATAATTTGTTGTTGTAATCTCAGTCTTTTGTAAGATGTGAGATAGTTGTAAACCCCAAACTTTTGAATTATATTAAAGGGGTGGTATGTTGATGGATGTCCCTATCTTTTGTGATATTAGGGGATAGGTTGTGCCATTTATAGAAGTGTGCTAGAGATAATCATGTAATGCAACAATTTGGCACATGAATATAAATGATCTTATGTGTTATGAAATCTTATTTCTTTTATGGAGAATTGTTTAAATAATATAATTAGATAATAAAAATGGAAGTTTTGTGATGCAGAAAATGCCGCCCAGACGTAGATTAACTGCACCGGAAGAGTCGGTTAATGATGAGAGAGGACAAGTAGATCCCATTTAGAGGCTTGTAGATTTGTTAGGAGAAGCTCTTAGGGGAAGAAACAAACCAGTACCACCCGTTCCCCAAGTATCTTCGGTCACAAACTTCAAGGACTTTAAGAGTGTAGGACCTCCGGAATTCGTGGGTACTACCGATCCTATCGTAGCACAAATGTGGATCAAGGAAATGGAGAAAGCCTTGGCCATTGCTCGTGTGGATGAAGACCAGAAAACCATGTTCGCTACATATATGATGAGGGGTGAAGCAAACTACTGGTGGGAAGCAAATTAATAGAGGGCGGGAGAAGGGACTATAACATGGGAAAGGTTTAAGACTTTGTTCTTCGAGAATTACTTCCCAAAGAGCATGAAGAATAGGATAGAGGTAAAATTTCTTGAACTGAAACAAGGGGAGATGACAGTGGCGCAGTACGCGGCCAAGTTCAATGAACTCGCATGATTTGCAACACATCAAGTTGACACCGAAGAAAGGAAAGCTCGATGCTTCGAACTAGGACTAAAACCTTGGTTGTTCAACAAAGTGTCGGTCCTCCAAATCGTTTCATTCGTCACATTGCTAGAGAAGGCGATAATTACTGAGGGAGGTAGTGAGGCATTGAGCCAATACAACAAGGAGAAGAAGAACAAGAATGCTGGGGGAGAAACTCGTGGAGGGAGTAGTAGTGGTGGAAGTCATCTGGGAAAAAGGAAATGGGATAACCGTAACAAAAACAACAACAATACCAACAATCGAAACATCAGTCAGTCAGAAGGTTATCAAGGAGGGTTTAAGAAAAGAAGTGAAGCTTGCTCGAAATGTGGGAGGAACCATCAAGGGGAGTGCTTGAAGGGACGCATCGTCTGCTACAACTGCAGCCAGGAAGGGCACATTTCACCTAACTGCCCAAAACCGAAAAAGATCAAGGGATGTTTTGCATGTGGCTCAACTGAGCATCAAATCAAGGATTTCCCAAAAAAGGGGACCAACGGAGGAAGCGGCCAATCGGGAAGGGGAAGCAAGCTAATGATCGGCGGACTAATGCAATCCAACTGATCGACTGCTCGAACCTTTAACATAACTGTCCAAGACGCAGTGACTACAAAGGACGTGGTGTCAGGTATTCTCCCAATCAATAATATAAATGCCTATGTATTATTTGATTCAGGCGCTACCTATTCCTTTGTGTTTGAAGAATTTGCTAGGCAACTAAACATACCTCATGAACGCTTAGAAAATTCGTTGAACATAGAGGTTGCGAATAAGAAAGTAATACTGCCGCAGCCGATGAAGTCTCTGTCTCCATCCACACAGAATACTCTGACGAACAGTCCGGATGGCTAACAAAAAAATTAACTATCTCACACTGATCTCAACAAGCATACACCCGGGATCGGTCCTCTGCTGATAAGTGGCGAGAAGCTAAATGCTGACCTAACGTCCCATCAAAAGGATGGAAATCCTAGAACTGGTCAAACTGTGACATCACAGCCAGTGGGTGGTAGGTAGTCATGTCCCTCAAACCAGCTAAAGGGAGATAATCCATGCTCGAAGCGTGAGTAATGAAGCTATAGGGTGAGCTAAGCCCTGTACACGGCAGGATGCCAAACGAATCTCTGATCACTGCCAAGAATACCGACCAAGACATAGCGTCTGTACACTCCGTTGGCTAAAAGGAGTAAGACGTAGCTATATCATGGGTAATGCAGCACCCGTGTCGGTGGAAAGTACCAATCGGTCTCAAGTGTGACATAAACCACACGTATAACATGACCGAGCTGCCTGTAAATACCCCTGTAGGGTAGGTGCTGCAAAACGTGGTCGACCTCAACGTCTTAGACATGATCATCGGGATGGCGGTATGACCCTCCCTGAGAGCTCTCACTGCCATGATAACACTGATGTCTAACTCATCCATATACCGTGGCATGTATACATACGCCACTATGCACAGCATGAGTACATGCACTCTGGCCAAATGCCATTGATCCTCTGGTGTGGTAAAATCCCTGGAGTATCGAGCATAGCTGTCTAATGAGCCAAATCTGTCTATCAAGAAACGCTGGGGCAATATATGGCCGGATGTAATCTCATCCTCTACCACTCTACGCCGTAACCCGGTGAGGGTCATGAACTGCCGACGCATATCTTCGACAGCCATATGAGCGCAAGGTCTGTTTAAGGGCAAAGCCATCAACTGCTCGTACTCCTCCAATGTAGGAGACAACTCCTGGGTACCTAATCAAAAAACTTGTCTCTCCGGTACCCAATGCTCCAGCATACCCTCTACAAAGCCTGCGAGAACCTGAAACATTAAGATGGTCATAAAGTGTTGTAATAGCTTATCTACAGTCACCCTATCTGTAGGTGACATACTATCATTCCACGACCTCAGACGGGAGGCTATCAACACTGGTGGGGTGTGATCTATGCGGCTGACTGTCGAAGAAGACATTTGTGTAGGCCGTATCATAAGACCATCCAGGGGTAAATGCTGAATATCTCTGGACATACATACATATGCATAACATGATAAATGCATAACAGATAATAGATGGCAATATGATGTAGGGAATGAAAATTAGTACATACATTCCTAGTACATCATCATCTACATACATTATCTATGTACAACTAAAAATACAGGGAAATGGGGCACAGACGCCCTACTGCTAATAAAGGCCTATCAAAAGATATAGCAAGAATGGGGCATAACCACCCAATATCTAACAGAGGCCTATCAAAAGAGATAACGAGAATACACATCAGAAGAAGATAATGGTGTCAATATTTACATCATCAATCCTGTCCACCTGATGTAACTCCTCTTGAGTCACTGGATCTCTATCAACAGGGATGTCAGGCCTATACAAGGGAGGATCGGCACCGAAAAAGCCATATGGGTCACCTGAGGGGCCAGCGCCTGAGCTGGAAGGATAAAAAGTATCTGCCTCTAAAGGATCTCTACCCAAGTGTCAGATGAAAAAATGTACCCAGTCCAACTGCCAGGTCAAACAATCAATCTATGTCAAATGAGTCGGATCTCGGACACAGGTCAACCAATCTGTTATCATCACGGATCCAGGAACCATATCCCCCATAAACTAATTGACGCGGGTCTGGGCTCCAATGGTACGAGGGGACCACCAGTGACAAAATGTATCTTGAGTATGTGAACCCCTGACAAAGTATATCCGTCCATACCCATCAATGGGATGTCATCGACGGGTGACTGCAACACATGCTAATAATGACTGGCAGGAGGCAAGATCGGTACACGAATCTCTCTTGTGGTGCTCCTAATAGCACGCTCTCCTAAATAGAGCTCCCATCCTCCATCCGTGAAGAGAGGAATCCTACGGGTGGATATCACGTGCTCGACACCAGTCGTGAATCCATCCTCAAATCTAATGGTCAAATGTTCCCCAGAATAGGGAACCCAAGTGATGACATCATCTATCAACAACTCCAACTGTAAGCGACAATGGGTGAAACCCTCAGCTACAGGAACCTCCGCTAATATGGAGTGATGCCATCACCGTCCTCGTGGATAGGTATCTAAACCTAACACACTCACAGGGCGCAAACATGGAAGCCTCTCATAGGCCCAAAACTGCCAATATAAAGGCAAAACACCTGCTATCAGTGAACACTCTTAACCTGTACATGGGAAATCAAAAAAGAAATACTCACCAGCAGAAACGGGTAAAATCCTAGCCAAGCCTCTGTCAAGCCTAGTGAACGCATACGCATTCCCCTGAGGAAATAGGCGAAGGTGTAGGAGCCCCAATCATACTCTCCATTATGGTCCACCTCCCGAATGGCACTGATTAAAGCGAATGATACCATAGAAGAGTTATCAGCTATGAAATAACCCCTGATAATCATTAGGAACAATCGCCGAAGAATGCGATCCCTTAGTCTCACATCAGCGGGCCTGAGCTCACTCAACAGCCCACTCATAGCATCTACGCTTAAAGGACCCATACGGATGGTCCTGCCCTTGAGCGCCTCAGCTGGAACTCCCAACAAGGATCTGACGACAGTCGGGGTAATATTCGCCGTACATGGCACTGGCGCCCCTCCAAACTCCATACCGGTGATAAATCACCAATCTATCGGCGTCATCATCACCTCACAATCCAACAAATGGAGAGACTAGGTCTGGTGAAACCAGTGCTCAGACAATGCCCTGAGGTAACCCCAGGGATAACGACGGGGAAGAATGGAAAAGAACAAACCAAAGCCCCAATCATGCACGATACCTCGATAATCTGGATGCAGAGCCTGATACAGGGAGTGTATGCTAAACCAGTTTCCTCGAGGCTGTGTAAAAACAGGAACCAACATCACATACAAATCAATGTCAAAATCCTTACTCCTCCTTAATAGGAAAAAAGAAGATCAAATCCTGTTTTTACCTCATTTGCATGCAAGTAAACTGAGGGGTGGCGACTCAAATCACCCAGAAGATCTGGAATAGCCACCTGAATGCCTGGAAAATCCCAACGGGGAACATGAGCAGCAGGAGCTGGAGCCGCTACACGTACATCCTCCTCCTCGTCCTCGACATCTGGTACATCAACCCGGATAGGACGAATTGTTGGAATAAAATCGATACGCGCAAAACACGCAAGTGTACGTGGTCAACAAGTAATAAAGTGATGAATAGAGTATCGTTCCCACAGAGACAATTTAGTAAGAAACTTAACTTCACAATTATCAATTTCTTATTAATCCTAATTTTATTAAACTATCCAATTCAATGATTGAAAATTATAGAAACTAAATTAAAAACAAATAAAATACCCCAAACCAATCACTAATATTAAAATCTGGAATTCTAATAATTAATGGAGAATTAGACTTATGATTTCACCCTAAGCTTCACTCTGATTTTAACACCCTTATTCCAATTCAATACACTATCCCAGTTTATTAATCAAGAACACGAACGTAGTATTAACCACCTCTCGATGCACTAATACCGTATTAACGTCAATCCACAATTAAGATAGAAATTCATTAAACACCTTAATCAACTAACTCACTATATCTCTATGTGAATTACAATTAAAGAAGGTTTAAGCTTAAGTTCTCTATCCAATTACATGTGATGTCAAGCATATCTCTACCTCAACAATAATCAAAAATTTGCTATTCTCAAAATTCATGACACATGCTATATTAACTAGGTCTAGATTCGAATATCCTCTCTCGATTCCATACAAATCCACGAGGAATTGTTGATCAAGCTATTCATAAGTTCACGCTCGAATTAACATAGATAAACTGATAATACTTTATTGAATTGAAAATCAAAGTTATAAAATCATCGTTTCACCCAAGGATCCATCACGAGTCTAATAAGCGAATTAGTTCATAACAAATGAATCAAAAACTGAATAATCTAATGAAACCATCCTTTCAATTACAAATAAAAAACTAAAGAGAAGAAGAATAATGAAAACCCCTTCACGTAGCCTAGATTTGCAACCGTCACGATAAACTCCTCAAATTATTCCTCCAACGCTCACACTTGAATCCGAGAATTGATCTCTGTATTATCTCCTTGTATGTGTGATTGTTGTTTTCAAGGTAATATTCAGCTCCATACCTCCATCCTAATCCAACTCTAACTCTCCTCATAAGAAATCAAGTGGAAACATAAAACCTTTTCAAAATCAACCACTCATTAGTCAAAGACTCCCACACATACTCCTACTATTATCACATTACATAAAGAATTATTAGTTCCCAACATAGCCCAACTTCTAGCCAAACAGTAAAATTCGCCCAACAAATTTCCCGACGCAGCGCGGCCCGCACTACGTAACATATGCCAACAGCGCGCCCCGCGCTATTGCCCTAGTAAGTGATCTCGTTCCAACGCCCCCTGCGCTATTTCCCTATGCAGCACAGCGCGCCCCGCGCTAGGTAGTTAGAAACTCTAAAATTTCTCAAAATCTCTTCCAATTATAACATTTTGATAGGCTCCTTGGATTATCCTACAACAAGCAAACAACCTATCAAAAGTAATATGAAATTACCAAAGACTAATAATATATCAAGCTAAACGAACATAAATCGTAGATTAAAAACCTACTCATCAAATTCCCCCAAACTTGAACATTGCTTGTCCTCAAGCAAAATGCAATGCAATATACTAACAACTAAACTACGAATCCAAAATTTAAGAAAGTAAATATGATTTACTCAAACGGCCTTAGAAAAACTAGTAAACATGTCACACTTCATATCAAAATCAATCCGCACTCACTAACAATCCGTACATCTTACCCTGTTATCACTAATACAATGTGTGTGTGCAACACTCATGCTAACTGATATCGAATCAAATTCAGATACATAACCAGTTTCTTATCAGGAATCTTACATTATAAACTAAAAAAAAAATTCAAAAACAAACCAGTTCTAGCTTAGCGCAAACAATTACCAAAGTTTAGGTTCCGAAAAGGGTATTCATGCTCACTTCTTTTTGCACCATTTTTTTTCATTGACGGGGGCTCTTTACCCTTATTTGTCCGTCTTTTCTTTATTTCATTTTTTTAGATAGATAGTTGGTGAGTGCGTTTTACGCTCCATCTCACGCTTGTGTTTATGGGGAGTATTTCTTCTCAACCCACCACAAGACTCAACTAATTTCTAATAATTTTTTAACATAACATAGAGCTTACATACCCCAATCTTCCCCCAAACTTAGGTTCATGCTATCTTTGTCATTTTTTTTTCGTTTATACTAGCACTGTCCTTTAGAAAATCTTTATGTAACAATTTGAACTAATCCATTAACACAGATGTTATTAACGTGCTATGCTTATTATACTAGTTTCAATCAGAACAAGATTCACATCATAATAGAAACTGCATCAAGATTCTTATACTTAGTTATAAACTTGTCTACATCATTTCAGTCTCATCATTGGATAATAATCACATATACACTCTAATAACTAGATTCATGCAACTATATGCAAAAGATAATATTTCTTTTTTTTTAGATATGGCAATTAAAAATTACTAAAAAGCATGAAACAGAACCCCAAACTTAAAACAAGTAATGACCTCATTACGCCAAAATAATTCAAAGAAAAGTATGAGGCCTTCCCTGTAAACGAGTCACTGCTCGTCATCGTCCTCTGGAAGATAAGCAGGCAAATTGGGAGGAATGGGCATGATTAGTGGAGATGTAGTTGGATTGCAGCGTGAAAATGCATCAGCAAGCGTGTTGAATGCATTTGCATTGTACTGATGCATTAAATCTTGACGTTGGGCCAACCATAGAAAGTGATTCCTTGAAGTTCTCGGTGGTGGCTCTTGCGTTGGTTTCACTGTCGCTGGGGGTGTGGGTTGTCGGATCATAATATAGCCTTCACCGTGTGGATGTGATCTCGCCCCTTCCCAAGCTTTATACTTCTCAATTATTGCATGATCGATAATTGCCATGGGATGTTGGATAGGTTCGATTGGTTGCCACTGCACTCCCGCTTTACGACACAAGTCAGTGATTAAAAATCCATGCAACAAACCTCCAGTAGTGCTCCCGCGGAACACCCGGTCAATGGACTCTTGAATACATTCCCCCACATCTATATTATAGAAAGCAATTAAGTTGTCCACATTGAAATAGTGGTGTACAATTCCATACAATAACCGAGCTTGTGCCTTAGTGACTTCGGTCTGATGGCGCGTAGGCATTAATCGGGCACATAAAAACGCATACCAAGCTTTTCCATATTGACTCAGTGTAGAGTGTGGGAAACTTATCTTTTCATTTGTTCCGATTTAAATGACCCATTGTGTACCTGGTTTGCATAGTCTAACAATCAATTCGTCTAACTCAGGCAAGTCATCTTCATATCTGTCATCTTGTGGTGC
Source organism: Panax notoginseng (assembly GCA_016801055.1). Lineage (NCBI taxonomy): Eukaryota > Viridiplantae > Streptophyta > Magnoliopsida > Apiales > Araliaceae > Panax > Panax notoginseng. The sequence continues at coordinate 88,258,855 of CM029022.1, read as the reverse complement.
CTCTAACCCAAAATACCCATTGATAGCATCGGCGTGAAATGCCACCGGTTTCCCCCGTACCATGACTACGTGATTGACATGCTCCATTGCATTTGCGTAAAACTCTTTCACTATATTAGTTGCCACTGGAAGTGGTTGTTCAACCAACTGAAACCAATTTCGCTCCACAATTTGCAAAGCTATGTCGCCATCCAAATTAGCATTCGGCTTCAACCCACGTTCGAGAACCAATATTTTCTTGTCAATGGTTGACTTGAATCGGTCAGTGGCCCTCTCACTAATAAACCTAGTGTGGTCATATTGAGGCCTAACAGTGGAAGAGGATGGGCGTTGTCTTTTGTTAGAAGACATGGTAGTTTGTTGAATGAATAGGTTCAAAGTTTGGTTCAGGCGTTTTATCGAACAGTTGGTGGGTGAGCTGAGTTTTTCCCCCAAAATAGGGTACTTAGTGTAATCTTGCTGTCCAAATTATGAAAACAAACCCTAATACCCAAATTGTTCTACTTACTTGATATTCAGAATAGAGAAGAAGATCAGGCAAGAGGTGAGATGTAATTCCTTGCGCTAATGGAGTTCCCCGATTTGAGTACGTCTCCCCAAGTAATTGGTGTAAGGTATGTGATGGATGTAGGATTAGCTTGTAGTGTATAGTTGATATGAATTGGGAGATTGAAGTTGGAGTTTATATAGGAGAAGGTAATCCAACGTGAATTGGAAAATTGGAGATGGAAGGTGAGTGGGTATCAATGGAGTAGAAGTTGAAGTGGAGAAGGATTTATGAGGTGTTGTCATGATTGTTGAAGTTAATGAGGGTTGGAATTTGAAGTGGTGGGAGAGAAGTGGAAGAATTCTATTTGGTGAAGGAGAGGTGAAAGAGTTTGATTTGGTGAAGGAGAGGCAAGGTCACAATTTTTCATTCAATTTGGCGTCTGGGATTTAAATGTAGCGCGGTCCGCGCTGTGATATAGGTGGAGATAGCGCAGTCAGCGCTAGTGGCTCAGGAGATATAGTAGATCTGGCGCGCCCCGCGCTGATAGTAGTGTGCCCAGCGATGTGTTGATGGTGAATTAGCGCGCCCAGCGCTGCATGGCATGATTGTCTGGTCTTGTAGCGCTCCCCGTGCTGCTTCTGTAGATTGGACAGCGCGGCCCGTGCTGTGATGGCAGAAATGCCTTCCTTCTTTGTCCTGCGAATCAATTAGAATTGACGTAAAAATTCAACAAAAATAAATTAACTGTAAAAAGAAAAGGTAAAACAAAAAGAAAAAATGTAGGACATGGGTTGCCTCCCAAGTAGCGCTAGTTTTAATGTCGTAAGCCCGACGATGACTCTCGTGTCACTGAGCATCGGCTAGGGTAATGTTGTCAGCATCCCAGTTCGCATCACTGCCCCAATAATGCTTTATCCGTTCATCATTGACCTTGAATGTCTCCAATGGATTTTGGCTGTAGAGTTCGACTGCACCATATGGAAACACAGTTTTGATGGTGTATGGTCCCGACCATCTTGACTTAAGCTTACCGGGGAACAACTGCAAATGAAAGTTGAATAATAATATCGATTGCCCCGGTTCGAAAGTTCTGTGCATAATTTTCTTGTTGTGCCATTTCTTGACATTCTCCTTGTATAGTTTAGCGTTCTCGTATGCCTGAAGTCGGAATTCATCGAGCTCGTTTAGTTGTAGCAACCTCTTTTCCCCTACAGCTGTTTGATCGAAGTTTAGTTTCTGAATGGCTCAGTAGGCCTTGTGCTGTAGCTCGACTGGTAGGTGACAGGCCTTTCCGTACAGGAGTTGATATGGTGACATCCCGATTGGTGTTTTGTATGCAGTCCGGTAAGCCCATAATGCGTCATCCAACCGAAGTGACCAATCTTTTCGACTCGGATTTATGACTTTTTCCAATACCTTCTTAACTTCTCTATTTGATACCTCAGCCTGTCCATTTGTTTGAGGGTGATACGATGTAGCCACCTTGTGGTTAACCCCATACTTAGCCAAATGTAAAAGACTTATTACAAAAATGACTACCTTCGTCACTGATTATTGCTCTTGGCGTGCCAAACCTCGTGAAAATGTTTTTCTGTAAGAATTTTAGGACCACCTTGGCATCGTTGGACGGTAGTGCTGTAGCTTCAACCCACTTCGAGATGTAGTCCACCGCGAGTAGAATATACTGATTGCTCAAAGATGAAGGGAATGACCCCATGAAATCGATGCCCCGTACATCAAAGATTTCTACTTCAAGAATTGTTTGTAGAGGCATCTCATTCCGTTTGGAGATGTTTCCCACCCTTTAGCATCTATCACATGTTTTCACAAATTGGTGGGTGTCTTTGAACAATGTTGGCCAACAAAACCCGGATTGAAGCACTTTTGTTGCGGTGCGCTCACTCCCATAATGTCCCCCATAAGCCGATGAGTGGCATTTCTGTAATATGTTGTGAACTTCACTGTAGGGGATACACCTTTTAATCATCTTGTCGGCGCATTGTTTGAATAGATAAGGCTCATCCCACATGTACCACTTGACATCATGGAGAAACTTCTTTTTCTGTTGTCTCGTAAGATCAGGGGGAAGCATGTTGCTCACCAGATAATTCACGAAGTCTGCATACCAAGGAAATTCTGCATTTAACCCGAATAGTTGCTCATCCGGGAATGACTCATTGATTGTGCATCTATCTTCATCCTTTTTCTCTGGATTTTCCAGTCTTGATAAATGGTCGGCAACTTGATTCTCCGTCCCCTTTCTATCTTTAATTTCTAAGTCAAACTCTTGAAGTAGGAGAATCCATCGGATAAGGCGTGGCTTAGCATCTTTTTTCGCTATTAGGTACCGAATCGCCGAATGGTCCGTGTAGACTATCACCTTAGTCCCAATCAAGTATGCCCAAAATTTATCAAACGCATACACTACTGCAAGCAATTCCTTTTTCGTGGTAGTGTAATTCATTTGAGTCTCTGTGAGTGTTTTGCTTGCATAGTATATGGCGTGAAACACCCTGTCTCGTCTTTGGCCCAAAACAGCCCCAATCGCATAGTCGCTCGTATCACACATAAGCTCGAATGGCATTTTCCAGTCCGGTGCGACTATCACGGGGGCTGTAGTTAATTTCTTCTTCAATAGGTGAAACGCTAACTTGCATTCCACAGTAAAGCTGAAAGTAACATCCTTCTCTAAAAGACTGCATAGAGGTTTTGCAATCTTAGAGAAGTCTTTTATGAACCTCCTATAGAACCCAGCATGCCCCAGAAAATTTCTAATTCCCTTAACGGAGCTCGGTGGAGGCAATTTCTCGATCGTATCCAGCTTTGCTTTGTCCACCTCTAATCCTTGAGCTGACACCTTATGGCCCAAAATTATGCCTTCTTCAACCATGAAGTGGCATTTTCCCAATTGAGTATGAGGTTTGTATCCTTACATTGCTGTAATACCATGACCAGATTCCCTAGGCAAGTATCAAAGTTGTCTCCATAGACCGAGAAATCATCCATGAAGACTTCAACATTCTTCTCCACCATATTCGAAAAAATGGCCATCATACACCGTTGGAAAGTTGCAGGTGCATTGCATAACCCGAATGACATCCTCCTGAATGCAAATGTGTCATAAAGGCATGTAAATGTTGTCTTTTCTTGATCCTCAGGAGTGATGTCGATCTGGTTATAGCCCGAGTATCCATCCAATAAACAGTAGTACTCATGTCCCGCTAATCTGTCTAACATTTGATCAATAAAGGGCAGCGGGAAATGATCTTTTTGGGTTGCCTTATTCAATCTCCTATAATCGATGCACACCCTCCATCCTGTAACTGTTCTTGTTGGAATTAACTCGTTGTCCTCATTCTGTACCACAGTCATTCCCCCCTTTTTCGGCACACAATGAACCGGACTAACCCATTTACTGTCGAAAATTGGATATATGATACCGGCATCCAATAATTTCAGAATTTTCTTCTTTACCACTTCCTTCATAATTGGGTTAAGTCGACGTTGATGCTCCACCGACGATCTTGTATCAACCTCCATCAAAATCTTGTGCATGTAGAATGACGGACTAATTCCCTTTATATCCGCAATCGTCCAACTAATCGCTGATTTGTGGTCCCTAAGCACCCTCAGCAACTTTTCTTCCTGCAATTCTTTAAGTGCAACAGAAATAATTACAGGTAAAGAATTTTAATTGCCTAAATACGCATACCTGAGATGTTTAGGGAGTGGCTTAAGCTCCAATGTTGGTGGCTCCTCCAATGACGGTTTCAGTTTTTTAGTAGCTTTTTCCTCCGTGTGCAATGGTACAAACGGTGCTCTGAATCTGTTAACTCGTGGAAATGAGTCTAGCATCTGTAAGAAGTCCATAAATTCTGGGTCGTCCTTTTCTTCATCTCCTAGTAAGGTTGTTTCTAATGGATCGTTGACCAAACTCTTGCTCATATCTTCACTGATGATTTGCTCAATTAAATCCATCCGAAAATATTCTTCCTCATCCGTAGGAAATTTCATGGCCTTGAACACATTAAATTTGATTTTTTGATCTTGGACTCTCATAATAAGTTCTCCTTTTTGCACGTCTATAAGTGTCCTTCCCGTAGCCAAGAAAGGTCTCCCTAGGATAATCGGTATGTTCTTATCCTCCTCGAAATCCAAAATGATAAAGTCCGCAGGGAGTATAAACTTATCCACCTTCACTAAAATGTCCTCTACTATGCCTCTCAGATATGTGACTGACCTATCTGCCAATTATAATGAAATGTTCGTCGGCCTTGGTGCAGGTAAACCCAATTCTAAGTATACTGACAATGGCATCAGGTTTACACTTGCCCCCAAAACACATAAACACCTGCTGAAATGCATACTCCCGATTGTGCATGGGATAGTGAAGCTCCCCGGGTCCTTGAGTTTTGGTGGTAATTTCTGCTGTAATACTGCACTACACTCCTCTGTTAGTGCCACAGTCTCAAAATCTTCCCATTTCTTCTTCCTTGACAGAATCCCTTTCATAAATTTTGCATAGCTCGGCATTTGTTCTAGGGCCTTTGCAAATGGTATGTTAATTTGAAGTTTCTTGAAAACTTCAAAAAATTTGGAAAATTATTTGTCTAATTTTTGTTTTTGAACTCTTTGCTGGAATGGTGGGGGAGGATAAACAGCTGGTTCGTTAATTGGTTTGTTCTTTTCCATGTGTTTTTCGTGCGCTTACTTAACCTCACCCACTGTATTTTCTTTCTCTGGTTCAACCTCCTTTGTACCCAAAATTTCTGGCTCTTGACCATCAAGTTGTTTTCCACTTCTCAACATAATAGCTTGACACTGCTCGTGATTACCCTTAGGATTTCTCTCGGTGTCACTTGGTAGTGTCCCTTGTGGTCTGTTATTTAATGCCAACGCAATTTGACCTATCTGATTCTCTAAATTTTTGATAGCCATCTCTTATGATTTCGTAGCCATAGCTTGATTTTTATAGCCAAATCGGTGTTTGTCATGAATTTTGCCAACTCTTCCTCCAGATCGGATTTCCTTTCTTGATATTGAGCTGGTTGTTGCTGGTTCTGAAATCCTAGTGGATATGATTGTCGTGAAGCTTGATTTTGCTGATTGTTGCTCCATGAGAAATTCGGATGATTCCTATTTCCTGGATTGTATGTGTTCTGATATGTGTTTTGCAGAATTTTGTTGTAACTACTGATGAACTGCACAGCTGCTGGATTAATCGCACATTGCTCCGTTGGGTGCTCTCCCGCGCACAACTCACATATTATTGCCGCTTGCTGTACTTGCTGTACTTGCTGTGTTTGTTATGCTTGTGCTACTGTTACCGTACTGTTACCGATTCCAACATCTTTGAAAGTGCTGATATCTGTGCTTGCATCGCTGTCATACTATCTACTTCTAACACCCCACCTGCCTTCGCTTGTGTCATTCTTGCTGTGGGCCACTGGTAGTTATTAGTCGCCATGGTTTCAATCAACTCGTATGCTTCCTCGTAACTCTTAGCCATGAATGCTCCTCCCGATGCTGCATCAATACTTGTCCTGAGATTCCCATGTAACCCGTTGTAAAAAATGTTCATCTGCAGCCACTTGGGCAATCCATGATGTGGGCATTTTCTGAGCAATTCTTTGTATCTCTCCCAAGCCTCATATAACGACTCCCCATGTTGCTGTTCAAACATCGTTATCTCGTTTCTCATCTTTGCAGTTTTCGCCGGTGGAAAGAATTTTGCGAGGAATTTCTGAGCTAAATCCTTCCATGTAGTTATCAAACCGGATGGTAAAGAATGTAACCAGCTCTTCGCCTTGTCCCGTAAAGAGAATGGGAACAATCGAAGTTTCACAGCTTAATCCGACACACCATTGAACCTAAAGGTGTCGCATAGTTCCAAAAAACTGACTAGATGCTCGTTCGGATCGTTATTTGCCAATCCCCCAAACTGAACTAAATTCTGAATCATTTGTATCATCCCTGGCTTAATTTCAAATGTATTCGCTGCTATTGCAGGCCTGATGATGCTTGATTGCAGTTCAGTCACCTTGGGCATGGCGTAGTCCCTTAATGCTTTCCGATCTTCGGCTGCCATTTCCTCTTTTTTCTCAGGTGTTTCAAATTCTTGTCTCGTTTCCTTGATCCACTTGCTCAACCTCTGAAACCTTTTGTCAATGTCTTCGTCAAAAGGCAACAAATCTGGATTTTTGGACCGAGTTTGCATAAACTGCTTCCACACCTGAAATAGAAGAAACAAAACAAAAATAAAAATGTCTAAGTAAAACTGGATTAATTAAACTGATATTGTAAAACTATTAAGATTTATACTAAATGTTCCCTGGCAACAGCACCAAAAATTTGTTGGGTGTAAAATCGATACGCGGAAAACACGTAAATGTACATGGTCAACAAGTAATAAAGTTCAGAATAGAGTATCGTTCTCACAGAGACAATTTAGTAAGAAACTTAACTTCACAATTATCAATTTCCTATTAATCCTAATTTTATTAAACTATCCAATTCAATGATTAAAAAGTATAGAAACTTAATTAAAAACAAATAAAATACCCCAAAACAATCACCAATATCAAAATCTGGAATTCCAACAATTAATGGAGAATTAGACTTATGATTTCACCCTAAGCTTCACTCTGATTTTAACACCCTTATTCCAATTCAATACACTATCCCAGTTTATTAATCAAGAACACGAACGTAGTATTAACCACCTCTCGATGCACTAGTACCGTATTAACGTCAATCCATAATTAAGATAGAAATCCGTTAAATACCTTAATCAACTAACTCACTATATCTCTATGTGAATTACAATTAAAGAAGGTTTAAGCTTAAGTTCTCTATCCAATTACATGTGATGTCAAGCATATCTCTACCTCAACAATAATCAAAAATTTGCTATTCACAAAATTCATGACACATGCTATATTAACTAGGTCTAGATTAGAATATCCTCTCTCGATTCCATACAAATCCACGAGAAATTGTTGATCAAGCAATTCATAAGTTCATGCTCGAATTAACATAGATAAACTGATAATACTTTATTAAATTGGAAATCAAAGTTATAAAATCATCGTTTCACCCAAGGATCTATCACAAGTCTAATAAGCGAATTAGTTCATAACAAATGAATCAAAAACTGAATAATCTAATGAAACCATCCTTTCAATTACAAATAAAAAACTAAAGAGAAGAAGAATAATGAAAACCCCTTCACGTAGCCTAGATTTGCAACCGTCACGATAAACTCCTCAAATTATTCCTCCAACGCTCGCACTTAAAGACTAACAATATATCAAGCTAAACGAACATAAATCGTAGATTAAAAACCTACTCATCACGAATCACGGCCTCCGCCAGACGACGAGACTGTCTAACTGAATGTGGTCGAGGCACTTCAGAAGCCCCCATCCGTACACCTGAAGTGGTCCTGCGGGAACTACTCGGTTGATCCAGATCCATAATATCTGGAACACAAGTCTCCAAATCACCTCAGAAAGGGTGTGGTAAATTTTAACCTGGAGCATTTTTATGCATTTTATGACTATATGCATGCATGTATTACTTTAACATACGCCTACAGTAGAGTTAAAATTGCATCTCTACCCAATGCCTAGACTTTTGAAATTTTTTGCCATAGTCTCCTTTGTAAATAGGACTATCCACATGCACATAGGCATGACTAGGTAGCCATTCAGTAGCACACCTACCCACCGTCATAAACATCCTATAATGCATGAAAAAATCTAAATCACAATTCATGACGGTAGATTAAATTCCAGGATTGCTTTGCTTTATTTACCTTTGCTCATTTGTCCTTAAATAGGATAAGAAATAGTAGAAAAAGGTATAAATTTGATTGTTTCAAAAGTCAATTTTTTTCACATCATTATGTTCAGCATAGTTTAATACTAACATTTACTATGTTGAATATTTTTTATCAAGACATATGAGCATGCATATTTACTACAATGTGTTTAGACGTATTTCATATAAAAAGTCATTTTTCAATGGATAGAAATTAGAAAAAAAGACATGCATATGTTACCAGGACAGTGTTGAACACTTGTACGGTGATAGAATTTACAGAAAGGGTGTGGTAAATTTTAACCTGGAGCATTTTTATGCATTTTATGACTATATGCATGCATGTATTACTTTAACATACGCCTACAGTAGAGTTAAAATTGCATCTCTACCAAATGCCTAGACTTTTGAAATTTTTTGCCATAGTCTCCTTTGTAAATAGGACTATCCACATGCACATAGGCATGACTAGGTAGCCATTCAGTAGCACACCTACCCACCGTCATAAACATCCTATAATGCATGAAAAAATCTAAATCACAATTCATGACGGTAGATTAAATTCCAGGATTGCTTTGCTTTATTTACCTTTGCTCATTTGTCCTTAAATAGGATAAGAAATAGTAGAAAAAGGTATAAATTTGATTGTTTCAAAAGTCAATTTTTTTCACATCATTATGTTCAGCATAGTTTAATACTAACATTTACTATGTTGAATATTTTTTATCAAGACATATGAGCATGCATATTTACTACAATGTGTTTAGACGTATTTCATATAAAAAGTCATTTTTCAATGGATAGAAATTAGAAAAAAAGACATGCATATGTTACCAGGACAGTGTTGAACACTTGTACGGTGATAGAATTTATAGAAAGACGTCTGAACTCAGCAGATCTAAAAAAGAGCTCTTGGATTTCCTGTGCGGTGCAACGTAAAATGACTTGAGAAAGCAACCTGCAGCCTTTAAAGCCATCCATGGCTGGCCGCAGGTCCATCTGATGTAAGGCCCCGAATTTTATGAAATAAAAGTATTCAATTTTTCTTATAATTACTATTCAGTAAATGGTTAAATTGATAAATGTTAAAGTTAAGGGTGATATATGAATTTTTTTTTTCAAAATACACAAGTGGTTATAAAATATTCATTGTTGTCGGGGAATATTCGTTTGGTCGTGGAATATTCTTTCTGTTGGGGAATATTCGCACGACGGCACAGCCATTTGTGGGCCTCATAACAGAATAACTGTCGGATGAAGAAAACGACAAATTTGAATTTTTACAAATAACGACGTAGTTGTTACCGTTAACACTGTTGGAATACCTGGTGGTTAAAATACAGTAATACGCGTTATTACACAGTAGCACACGATATTGCACAGTGTTTTTAAAATTATTGATTCTTACGTAAGAAGGCACTACTCAATAATTGTTACAGTAATTACTGTTCAATATTTTATTTTATTGATTCAATAATTGCTACGTTAAAATTTTATATTATTGTTGTTCAATAATTGTCACTGCACAATATTTTCCATTATCAGATCAATAATTCATATTATTTGAATAATATTATTAGATAACATTATTGGCAATGTCTAGAAAGTTCTGTCTGAGGAGAGATTTGGTCACCTAATTGCGCGCCAGTAAGAAGAAATTCTTATTGGAAAGCCCCCTCTTTCCTGGGAACGGCCTGGTTGTCATAAATGTGATTCTGTAATATTATTTGTGAATAATTAATTATTGATTCATATGATAAGGAAATATTTATTTTATGTGGATATGATGAGGGATATATTTTTGTGGTTAAAAAAAATGAAGGAGTTAATGTTGAAGTGTTTTATCTGTATTTTTGCCGGAACGGAGGTATTGAAAATCAAATTAGGATTTTTAAAATATTTTGCGAGGGTTATAATTTTTATTCGACCGTTGGATCGTGGTAATTTTTGGATATGTTATACATATATAAGTTGAGTATATGTCCACAAATTTTGAACCGTTAAAAATGAACGTATGATTTGTTATGCATTTTACGAGATGACTGGTTTAGAAATTGTTGAATTTTCGGAGTTAATTATTTTGGTGGAAAATTCTAGAATTGGTGGGCCCCACTCTTGGTTGGTGAAGAAATGTGCTGATATTTTTATTCAAATATGGTGGGTGGGAATAGTAACAGGCAAAGCCATCAGGTTACAGGTTAAGTCTGCTTCGGCGTGCTAACAATTTCCTATAAATAGAGGGCTAAGTTAGAATTGAAAATCACACCAGAAACATGTTTTCTCTCTTTCTCTCTCTAGATTATTGAGTATATTTTGTGAGTATTTAGATACTTGTTGAGTTACTATTCATCAGTGCAAGTTTCCTTCAGCATTATATCCGATATCCGGTCAGAAGTACTGCTCTTGAGGTAAGGGATAGTAAGAGATTTTAAGGGATATCTTTGATGTTTCAGGTGATGAAAATTATCTTTGTCCTGCATGAGAAAAAAAATTTAGAACTACAATTACGATTATTAGTTATACACGTAATTGTGGACAGGAATTGTTGATTGATGTTACAGGGATAAAACATTATTGGTGGACTTTTAACATGGAGAAGATAATACACTTTATGGTCTATTTGACTCTTCTAATGGATTGCTCGTTCCGCTGAAACTATGGTTGAAAAGTTTTATCATCTACCATATGTTCTAAATCTCTGATTTATTACTGATGAAGGCTATTGATAATTTAATTATCTTTAGTCATGATATTATTTACTGAGCTAGTTGTGCTCACCCTTTTACTTCACAATTCCTTTCAGGTAATAAGAGTGTAGCTGGGTCGAGCGGGGGTAACAAGGGAATAGAACGGTGGTCTCTAGCTGTGGAGTTCTCCCTAAGCAGTATAGAAAAGTTCATTTAGTAGTTATATTTGGTGAATCCAATAGGGTAAGGCGTACCCAACGTTGGAAGGGTGTTTTGCCACTATCATACAAGATGTCTAATGACATACAACCTCGTATCATCATAAGACAGGGATGTGCTCATCCACTTGCTGAGTATATTTACGAGCACTACCTATATAATCTTGGTGTTTGTTTGAAGTATAATTCTCAATTAGAGACAGTGGAGATAATGATATGTCAAGAGAAGACTCACCATTGGGAAGAATATGATAGTAAACTTCTCGTTTTTCTTTGGGGTCTATTGGATCAACCAAGGATAATTCTGTGGCCATATCATATCTATCATAACCTAGACGCATGGCCTCCCATGTATGAAGGTTTCCTTGAGCACTTTCCAAAGATTCTAATTTCTAAAATAGTTTTTGACTATACCTTTATGTAAGGTGTCATTGTGAGGTGCTGTCCACGGTTGGGATATGAGTCACATTTGGTATATATTTGTATCCAAACTCATAGCATATGTGTTGTTGTATTTTGCACGACAATTATTGTAATAAAGTTGTAGTTGTTGTCTGTACCATGTATTTGGCGACTCAGAATAGGTTGGATGGAATGGACCTATTTTGGGATTGTCACAGTTGGTATCAGAGCTTAGGGATATGGTCTCTGACAGAGATCGGGAAATATAACTAGGAGGGGAGAGATGAGTAAATCCTTCGCTAGTGTGTCCTACCTAAGGTTATTTGTTGGTCAGTCATAATATCGGGATATTATGTGATATGTTAATTTGTTTAATTAACCTTTGTTTTATGGCAGTATTTGAGAATGGCTGCTGAGAATGTTAACAATGGAGTGAATGAGACCGTGGGGATACCTCTAATCATCAACCAGGATAATGTGATGTTAGGCGAAGAAGGAATTAGAGAAATCTATGTGGTGAGTGAAGAATTGATAGTTGCACCCGAGCTAGTCGCAGAGGTGGCAGCTGAGAGTGAGGAAGAAGAAGCACCCGAGGAGAATTTATTAGAGGTATTATATGATCAAAATATAGAATTGTAAAATCGTATTCATGAGTTAGAAGAGCAGGCTGAAGAACGACAGGCGGTCGTGGAGAAAAAGGATACAACAATTCAAGCTTGTGTTACCCGATATGTGATGCTTGAACAGAAGCATTCTTTGGCAGAGTATAAGATGATAAAGATAGAATCTGAGCTGAAAGAAGCGAAGAAGGAATTAGAGAAATCTATGTGGTGAGTGAAGAATTGATAGTTGCACCCGAGCTAGTCGCAGAGGTGGCAGCTGAGAGTGAGGAAGAAGAAGCACCCGAGGAGAATTTATTAGAGGTATTATATGATCAAAATGTAGAATTATAAAATCGTATTCATGAGTTAGAAGAGCAGGCTGAAGAATGACAGGCGGTCGTGGAGAAAAAGGATACAACAATTCAAGCTTGTGTTACCCGATATGTGATGCTTGAACAGAAGCATTCTTTGGCAGAGTATAAGATGATAAAGATGGAATCTGAGCTGAAAGAAGAAAAAACTGAATGAGTGAGAATAAGTGATGCATGGACAAAAGCCGCACGACACGTGGATATTGTGGAAAGAGATGTCCGATCTAAGAAGGCTAAAATAGATGATATGAATTTCTCTTTTTGGAAAGCAATTGGGAGAACCCAACATCGAGTTTTGAATTACCCTGTACAGAGCGGTCAACCTGAATTCGATATGAATCGAAGATTGATGATTCAGATCATGAATCAGGAGTACGACGAGGTAGTTGAGGGAGGAATATGCCATATAGAAAAGTATATTCTAACGGTAGTGATGACGCCAAATACTGCCCCAGACAAGTCAAAGCCGGGTAGTTCAAGAGAGAGCGGTTGTCATGACTTCCCAACAAGTGAGGAACCCAAATGAAGTTATCACAGGAGATGAGCAATGGAGAAATCATGATGACCCGAGAGATAGAATCTGAAATGAAAGTTCTCAACTTTTTGAAATACTAGGTACGTAAATTTCGGGGACGAAATTTCATAAGGAGGGGAGATTGTAAGACCCCGAATTTTATGAAATAAAAATATTCAATTTTTCTTATAATTACTATTCAGTAAATGGTTAAATTGATAAATGTTAAAGTTAAGGGTGATATATGAATTTTTTTTTTCAAAATACACAAGTAGTTATAAAATATTCATTGTTGTCGGGGAATATTCATTTGGTCGTGAAATATTATTTCTGTCGGGAAATATTCCCACGACGGCGCAACCATTTGTGGGCCCCATAACAGAATAACTGTCGGATGAAGAAAATGATAAATTTGAGTTTTTACAAATAACGGCGTAGTTGTTACCGTTAACACTGTTGGAATACCTGATGGTTAAAATACAGTAATACGCGTTATTACACAGTAGCACACGGTATTGCACAGTATTTTTGAAATTATTGATTCTTACGTAAGAAGGCACTACTCAATAATTGTTACAGTAATTACTGTTCAATATTTTATTTTATTAATTCAATAATTGCTACGTTAAAATTTTATATTATTGTTGTTCAATAATTGTCACTGCACAATATTTCTCATTATCAGATCAATAATTCATATTATTTGAATAATATTATTAGATAACATTATTGGCAATGTCTAGAAAGTTCTGTCTAAGGAGAGGTTTGATCACCTAATTGCGCGCCAGTAAGGAAAAATTCTTATTGGAAAGCCCCCTCTTTCCTGGGAACGGCCTGGTTGTCATAAATGTAATTCTGTAATATTATTTGTGAATAATTAATTATTGATTCATATGATAAGGAGATATTTATTTTATGTGGATATGATGAGGGATATATTTTTGTGGTTAAAAAAATGAAGGAGTTAATGTTAAGGTGTTTTATCTATATTTTTGTCGGAACGAAGGTATTGAAAATCAAATTAGGATTTTTGAGATATTTTGCGAGGGTTATAATTTTTAATCCGACCGTTGGATCGTGGTAATTTTTGGATATGTCATACATATATAAGTTGAGTATATGTCCACAAATTTTGAACCGTTAAAAATGAGCGTATGATTTGTTATGAATTTTACGAGATGACTGGTTTAGAAATTGTTGAATTTTCGGAGTTAATCATTTTGGTAAAAAATTCTAGAATTGGTGGGTCCCACTCTTAGTTGGTGAAGAAATGTGCTGAGATTTTTATTCAAATGTGGTGGGTGAGAATAGTAGCAGGTAAAGCCATCATGTTACAGGTTAAGTCTGCTTCGGCGTGCTAACAATTTCCTATAAATAGAGGGCTAAGTTAGAATTGAAAATCACACCAGAAACAAGTTTTCTCTCTTTCTCTCTCTAGATTATTGAGTATATTTTATGAGTATTTAGATACTTGGTGAGTTGCTATTCATCAGTGCAAGTTTTCTTCAGCGTTATATCCGATATCCGGTCAGAAGTACTGCTCTCTTGAGGTAAGGGATAGTAAGGGATTTTAAGGGTTGTTATGTTTTTCAGTTTCGTAATTTTTCTGACCTTCAAAAATTTTGGAAAAATTTGAAATGATAATTTGATGAGTTTTCTTGATTGTGTCCAAAAATAGCTATTTTTGGATGTATAGATTAAGAGTTGTGAATTTTATGAGAAAAGACTATTTTAAAAGTAACCGCTTATAACTCCTTGTGGTTAACTCCAAAATTGATGAAATTTTTATTGGGAGTACATCTATATAATATCAGTGTACTCTGTGAATTTTGGAATTTTTTGATAAAAGGACAATTTATGATAAATATCTAAATATTCGACGGTTTTGGCCATATGAAAAATAGTAAATGAATTTTAAAAATTCTGAGAAAAATATATGTTCAATATGGGACTATATTCTGATAAATCTCAGAAAAGAAATATTTTTGGAACTAATTTGGTATTTTTAATGAAAATAGACTAGTTATGAATAATTGAATTAAATATGTTATGTGAAGGAAGAAAATTGAAAAATATGATTTTATGGCTTAAGAATCATATATGTGGTATAGGAAGATTTTTGATGAGGGTTTTGGTGATTGGTGATGAAATCTTATAAGTTTGACATTTTATGATGATTAAATGCATTAATTAGTAAAGTGTAAACAATTAAAATAAATTGTTTATAAGTTTAAAGAAATGTTATTCTTTCAATATCATTATACCAAAATATTGGTATGAATTTTATTGTGGAATTTCTATCTTTTTGTGTCGGAGTTACTATTCATGAGTTACTATTCACGAAAAAAAAAATTTGTTTCTTTTTCCGACCAAATTATCTTTGATTTATGATTGTTGCTCTTGAAAATAAATGTAGTTGTTGATAATATTATTTTTATTATCATATATAATATTTTTATAATCCTGATGTTGAATTTCTCTTTCACTTGAGTGTAAAGATGGGTAAATTATTGTTATGATCGTGACTGAGGAATATCTTTGGCCTGTAGTGCAAAGATGAATTGTTAACTGATATGATCATGACCATTGAATTTATAATTGAATATCTTTAGCTTAAGTGTAAAGATGAATTGATTAACATGGTTATAATTATTGTTTATATAAATTCTGAAATGATTATATATTTCTTTGAGATATGAATATCTTTGGCCTGTAGTGCAAAGATGAACTGTTGACGAATATCTTTGGCTCGTAGTGCAAAGATGAATTATTGATGAATATATTTGGCTCGTAATGCAAAGATGACTTGTTGTTGAATATCTTTGGCCTGTAGTGCAAAGATGAGTTGTTGATGAATATCTTTGGCTCGTAATGCAAAGATGACCTGTTGTTGAATATCTTTGGCCTGTAGTGCAAAGATGACTTGTTGATGAATATCTTTGGGTCGTAGTGCAAAGATGAATTTATTAGTATGATTATGAACATGAACTGTGATTTGGTATAACCATGATCTTTGATGTTTCAGGTGATGAAAATTATCTTTGTCCTGCATGAGAAAAGAAATTTAGAACTACAATTACAATTATGAGTTATACACGTAATTGTGAACAGGAATTGTTGATTGATGTTACAGGGATAAAACATTGTTGGTGGATTTTTAACATGGAGAAGATAATAGACTTTATGGTCTATTTGACTCTTCTAATGGATTGCTCGTTCCGCTGCAACTATGGTTGAAAAGTTTTATCATCTACCATATGTTCTAAATCTCTAATTTATTACTGATGAAGGATATTGATAATTTAATTATCTTTAATCATGATATTCTTTACTGAGCTAGTTGTGCTCACCCTTTTGCTTCACAATTCCTTTCAGGTAATAAGAGTGTAGCTGGGTCGAGCGGGGGTAACAAGGGAATAAAATGGTGGTCTCTAGCTGTGGAGTTCTCCCTAAGCAGTATAGAAAAGTTCATTTAGTAGTTATATTTGGTGAATCCAATAGGGTAAGGCGTACCCAACGTTGGAAGGGTGTTTTGCCACTATCATACAAGATGTCTAATGACATACAACCTCGTATCATCATAAGACAGGGATGTGCTCATCCACTTGCTGAGTATATTTACGAGCACTACCTATATAATCTTGGTGTTTGTTTGAAGTATAATTCTCAATTAGAGACAGTGGAGATAATGATATGTCAAGAGAAGACTCACCATTGGGAAGAATATGATAGTAAACTTCTCATTTTTCTTTGGGGTCTATTGGATCAACCAAGGATAATTCTGTGGCCATATGATATCTATCATAACCTAGACGCATGGCCTCCCATGTACGAAGGTTTCCTTGAGCACTTCCCAAAGATTCTAATTTCTAAAACAGTTTTTGACTATACCTTTATGTAAGGTGTCATTGTGAGGTGCTGTCCACGGTTGGGATATGAGTCACATTTGGTATATATTTGTATCCAAACTCACAGCATATGTGTTGTTGTATTTTGCACGACAATTGTTGTAATAAAGTTGAAGTTGTTGTCTATACCATGTATTTGGCGACTCAGAATAGGTTGGATGAAATGGACTTATTTTGGGGTTGTCACATCTGCGGCTGCTGCAGGTGTACCTACTGCTCCTCTGGGTGGGGCCCACCCCTCCGGATCCGTCCAGTTCAAGTTGCAAAGGAGTTTTCACAAGCTGAAAAGGCCAAATCAGGGATAAAAACGCTACGCGATTGAGCAGAATAGATCCCCGGCGGGGGTGTCACGCATTTTCATCTGTTGATGGACATGTCAACGAAGGTCAAGCAACCTTGATGTTACTTCAGCCGATGGCAGGTAAACCCATCGAAGCATTGGAAGCTGTTCGATGATTTCATCCATTGATGCACACGTCAACAAAGGTCAAGCAGCCTTGACATTATCCCCAGCAGGGATTTCATCCGTTGATGTACCTTTCAGCGAGGGTCAGACAATTCTGACAACACAGACTGTTGGAAGTAACTCCGATAGAGCATCCTCATCAGGAAGGACCGATGATGGAATATGTTATACACATCCTCAACAGACAAAACACATCCCCATAGAATCTCTTGTACATGAGAGATACATTTTCAGTGAAAGTCTGTACCAAGGATTAAGGGCTTTGGTGATAATCCCAAAATCAACATCCTGGAAGTTCATGGTAGCTTTGGATCACACGTCAAAACAGTTTATCAGGGTGGTCATGAATAACCCTGCTCCCGGTAGAAGTCAAGGGGAGCCGGCAATCATCCAACCATGTTGGAGAACAATCCAACAAACCACATACATTTGTATCATGCTGCTGTACATTGTATCATGATTATCTTGTTACATTTCAAGTGTCTAGTATTCTTTATCCTATCCATGCCATTGCATTGCATGAATATGATAAAGAGGGGCATCTGTAGACACTCGAAATTTTCTGCATACCTGTTACTAACATTGCAGGTGGGCAGAATCGTCTATTAGAGATAACCTTGGAAGACAGCTCAGTTCAATCCCGGAGACAACCCTGGGGTATTCAGTTATTACCATCTCGGAGAAAACCCCAAGACATCCAGCTCAGTTCGATCCCAGAAATAACACCATGAGTTTCAGTTTCAACCTCAGAGATAACCCCGAGGAATGCAGTTCAAATACCAGAAATCACACCAGAGAAGATCGTTTCATCTCAGAGATAACCCCGAGATACCCAGTCTCAGTCCCAAAAACAACACAGGGAAAGATAGTATCAACCTCGGAGACAACCCCAAGGCATGCAATTGCAGTTCTAGAGATAACCCCAGAAATGCTTGTTTCAAACCCATGCTATCAGCTTCAACACTCGGCGATAACCCCAAGGCACTCATTCCCCAAACCCAGAGATAACCTTGGGAGGTCAGGCACACCTCAAAAATAACCCTGAGGACAGTCAACACCTGCAACAGTCCAATCTCAGAGACAACCTTGAGCAACGACCACTAAAATAGCTCAAACCGGAGATAGGTGAGGGGCAGAATCGTCATTTTGCCATCTCGATCCCACATTGCACTGTCTCAACAACATTTCAACATAGGAGTGTCTTACAAGAACTAAAGAGCTCCAATCCTGAGTGACTACCGCACAAGACAACACACCGGATATAATTTAAAGCTTGAAGAAAAAGGACATGGTCCCATCTTCCTGACTTCGTCCAACCTCTAATCCCATATCATTGTGTAGCTCTCGACAATAGCATGCCGTAAAAGGTCTTATACACCTTGATCGGATGCCAGGATTGAAGTTCTGGAAGTTTGAGCGGACAACACGTTGCACGCGTGCATGTACTTCGAGACGACGAGACTTGCGGAACCCGGGGCACCCCGGGCAGCCACAGGTGCATCTGCAGCTGTCACAGGTACACCTACGGGTCCCCCCTCTATAAATAGAGGGCTTGGGCAGGCATTTTGAAGAGATAAAAGGCGAGGAACCCCTGTCCAATTTACTCTGTACATACCTTAAACTGAGTGCTTTTTGATTTTAAACACTTGTGAGCTTCTATATTGTTATATTTTAAACGGTGGGAGCCGAGTGTTCATCCTTTTAAAGCTATTGAAGTCTTCTTTGACAGTCCATTGTAAGCCTTCTTACACTTTCTAAAGCCTTTCTCCATTACTGTGCACACACAGTTCTTCACGTTGAGAGTCGTGTAGCGTGTGTATCCCCGGACTTCGGTCCATGGCTTTTATTTCTTTTTTTGTATATATATATATATATATATATATATATATATATATATATATATATATATGGACTAACATTATCGAGTTATACCTCGATTGAGCCTGGACTCACGTCCGAAGCGTTTATTTGCTTATATATATATATATATATATATATATATATATATATATATATATATATATATATATATATATATATATATATATATAAACTGTTGTCGAACATTGTTCGATGAGCCTGGATTTTCATCTGGAGCGTTTACTGCTTTTATATATATATATATAAATACTTATATATATGTTGTTGCTATCAAACTCTGTTTGATTGAGCCTGTATTTCACATCCTGTGCGTTTACTGCTTATATATATATATATACATTTCAGTTTGGCCTGGAGTTTACTTCGTGGCCTTTTATCGCTTTATTTATATTTCTGTCAGGCCTAGAGTTTACTTCGTGGCCTTTTACAACTTTATTTATATTTTGTCTTGCCTGGAGTTTACTTCGAGGAGGTTGATCGTTTTATTACTTTATTTAAATTTTCCAATCCCCCGTGGAGGTGCTTCATAGTGGTTGATTCGTTTTTACTGCTTTATTTACATTTCCAATACCCTATGGAGGTGCTTCGTGGTGGTTGATTGGTTTTTACTGCTTTATTTATATTTGCAATCCCCCGTGGAGGTGCTTCGTGGAGGTTAATTGCTTGCACATAGATATATGTACAACTTTTATATATATAACTGTTTACTGCTTTCAAACAAACTGCTACATCATGTGAGCCTATGAATCATGTGATCACATATTCAGTCTATTGAATATAGATTCGGTTCCCATGATGGACTTTTTCAGCTGTAAACGGCTTGTAAATTATTCACGGTGTTCGAATTTTCTTAGATGGCTTTTATGCCCACAAGGAGTTTGACACTGATATGTATATTATTTTCTCGGAGATGCTTCGCATCTCAAAAATAAAAGCAATCAAGCCGAACACCTAATAAAATGGAAGTATCAAATGCCTCAATTACTATTGAGCAAAAGGGTTTGAAAACCTCTTTTTACAAATCATCACTGCTATATCTTGTTAAAACTGAATTTTATATAGAAATTCAAACCCTTTGTATATAGGTGCAACGAGGCATAACACTACTTCCATATAATTACACATTGATCCACACACACACACACATTCATATAACAGTTTAATTGAAAAGTGGCGGTCACCGTGGCAACACGGATGTCGGAGGGTGCCTAAAACCTTCCCTTCGCATAACCAAGTCCTCAGACCCAAATGAAACTCGGTTTCACAGACCCGTTAAACAGTGTCACATCACTAGGTCAATGTGCAAACCTTTTCTCGGTTGTGTTGGGGTACAACCATTTAAAAAATCAATTGACGACTCTTATAGTCCAATCATTGACATATACATGTCAGACCTTTTCACAACTTATTTTTTCAAACAAATCTCACCTAACATGAGAACACCAAAAGACAAAAACAGAAAAGGGATAATTAAAATCCCGACGTCGACACACATTTTTTATTACATTTTACAGTAAAAAACAACCAGTATAATGCGTTTGTTACCAACTAAAGACTAACAGTTGTATGAAGGTAACCACTGTAAATAATAAGTAACCACCAATATAAAAGAAATAATTATAAAAAATAATAACATTATACAGCAACCAAATAAACACCTTATAGTATCTAAATACATATTAGACAGTAACCAAAATATATGTACTTAGTAACTAGAATATAAAAAACATTTTTAAATTCATATTGCAACCAAAATAATCAGTAATGACTTTGTTACAAATTAAATACTAACAGATGTATGAAGTTAACCAATGTAGTTAATCAGTAACCATCAATATAAAAAAAAACTTGGAATAAAACAGAGTAATATTATGCAGTAACCATGATAATATTACACAGTAACCAAGTCAGCATTATATACTAACCAAATTCAGATTATACAATAACCAACATATATTTACTTGGTAACCATAACATAAAACATATTTTTCCATGTTTTTTACAACAAAAATAATCAATATAAAAAACATCAATACGTTCTTAAAGATCCAACAGTTGCAGGAAGGTAACCAATGTATCTAATAAGTAACCATCAATATAAAAAACATCAGTAGAATATACATTAAAAGTATACAACAACCAAATAAACATTATACAGCAACCAAATCAATAATAAACAGTAACCAATTTTTATATACTTAGTAACCAGAATATAAAATATATTTTAGTACATGCATTTTGCAATCAAAACAGTCAGTATACTGAATTTGTGACCAATTAAAGAGCGAAAAACTTAAGAAAGGTAACCAATATACGAATACGTAGTAACAACAGGGTAATTATATGCATATAAACCTTAAACTCAAATACCTCAGTATATAAATCTGTAAGCAATCAATCAACAATCAACAATCAGTAACTAACGTCAGAGAATTCGTCTTCTCCGATGTCGTTGCTCTGTTTTTGGTTACTGATCTGAAGTTGCTGTTGATCTTTTCCGATATTCTCTGATCCCAGAGTTGCAACGACGTCAGAGAATTCGTCTTCTCCGATGTCGTTGTTTTGTTTTTCTAATGTCAAAGTTGCATGTTTTCTTCAGTAGCTTGAATTTAGGATCGGTTAGTTGTAAATATGAAAGTCGGTAACTGACGTGTAGAGAGTTAATGCTCGATAATTTTAGCAACGTATTATTGTGTTGAGTTATTTTTGTAATTATTTTGTGGATGTATTATTTTTGTAAATACTTTCTAATTGTTGTATATTAGTGTTAAGGACCCTAAAATCAAATGTCACTTTTACAAATGAAAGAAGTAGAATCCCCAGCAGCTTAAGAAATCCAGTAGCCATAGGATTGAAGTCAGGCCCTAACCCAGCCACCATTTAACCAGATCGGAACAGCAACAAGCAGTAACAGTGTGTCCAAAAAGAGTAGCCCATAAAAGCCCAACTACTTAAATCAGCAGGTAACCCAACCCATGCAATAAACTATAGGAGGAACCCAAGCAGATAACAGAAATAAAACTCGGCAGCTGCAGCAGCAGCAAAAAAGAACCACTGCAGCGTGTAAAAAGCACAGCAGCACAGTACACCATCGGAAGCAAGCTAGTCTCATCTGAAGTAAGCTATTCATCATGTCCCATTCCACCCAGCCCATAGCATAGCAGCAGCAAAAATCCCATGCCAACTGCCAAATGGCCGAATAGCAAGCAGAGCAGAAGCAATCAACACCTCCAGTCTGCAAACAAGAACCCAACCTATCCAACCAACGGCTGTATAAAACACAGACTTCATAGGAACTCTGCCACAACAACTAACATCCCAACAAAGTAAACCCCAACAGCACCCATGGACACAACCCACAAGTCAGCCATGTAGGAAACCATTTCAAAAAAAAAAAAAATTTTTACTTTTAAAAATTATTATCCCAAGATCTTTCTCATAATTTATCATAATCAAATAATTAAATAGATTATATTACATACCTCGTGTTTGGTTGTAGCACAATGGAGAATTTTGGTATTCTGATGAAGACTTTTTCTTCCTCCTGATCTTCCTCCCTATGACCCTTATTTTGATATTACGTACTGCAAACTGATATAATATATAGAGTCCTCAACTCCCTGATATTTATCAGGATAATTTGAAAACTTATCTGATATATTTTATCCTACTATTTTGTTATATCTTAATAAGGGCTAGAGTGGGGATCAAGTAGGATTCTACAATTCTAGCTCCAATATAATACTAATTTCTGATTAACTCTTTAATCAATTAGAATTATATTAATTATAACTAATTCCACTAAATAGTTATAATTGCACTCTAGAATTAATAGAATTAAAATTAATTAATTAAATCCTTCCACTATTAGTATCTTGCAAAAATACTCCTCTACTATAATATCCATAAACGCGTGTAGGAATAAAACTGTTAACCCACTACGTTTACTGCTTATATCCTTGACTACATAATTTATACACTTTTGATCACACATTAATTTAATAAATTAAATTAATACTTTAGTAATTTGAATTACTAAAATATTTGGCCAAGATTCTGGTGATCAACCAATAAATTATATCAAGGGGATATTATAATTTAATTGTAGAATTCCATCTTGAAAAATATATGTTCCTAATTCCATAACATATATCACCCAACATATTGAGGTATTGATTGTATTTAAAATCTCACTCTTTAATATATTTAAGTGACATATATTATAAAATTAAGTTCATTATTCTCTCATGATTAAGAGTAATTGCACATTAATAGTAATTGAAAAATTATTTATAACAACAGTATTTAACAAATAATTTTTCGCGACGATCCAGTTCAATGTATTTCATTAATACACCAATACACTAGATTAAAGTCTCCACTTTACATGACTAAGACAAATCATCCAATCAAATGTATTACAATCTACTAGAATGGTTTGTCCATTTTCATCAAAGATTGAGAACAATATATTTCTTTAATTATACATAACATATAATTCATGTCTTCTGTATATGACACTACTTCATATACATAAATTATAAAATGTATAATTATGGACAAAATTTATGACACATTTAATTATGTAAAATGAAATTAAATATTATTATTAAAATAATAAAATAAATATCAACATTGGATTTTTCTGGGCTTAAAACCTTACAATCTCCCACATAAAATAAATATCAACATTGAGTTTTTCTGGGTTTTTCGGACCTTTTTCACTTGTTTTTTGAAATAAATCTCACATAAAATGAGAACACCAAAAAACAGGTAATGAAAAGGGATAAATAAAAATCCCGACGTCGACAGGTGGCGACTCTGCTGGGGACTCCAGTAAGAGGACTTAAGCCGCTATTACAATCTTTTCAAAATTGTTATATGCTTGTGTGTGAATGTTTCATTTACATTTATAATGAATGTGTACGAATGCATTTTTTTACTACACTGCAATATAACTGCTTGTGATATTAGTGCTTCACACATGTCATCATTTTCATAAACGGTGAGACACGTTGTATGTGATTGTATGTTGTGTGGTTCCTCCAACAGGAGGCTCTCCTGTCGGTGTTTGATTACTGAACTCGTAGGAAGATTAATTCCAACGAGGCTCAGGAAAGGCACCACCCAAATTCACTCCAATTGAAAGACCGGATTAACTTCCTGTTGAGTAAATTGCGATGATTTGAGAACCTTCATGCCAAAAAGCCGCGAGAGAAACCTAAGATAGGTCAGCCTTTGATGAACCAAACGCGGAGGAAAGTCTCTTCATGCTTTCTCATTTCAAATTACTTGTAAAGTCAATTACTTGTAAATTGCATTCCATATTCATCTCCATATAATGAGAAATATGAAGAAATATGTGCATATACATATTTAAATTAACATGCTATCCTGTATTACAAACAGCCAACATCCGTTTTGCAGGATCATAATCCTAAAACGGACACATCACATAGCATGTAAACATTTACACAATCCCTAAAACTAAACTATGAAAGTTTTGTCGCAGAGAAGCATTCGAACCTATTACCCGGTCAAAATCCAAAAAGGTTGCGAGCCTATAGCCAATCATGTCTTCATCTGACCAGTCCAATCCAGTTTCTCGCGAAGAATTTGACGGATTAAGCAAAAAAATTATAGATTTGGTTGTTCTGCTTAAAGAACTACATCAATCTACTCAGGGAAAGAAGATACCTGTATATGCTGAATCCTTTGCATAAGGAGGAACCCAAGGTTCTGATAAAGCCATTACAGTACCTGAAATGTAGTTGGATACAACCAACAAAAGTCATGATGCCGCCCATCTCACAGGAGATCCAGACACCGGTGAGATCAGAAAGAAAGTTCTTCAAATGGAAGAAACCCTTCGTTCTATCAAAGGAATTGGAGCACACGGGAGTGTCTCATATGACGATATTTGTATATTCCCTGGTGTTCATTATCCAGAGAAGTTCAAAACTCCAGACTTCAAAAAGTATGATGGGTTAGGAGATCCTTACACCCACTTGAAGGTGTTCATTAGAGAACTTGGATCTTATGCAGAGGATGAGAAGCTCAGAATGCAGCTGTTCCAAAAGAGTTTGACTGGAGAAGCCCGTTCATGGTATACCAAATTAGACAAGTCAAAGATCCATAGCTGGGAAGATCTAGCTCGCGCCTTCCTCACATAATACAGTTTCCAGTCTCAGATGGCTCCTGACCGGTACCAGATTACCAAGGTCAAGAAACAGTCCAATGAGTCTTTCAGAGAGTATGCTCAAAGGTTATGACCTTTATCGACATACAAGAAGCTCCTTTCTATGAAAGAGTCTTAGTTGGCATTGGTAAACCATTTTCTAAAATGATCAAACATGGAGAAATGGCTGAGATGGGATTAAAGTCAGGAAAGATTCAAGACCTAGCCGCTCTCAAAGCTGTTGTTGAGCACATCCAATCTGAAAATTATGGAAACAAACCCCGGAGGGTCCATAAAAAGAAAGAGGAAGATGTTTCCCAGGTACTACAGGGTCAGAAAGGTAATCAGAATATGCCTATCCAACGGAGAAATTATACTCCTTTTCAAGCACAGTCTTCAAACCCTCCAATGTCAAAAGGTGGAGAAGTCAAACGCCCTCGAGTGTTCACACCCCTAGGGGATTCACTCGAAAATATTCTCACTCTTCTGACAACTCAGAAGAAAATCATGCATCTTCTTCCACCAGCCAGCCCTAATGGGAGGGGTTTCAATGCTGCTCGGAAATGCGCTTATCATGCTGGGGCACCTGGACATGATACTCAAGATTGTTGGGCCTTGAAACACAAGATCCAAGATTTGATAGACAACGGTAAGATCGTGGTCACCAAACTAGATCAACCTCACGTGCAAGATATTCCTCTTCCACCACATAAAGAGGAAGAGGTCAACATGATTAATTGGAGCAATGGACAGAGTTCCAATTTCAATTGTGACACATCTCAGATCGTCAAAGATGGTGTTGACAAGTGGGATTATGCAAAGTTCCAATTTACGATGGAACGAAAGATTAAATCTCAGTGTAAGCAAATTAAACAATTGGCCGAACTGGTGACCTATCAGCATCAAGTCACACGCTAATTAATTAGCCAGGAGCATGCTAGTCTCTTTCCCTTGGTTATGAATACTCCCTCGTCACCTTCAAAATATGAAACATTGAAGGACAAAGTGATGAAGAGGGCAATTGCCAAAGCCCGTCGGGATTTTGCCAATAGAAAGGAATTTACATACCTGTGCCAACTTATGGAGGATATACTTCAAATGCTAATCAATAAAGGAAGAATCATATCCCTTCTACCTCCAATTAACCCCCGTTCAGGACGGTTCAATCCTGATGGAGTATGTCAGTATCACTCCCATTCTCGCGGTCACAGCACGGAAGAATGCTGGGCACTCCGCCACCTTATTCAAAATCTAATCGATAGTGGTGTCCTGCAACTGGCAGATGACGATACTGTGCTATTTGAGAGTGAAAATCTTTGTCCTACCAAATGGAAAGGACTGGTAGCAGTTATATCCATTGAGGCTGATGGGACTGTTAAACCATTCACAATTCAACTCAAAGGAATTAATAATCCTTTGAAAGTGGTTGCTCCAAAGCCAATCAACCTACCATTCTGACCACAATATCCTGTTGTCAGCTTACAGAAAGTTCTTTGGAATTATGGATGAGCTGAAGGATCCACATCTCATACAACTGTTGTAGTGTCAAAGAAAAATCCACTGTATCTTCCCCAACGGGTGATGAAGCCTGCTATTAAATCAAAGGGGAAAATTCCCATGGAGAAGATTGAGAAATTCCTCCGTGCTATGGGTCATAATGAAGCCAAGGTGGTTCTAATATTAAGAGAAGCTTCACATCAAATTTCAATATTAGACTTGGTTTTAACTTCCGAAGATCATCGGAAGATTCTACTAAAGGTTCTGGAAGAAGCATACTTGCCGAAATCAGTGGATGTGAAAAAATTTCAACATCTAGTTGATCACATTTTTAACAACAATGTGATCTCTTTCACTGATGATGACATACCACCCGAAGGGACCGGTTATTACAAGCCGTTACACATTGCGATTTTATCCTCTAGATACATGTTAGCTGGAGTCTTGATAAATGGAGGTTCGTCTCTGAATATCTGCCCTTATGCTACATTACTAAAGATGAGTATCAATCTTAAGCGGATCCGAAGTAGCCATACCATCATCAAAGCTTTTGATGGATCTTGTCGGAATTCAGTCGGGGAGATTGAGCTGACAATTGAGATTGGTCCCCATACATTTTGTGTATCTTTTCACATGCTCAAAATAGATACAGGATACAACCTGCTTCTAGGGAGACCATGGATTCATATGGCCGGGGTAGTCCCCTCTACTCTTCATCATCAACTTAAATACATTATCAACAATATCCTAGTCACAGTCAACGCTGAACTAGAATATCCTCAACATGGTGACCTTCCACTCATCAATGTCAATTCCGATGTTGAGCCGATCAGTTTTCATGCTTTAGAAGTAAGCAACACTCAATATCATTCTATTGAGACGCCATTTCCCGTACCTAAGATTTCTGCAGAAGTTATGATAGCTACTCAAGAAATGATGTTATTGGGACACCAGCCGGGACAAGGGTTGGGTAAAAAGCATCAGGGTATTAAGCACCCAATCTAAGTGTCCAGTCAAACTGGGATAGCCGGATTAGGCTATTCTGCCAGTTCTAGTCACAGGAACCGACATAAGCACAAGCAAATTCCTTCCACTTCATCCACACGGCTATTATCTCCACCTGTAAATCTAGAGTCTGGACAAACTTCGGTAAAGGTGCCAGCCAACATAATGGCTATATTATTTCCTAAGCCGATACCGATAAAGGATAAGGAAGTCTTTGTTCCAGATCCCAAGGTGGAAGAAGAGGAACGAAGAATCAAACAAGACATCGTCTGAATGATTTCAGGAATATGCATCATTGTCCATGATGAACATACAAATAGATACACCCCAAACGATGATTGCCCAGACATAATGGTCATCATTCGGGAGAAGGAGGACGATGACAACCCCTCCATCACTGCTATCCACCAGGACTTTGCCCTTGCTAATTGGAGCAGTACTCCTTGCATTGGTCGACAAGGGTAAAATGAGCAAGACTTCTTTCTGCCCTGTAGATATCATAATTGCTTACTTTTTTGTACAGTATTAGCAGTTGTTTTTTCTGTACATGCTAACACTTTGTATGATTAAACAGTTTCATATATTAAGTGAAAGCATATCTTGTTTCAGGACTCTGAACTTAGATGTGCCTATATTTGCTGATAAGATGCCTCTTCTCCACAAGGATTGTAACTTTGACGAAAAGTTGGACTCAGACTTGATGGAAATACAAGAGGACATTGAGGTGCCTCCGGAGATCAAAGAATGGGTTGAAGACAAACCTAAACCCAACCTTGATCAAACTACCTCTTTAAATCTCGGAACCTTAGAAAACCCTAGGTTAATCCAGATTGTTTCAGACCTTACCCCAAACCAGAGGAATGACATGGTTACGCTACTAACCCAATTCCAGGATGTGTTTGTATGGTCTCATGAAGACATGGTGGTTTTGTCAACTGACATTGTCCTTCATCGCCATCCCATCAAAGAGGGATTCAAGCCAGTCAAGCAGAAACTCAGGCGATTGAAACCTGAGTGGAATTTAAAGGTAAAAGAAGAAATTATAAAATAATTTTAAGCTGATATTATCATGGTGTCCTCATATCCTGAATGGATATCTAGCATCGTTCCCGTGCCTAAGCCTGGAGGAAAGGTGCGAGTTTACGTGGATTATCGAGATCTGAATAAAGCTTGCCTTAAAGATAGCTTTCCCGTGCCATTTATCCATATTTTCATTGACAATACTGCTCAATACGGCATGTACTCCTTCGCTGATTGCTTTGTGGGGGTACCATCAGATCATGGTTGCTGAAGAGGATCGTGAGAAAACTGCATTCATCACGCCTTGGGGAACCTTTTGCTACAGACGGTTGTCATTCGACCTCATCAATGCCGGAGCTACCTATCAGAGAGCTATGATGGCTCTTTTTCACGACTTAATTTATAAGGAGATAGAGATCTATGTGGATGACATCATTGTCAAATCCCGAATGGAGGAAGACCACTTAGGCCATCTTAGAAAGCTTTTCAACAGGTTGCGTAAGTACAATTTGAAGTTGAATCCAGCCAAGTGCGCCTTTGGCGTTAAATCAGGCAAGTTGCTAGGATTTCTAGTCAGCCACAAAGGGATTGAGCTGGATCCCACCAAAATCCAGGCCATTACAGAAATACCCATTCCTCAGACAGAGAAGGAAATACAGGGATTTTTAGTAAGAGTCAACTTCATTAGTAGATTCATTTCTCAACTCACAGCAACCTGTGAGCCTATCTTCAAGCTGATAAGGAAGAACTCATCCATGAAATGGAATGATGAGTGCCAGAAGGCCTTCCTTACCATCAAAGAGCAGCTAGTCAAAGCTCCTATTTTGGTACCACCTAGGGATGATGTTCCCCTGTTCATGCACCTGTCCATAAATGACAATGTCATGGGCTGCATGTTGGGTCAGAAAGACAATAGAGGCCAAGAACGAGCTATCTATTACCTCAGCAAAAGATTCAGCAGCAGTGAACACAAGTATATTCTGATTGAGAAGACTTGTTGTGCTTTAGCATGGGCTGCCATGAGGTTACAACATTACCTCCATGGGCACACAACCCATTTTATATCCCGCGTGGATCCTCTCAACTATGTGTTCAGTAAGCCCATACTAAATTGTCGGCTATCCAGATGGAAGTTGATTCTACAACAATTTGACATTGTTTATGTGACGCAAAAGTTCATTAAAGGTCAAGGAATTGCGGATCAAATGGCCGCTGCACCTTTAGGGGATTTCAAACCCTTGGAAAGATACTTCTCCGATGAAGGGGTAATGACAATTCAGCAACACCATCGGTATGATACATGCCAAACATGGAATATGTATTTTGATGAGCTGTTAATATGGAAGGTTCTAGAGCTAGAGCAGTTCTAGTATCCGGTACGGGGGAGTAGTATCCCGTCGCCGTCAAATTACAGTTTGTCAGCACCAACAACACAGCTGAGTATGAAGGCTGTATCATGGGGCTAAAACTTGCCCGTTCAATGGGCATCAGGCGGTTAACTATCTTTGGGGATTCAGAGTTGGTAATCAAACAATCCATGGGAATCTATCAAACCAAAGAGCTACATTTGATGCCTTACCATCAGCAAGTTTAAAGATGGCTTCGAAATTTGAAGAGATCTCCTTTCTACACATTCCTCGTAATAGGAATGACTTCGCAGACACAGTAGCAACTTTAGCCTCCTTAATTCACATACTTGACAAGGAACACATGCCAAGCGTCACATTAGCCCTACAAAAGGCACCAGCCTATGGGAACTATGTTGGAGAAGTATCGGATGAGCTACCTCCCATCTAACAACCTTGATATCAGCATATCAAGGAGTACTTGCGAGATGGATCTACACCCGCTGAGGCAAGCCTGACATAGAAAAGGCGGATTCATCGACTTGCTATGAAATTCTACTTGAGCGGAGATGCACTTTACAAGAGAGATGCAGGACTAGGTCTCCTCAGATGCCTGGATAAGGATCAAGCTCAGAGACTCATGGATGAGGTCCATGGTGGAGTATGTGGCCCACACATGAGCGGCCCTTTACTTGTAAAGAAGATCCTCTGAACAGGACATTATTGGCTTCCTCTCAAGGCTGACTGCAATGACCACGTCAAGAGATGTTATCAGTGCCAAATTCATGGGAATACTATCCACGCCCCTCCACAGGAGCTCCACAATATGAGTTCGCCTTGGCCCTTCTCAATGTGGGGAATGGACGTGATCGGGCCCATGGAGCCTAAAGCCAGTAATGGACATCGCTTTATCTTCACCATGATTGACTACTTTACCAAGTGGATAGAAGTAGCCTCCTTCCCCAGGGTTACCAAAGAAGTCATCATTGCTTTCATCAGAAACAATGTTATTTGTCGATATGGACAACCAGAGGTGATTGTATCAGACAATGCTAAGAACCTCAACAATAAAATGATGGAGGAGTTATGCAGTAAATTCCACATCAAACACCTTAACTCCGTTATCTACCGTCCAAAGATGAATGGTGCTGTCGAAGCGGCTAACAAAAACATCAAGAAGATCATACAAAAGATGTCCGTTAACCATAAAGGATGGCCTGACCTATTGCCTCTTACTCTGTTAGCCTACAGAACGTCAATGCGTACTTCAACTGGGGCAACCCCCTACGCATTAACCTATGGGATGGAAGCAGTACTCCCCATAGAAGTAGAAATGGAATCCCTTAGAGTGTTGATAGACGCTCAGCTGGATGAAGACCAATGGGTACAAGACAGACATCACCAATTGTCTCTAATAGATGAAAGGCGAACCGCGGCTATCTTCCATGGTTAGTTATATCAACAAAGGATTGCCAGATCCTACAATAGAAAAGTCCGACTACGGCAGTTTAAACAACATGATTTGGTTTTAAAGAAGATCATCAACAACCAAGATCAGTCTAAGGGAAAATTCGATCCTAACTGGGAAGGCCCGTTTATTGTCAAGGAGGTATTGACAGGAGGTGCTCTCAGATTGCAGGAAATGGACGGCGATGAATTTCCACAACTCATCAACTTGGACACCGTGAAACGGTACTATGTATGAAGTTACCATTAAGCAAACATCCTGGTGTTGGATCATCAGATCACCCGCCATTTCGGTTCTTTAACCCTTTACCACATACAACTCTTTTCCACACTTTGCCCCTCAGGGAAACATACTCTTTAAGCCAACAGCCTGGCTTCACTGCGCTCTTACAAGTTTGGTCATCCCACTAGGGATTGAACCTCTCGCGTTTACAGTTTGTCCCCCCAAACATGGGATCAAACTTTTCACACCTTCAGTTTATCCTCAACCAAGAATCAAACTTTCTCTTCCCCGTAGTTTATCTTGCACATGGGATTAAACTTTCTTCCCCACAGTTTGATCTGTACATGTGATTAATCTTTCTTCCCCGCAGTTTACCCTGCACATGGGATCACGCTTTTCAACTCGCCCTGAGGGGTAAACTATGTCGACCTGATCTCCTTGATACACGGAAGTACGTAGGCAACCATATTTTATATGGCCTGGTCGCAATAAAACAAAAACAACAAAAACACTTCTACACCCTTTTCCTTATAAAAACAAAAACAACAAAAATATTCTTACACCCTTTTCTGCCATAAAAAGCGTTGAACCTCTTACACTAGGTTCGAACTACGCAGACCTGATCTCCTCTTCAATAGGAGTACGTAGGTAGCCATTCATGGTTAGGTCTAACCCCCTACCAAAACACAAATACTTGTCAACGGTACTGGGATCAAACTTCAATCCATCACATTTCATTGGCTTCAAACCAAAGGGATGGAATTACCTGAACTCCTCCTTAATAGGAGATTCGGCGACCATCTAAGCTGCAGTTGTCCCTTGAAGAGCAACACCAATCTATAAGAGATGGAATTAACTAGGCTCCTCCTAAATAGGAGTACTGATGACCATCTGTGGTGCGGTCAATCTCAGAGAGGAAAGCCATATTCCTCTCCATATTTCCATACAGAAACCAGTCCCAAGACACCAAAGATGGTAGGGATATACACAGATCCATGATCCATTCTGAACTATCCAAAGACAACTCAACGTCCATCCAGCAAGGAGGAGGTCAGAATACATCAAGATCATAAGCCCTGAAGAAGCAGACAAATATCAAGCAAGTATTCAAGCATATCTAAAAGGGAAGTGATTAAAAATATATATTTCCCTGCTATATATAATACTGTTTGATATACACAATGTAAACTGTACATGACAAAATGGCTAAGCTAGTCTGTGCAGAAAAATACAAGGCTATCTACAGATCGGTATGCATACGAGCTAGCAGATCTAAAATAGCATCTCTCTTACGAGAAGGAGGTAATGCTGTGGTTTTCTGTACAAGGATATCCACACGTGTCAGCAAGTCCGAGGCCATCTGCATGGTGATGCGATGCTCATTGATATATGCACTCATCTCGACAAGCATGCCTGTGGTAAGGGACCTCACGGTAGTACTATCTGTGACGGCTACATCCCAGGCAGATAGGGCACTATCCCGCTCAACTATCACTGTATCTCTGGTTGATCTAGCCTCATCCCGCTTAACAACAGCGACATCTCTACGAGCTAATGCCTCGTCCCTCTCTAACAAAGCTGCGTCTCTCCCATCAAGAGCTGTCAACATCAGAGCTCTAGCATGATCTCTCTAAAAGGTCATCAGATGAAGACTCTGCTCAAAGTACTGTGCTGAATGCTGAATCACGATAGTGCTAGTACTGGGAGAATCTAAGAGAGCTACCGACAACTCAGTAAATGGCTCCTCCTCGGTGTGAGAATCAATGTCCTCCATGGGCTCTCCATCATCTGAAGTAATGCTCAGCACTGTGGATACTACCGCAACCTATGAAATCTCTGTCTCCATCCACACAGAATACTCTAGCGAATAACCTGGATGGCTAACAGAAAAAGTAGCTATCTCACGCTGATCCCAACAAGTATACATAAGGGATTAGTCCTCTGCTGATATATCGCGAGAAGCTAAGCGCTGACCTAACGCCCCCTCAAAAGGATGGAAATTCTGAAACTGGTCAAACTGCGACATCCTGGCCAGTGGGTGGTACGTAGTCATGCCCCTTAAACCAGCCAGAGGGAGAAAATCCATGCCCAGAGTATGAGTGATGAAACTATAGGGTGAACTGAGCCCTGAACACGACAAGATAGCAAATGGATCTACAATCCCGGCTAAGAAAACGGACCAAGATGCAGGATCTGTACACTCCGTAGGCCGAAAGGAATACGACATAGCTATCTCATGGGTGAAACACTACCCATGTCGTCTGAATGTGCCAATCGGTCTCAAGTGTGACATAAACCACACATCATCGATGATCAAATAAATCCCCGGCGGGGGTTACAATGCATGTTCCGCTGATACAAGCATCAGCGATGATCAAATAGATCCCTGGAGGGGGTTACAACGCATGGTTATCTATTCACAAGTAGATCCCCGGTGGGGGTTACAACACATGTTTCGCTGATACACACATCATTGATGATAAAAAAGATCCCCGGTAGGGGTTACAACGCATGTTCCACTATACACACATCACCGATGATCCAAAAGATCTCCGGCGGGGGTTACAACGCATATTCTGCTAATACACACATTAGCGATGATCCAAAAGATCCCCAGCGGGGGTTACAACACATACTTTCCATTAATACACATGTCAATGATGGTCAAGTAGCTTTGACATCAGTTCAGCCGTTGGCAGGTCAACCCAACGTCGCATCGAAAACCATCCGATGAGTTCATCAGCTGATGCACACATCAACAAAGGTCAATCAACCTTGACATTCATCCCTAGTAGGGAGTTCATCCATTGATATACACGTCAGCAGAGGATCAAATGGATCCCCAACGGGGGTTACAACGCTTGGTCAACCGTTGGTTCACACGTCAACGAAGGTCGGGCAGCCCTGAAAATACATACTGTTAGCAGTAAATCCAACAGAACATTGATATGTCCTGGCGATACAAACCAAGGAGGATCAACATCATTATGGAGGATCGATGATGGAATATGTTATACACATCCTCAAATAGATAAAGTTTTATCCCCACAGATCTCTTGTACACGAGAGGCACATCTTTGGAGTAAAGTCTGTATCCAGGATTAAGGACTTTGGTGATAGCCCCAACGTCAACATCCTAATAGGTTTGGATCATACCTCCAAGCTTGTTGTCATTACCATCACCGGTAGAAGCAACGGGGAGCCGGCAATAATCCTCAGCATATGGAAAATCAATCCATATGCATCATCCATATGCATCATACATTTACGTCATGTTGCTCCATATAACATCATGTTTATCTTGTTGCATTTCAAGTTTCTAGGAGTCTTTATCCTATCCATGTCATTGTATTGCATGAATATGATAAAGAGGGGCATCTGTAGACATTTAAAATTTTCTGCACACCTGTTACTGACATTGCAGGAGGGTATATTCGTCTTTCAGAGATAACCCTGGAAGACAGCTCACATCCAATCTGAATAGTACCAAAAGTCCAGTCTCAACCCCAGAACACACACCGGGAGTAACAGTTCCAACCTCGGCGATAACCCCGAGGAAGGCAGTTGCAGTTCCAGAGATAACCCCAGAAATGCTTGTTTCAAATGCATGCAATCAGCTTCAACCTCGGCGCTTACATTGAGGCACTCAGAACAAGACCTGGAAATAACACCAGAAAGACAGGCACACCTCAGTGATGACATTGAGGACCTTCAACACTTACAGTAGTCCAATCTTAGAGATAACCCTGAGCAACGTCTGCTTTATCAGCCCAAATTGCAGATAACACCGGTGAGGGGCAAAGTCGTCATCTTGCCACCTTGATGCCACAACACGCCGCCTCAACATTTTAGACATATATTTCTACATAGCAATGTCCCACAAGAGCCAAGGAAAACTAATCTCGAGTGACTATTACGCAGGATAACGGATTGAATTTGAAGCTTGAAGACCGGAGGGCATCGCCCTATCTTCCTGACTTCGTACAACCTCTAATCCCATGTCATTGCATAACTCTCGACAACGGTGATCCGAAATAGGTCTTACATACCTCAGTCGAATGCCCGGATTGCAATTCTGAAAGTTTGAAAGGACATCACCTTGCATGCGTGCACGTGCTTTGAGCTGACGGGACCCGCAAAGCCCGGGGCACCCCCGACAGTCGCAGGTACACCTACGGCCTAGCCGCAATAGAGGGCTTGGGGTGGCCATTTTAAAAGAGAAAAAGGCGAGGAAGCTGTTCAATTTGCTCTGTACACACCCTAAACCGAGTACTTTCTCATTTTAAACACTTGTAAGCTTATATATAGCTATTTTTTACCGGCTGGAGCCGAGTGTTCATCTACTTCAAGTTATTAAAGTCTTCTTTGGTAGCCCACTGTAAGCCTTGTTACACACTTTAAAGCCTTTCTCTTCATCTTTGCACACACTATTCTTCACGTTGAGAATCGTGTTGCGTGTGTAGGTCCGGACTTCAGTATGTGGTTTCATTTTAGTTTTTATATATATACTATATATATATATATATATATATATATATATTCATATAAGGACTAACATTATCGAGTTATGCCTCGATTGAGCCTAGACTCACGTCTGGTGCGTTTAAATATTTTTCGTATATATATATACTTATATATATGAACTGTGTGTCGAACTTTGTTCGATGAGCCTGGATTTTACATCCGGTGCGTTTACTTCTTTGATATATATATATATATATATATATACACACACACACACACACACACTCTTATATATATTAACTATTATCGAACTTTGTTCAATGAGCCTGGATTTTACATCCAGTGCGTTTACAGCTTTAATATATATATACTTATATATATTAACTGTTGTCGAACTTTGTTTGATGAGCCTGAATTTTACATCCGGTGCGTTTATTGCTTTAATATATATATACTTATATATATTAACTGTTGTTGGACTTTGTCTGATGAGCCTGGATTTTATATCATGTGCGTTTACATGCTTTTATATATATATATATATATATATATATATATATATATATATATATATATATATATATATATTTACATTTCGTCCCGCCTGGAGTTTACTTTGTGGCGATTGACCGTTTTCACATATTTCTGTACATTTCGTCCCGCCTGGAGTTTCGTCTGTGGCGGTTGATCACTTTTACAGCTTTATTTACATTTTTGATCCCCCATAGAGGTGCTTCGTGGTGGTCGATCATGTCTGTATATATGTCCATCGTCGACATTATACATGTCGGACCTTTTTCACTTATTTTTTCAAACAAATCTCATATTAAATGAGAACACCAAAAAACATGTAATGAAAAGGGACAAATAAAAATCCCAACGTCGACAATTAAATTTTGTCAAACTATATAAGTGATGGTAATATAGTGTGATGAAAATAGTGGGAGATACTAATTTAAAACAAGACCTAATTTATTTTGGTAATTAATAAAAGAATGTATGCTAAAATATTTTTAATTATAAATTAATTTATAGAATTTTGTAATGTCTAAATTACTATCACTGCAGAGCATATTGGATGTTAATTAACTAAATCGAATTACTCAGATTGGTAAGGAATTTGAGAATAATTCTTACGGCTGAAAAGCTATTTTATGTCCTTAATATGTCTATCCCCGCAATGATTGCAGACAATGCCTTTGAGGTAGTGATTGCTACTTTTAGAAAGTAGCAAGATGATGCATAGTTGGCTCAATGCATCTTGCTCGGATCCATGAGTAACGAGCTTCAACATCAGCAGGAAACGATGAATGCTCCTATTATACTCCTACAATTTAAGTAGTTGAATGGTGAGGAAAGTAGGACTGATAGACATTAGATATCTAAGGAACTCTTTCGATCTAGAATGACTGATGGCACTACAGTAAAGACAAAAGTCCTTAACATGACCAATTTAATTAAACAATTAGGACAACAGGGTTTGTCATGGATGGAAAGTTGAGCCAAAATTTGATTTTGCAATCACTCCCGAACTTTATCTCATAATTGTTGTGAATTTTTCATATGTACAAGCTAGATATCAACCTCGCTGATTTGCTTAACATGTTGAAAATGCTGGGAGTCACTTTCCAACAAAGAAAGACCAAGCCGTACTGGTAGGGGCCAAATAATCTTCTGAAAAGAAGAATGATTCTAACCTGCAATGGTTGCAGACAATGCCTTTGAGGAAGTGATTGCTACTTTTAGAAAGTAGCAAGATGATGTATAGTTAGCTCAATGTATCATTCTCGCATCCATGAGTAACGAGCTGCAGCGTCAGCATGAAACTATGAATGCTTCTACTATACTCCTGCACTTCAAGTAGTTGAATGGTGAGGAAAGTAGGACTGATAGATATTAGATATCTAAGGAGATCTTCCGATCTAGAATGACTGATGGCATTACAGTACATACAAAAGTCCTTAACATGACCAATTTAATTTAATAATTAGGACAACGAGTTTTGTCATGGATGGAAAGTTGAGCCAAGATTTGATCTTGCAGTCACTCCCAGACTTCATCTCATAATTGTTGTGAATTTTTCATATGTACAAGCTAGATATCAACCTCGCTGAATTGCTACACATGTTAAAAACGTTGAGAGTCACTTTCCAACCAAGAAAGACCAAGTTGTATTGGTAGGGGCCAAATGATCTTCTGAAAAGAAGTACGATTCTAAGAAGGTAAGAAGAAAGACAAAAACAAAGGATAATAAGAATAAAAACTGATACTGCTAGCAAAGGAGTTTGTTTCTACTACAATAAGCCAGGACACTAGAAAGGAAACTGTGAGAAGAATCTTACACTACGGTTGGGAAACCCCACATTATCAAAAAATAAGAGAAGAATCTTGTAGTGGTTAACCAGGAGAAGCTTAGTAAAGATTCAGTTATATATACAGGTTTGTTCATGATTGAAATAAAAAAATTATAAGTTAAGGTTCTATATGGGTATTGGATACTAGCTTTGGTTCTCATAAATATAGATTTATGACGGGACCAAGTGAAAGTAGTATGCACACAAGTCAATCATGTTTGATGATAAAATATTTACTTTGTAACAACCTTATTCATTTATTAATAAAAGAATTGTTTAATTAAATGCTTTTAATTTATCTACATGGTGTTGTTTTACAAGGTGTGATAAACCCATAATTTTAAGCAATACTTTTAGAATCATGATGATGATCATGCTAATGAGATCTAAGTTCTTAGATAGCTCATAAACTAAAATTGTTCTCAATTATTAGATTACTAAAAAGGAGATTAGTGAATCTGGATAGATTGGCACATACGTTGCTTGCTCATTGGATGAAGATGATTGATCTCATGATCATTTGTGCGAAGACACTAAAGCAAGTATGTAGGTATTTATTGGAGAATAAGTTCAATGAACGTGACTCGCTAAGGAATACCTAATGGAGTTTTACTTGCATGTCAATAGGAATTTCTGAAGTGATAGTAGTACAAGTGATCCTTAGACTTGAGATCATCATAGTATCTTCTGTATAATGAGTTATACTTTGACATGTCCCTTAAGACCCTTAGGGTATATCAAAGGGTATGCTTGAGTGTAATAAGTTGTACATGCAGATAATAAATGATCAATAAAGAATCTACCGCTTCTAGTAAAGAAGAGAATGCCCTATGTGATTCGATAAATGACAATCCAGTAATCCTTGGCCAAGGTAAAATGAAATTAGAAAGGAGTTTCTTCTAATTTGTATTATTTGGAGTTGTGCATTTAAGAATCAAAATACATATAATTAAATAAAATAAGACTTCCATGTCTTATATTTAATTGGGATATTATATGGTGGAAGGATTGAATTGTACGGTAACTACTTATCCAAATTTTATTTTGTGATTAATGTTGAAATCAGGATAGATCAACTTTTGGTACCTGTACTGGGACACGACTTACAATTTGGTACCCGAAGTGAAAAAAGTTACAAACTAGTGATTGTACTCGAAATATGTTACACTCTGTTAAACATTAGGGACATGACTTACAATTTGGTACCCGAAGTGAAAAAAGTTATAAACTTGTGATTGTACTCGAAAAATGTTACACTCCGTTAAATAGTAGGGTTTCATCTTTATTCTGTTTGAAAATTAAGGTTATCTTCTTCTGTCCTTCTTCTTTCATTCTTCTTGTCTCGATTCTCCATTGATTACTAGTTCCCATATATTTATTAAAGGGTTTTCAATATTTAATTGAAAGGATGAGCTTATCTTGGAGTGGAATCGTAAATAAAATTGAGGAAGAAGATTGTAGTTCATGCAACAAAAATGAATGGATTACACTAGAGTTGTTAAGTCGGTGCCACTGTGGAGCAATAGTGCGAATGTGGGAGGCAAGAAAAGATGGAACAAAACATCGAGGATCTTCTTCGCATCGACTTCGCTTCTCTCTCTGTATGTTTGTCTCTTCCGTTGGATCAATTTTAACGATTATTTAAAAATTGGAAAGTAAAAGCACCAGATTACAAAAATTTTTGAGTACAATCACCAGTTTGTAACTTTTTTTACTTCGGGTACCAAATTGTAAGTCGTGTCTCTAATGTTTAACGGAGTGTAACATTTTTTGAATACAATCATCAATTTGTAACATTTTACACTTCGGGTATCAAATTGTAAGTCGTGTCCCAGTACAGGTACCAAAAGTTAATTTATCCCTGTTGAAATCTATATTGTCTGAAAAGTCGTTGATCACTAAGGAGGCTTATCCTTATTGTAGAATAAATGTTATTTATTTAAATAAATTAATATTTTAATTTATTTATTTAAATAAGAATGAAATTGTTTTGATTAATTTATTCACAATCGGTTTAATTTGGAGAACCTAAAGGGTCACACCGCAAAAAGAAAAATATTTATTTAAAAAGCAAATGGCATAATCATAATAATAAGTTAAATATATTTAATTTAATCTATGGTGGTAGAATAAATTAAATAGCTTAATATTTATTATTTAATTTTTAAAATATTAAATATAAATTAATAAAAGGAGTCTTATTATTATTATTATTATTACTATTATTATTATTATTTAATTCCTAAAGGAGTTTTGGAATTAATTAATAAAAGGTACTCTCATATATTCCTAATAAGATTAGGAAGCTAATTAATTAAAAGAATTTAATTAATTATTCCTAATAAAATTATGAGCCAAATTAATTAAAGAAGTTTAATTAATTAAAATAAAATCAAATTCTTAAATTATATAGGAGGGTTGCCCACATCTATAAATAAGAGGAGTCTTATTTTGATTTGGGGTTAATGACAATTTCAAGAGTTGGGAGAGTACACAATATTCTATAGATATAGAATTAGAGTTTTGTCAAACACTCATATTTTTGAATACTTGTTATTCCTTGGTGGATCATCTCTAGAGGCCAAACACTTGGGTGGCTAACGTTGATCAAAGGAAGGAATCAAACGCGATAGATTCAAATTGAACGTGGAAAGGAATTGGAGGTGAACTCGTACCTGAGGGAACTAGTTTCTAAACGAGGATGAATCTGATCTCCTTCTCCTTTCCATTGATTAATAATTATGGACAAAGTATGATCATGGTGATGGTATCTATGAACAATTTTAAATTTCGTTTTATCGCGTTTCCGCACCTTTTATGTAATTTGATTGCATTATCGCGCTATATACAAACCTAACAGTGGTATTAGAGCCTAACTTTGTGCTAATTATCGATCTTGATGATTTTATATATGTTTGGTATGCGATTGGATTAGATTTTCTAGGCAAGAAATTTTTTCCCCTAATTCTACTACATGGCGCGGCCACGCCCTAACCCAGAAAACGTTTATGGGGTTGCAACTCGGCCTAACACCAAAATTTTTAAAAAAAATTATTTTATTTTTATTTATTTATTTCAGTTAAGATAAAAGGTTTATTTTTAATTGGAATATATTTTAAAAATAAAAGTTTTATATTTACTTGAAATTGGATTCCACGTTCGTTTGAATAAAAGATTTTACTCACATATGGAATAGGATTTCATGTCTCCTAAAATAAAGAAGTTTATTCACATATGGAATATGATTTTATATTTCATAAAATTATAGATGTTTAATTTTGATAAGGAATATAATTCAACATATTTTATTTTTCCATTAACTTTATGTTAAAATAAAGGAGTTTATTTTGTACTTGAAATTGGATTCCTTGTTAATTAAAATAAAGAAATTTATTTTGATTTGAAATTTGATTAAAAAATAAAGGAGTTTATTTTTATTCAAAATTGGATAAAATAAAATAAAAAAATTTATTATGATTTAAATTTTGATTAAAATAAAGGAGTTTATTTTTATTTCAAAATTGAATTTTTAATAAATTTAAAATTGCCCATTAAATTGATATCGATGAATATGTGGAATGAATTTATTATTTATGAGATGAATATTATTTATTGATATATATGATGATATGTATGATAATAAATGAGATTGATTATGGACTATTGACCGATGTGATTAAATTTTATTTTAGTTGGATGCATATTCATATTAGTTTTATTAAATGGAGTCTACGTACTTCGTCTTCTCTAATTTTTCTTAATATAAATTCTATCTCCCTCTTATGTACTTTCCCTTGACTGCTAATCAAGGTTTCTATTTATTATAAATAGTTTTGTAATAGGAATAGAAAGAATTAATTTTGAAGAATTGGAGATCAATGAGCAAGAAGCGCTAGAAGACTCATTTGTAATGGAGCTCGAGTTTAAATGTAATATTTATATTTAAATATAATTCTTACACCCTAGGGTTTGACCATTTGGTTCACTTGGTGGCTCTAGTGAACCAAACTAGAATAAAGTTCATAATCATTCCCGGGTAGAATATAGTATTCTATATGTGCATGCTTATACTATATATATTATATATTATGCAACATGTTTCGCATGTAAATTAATATGACGCATATTATATATATATATATATATATATATATATATATATATGTGTGTGTGTGTGTGTGTGTGTGTGTGTGTGTGTGTGTGTGTGTGTGTGTGTGTGCATGACCGCTAAATAAGATGAGACAAATAATAATAAATCCCTCAAAGAAATTATATTAAGTCCTAAGTGTTTAAAGATATTTGGAATATCGAACGTCGCCTTCTAACATGATAAAAGATAATATAGTATCAATTAATTATTATAAGTTTATTGTGTCACCACAAGGCTTATCTTAATTTTTTGAGATGTTATTTTTTTATCACATTTGATGCTTATAAAGAAATTGAACAATGTTGTTTTGTTATGTCACCACATGGACAATATTTTTCTTTTGGAATATATGGAAGTACTATGTTGGACTTAATTTTGATTCGGATGTACCACAACTTGATCAAAATAATCTAAGAGGCAAAATAAAAGGAATTACATCATGTAATTAACAAGAGTTGTCTACCTATTTATTTATATATAGTTTGTTGTGTCACCACAAGACTATATACATTTGAAATGGGATCCTTATTCTCACTAGTAAATCTATAATTAGATTTTGTCGAACTATATAAGTGAAGGTAATATAGTTTAAAGAAAATAGTGGAAAATATCAATTTAAAACAAGACCTAATTTATTATGGTAATTAATTAATTAAAAAATGTATGCTAAAATGCGTAGACACTCAAAATTTCTTTTTCCTGTTACTAACTATGCAAGAGGACAAAAGTATCTTTTTCACACTCCAGAGATAACCATGGAGGACCACAACATCAGTTCTAACCCCGGAGATAACCCCGGGGGACCAAGTTCAAAGCCTGGAGATAACCCCAGGAGGTCAAGCCAACCTCAGAGATAACCCTGAGGACAGTCAGAGTCAACAGCAGGCCAACATCATAGATAACCTTGAGAGAAGACTGCTATAACTATGCGAAAATCGGAGATAACCCCCGGAAGGGGTAAAATGGTTATTTTGCCAACTCAACTTCAACTCAAATCAAATACACTCATTTCAACTCAAATTTCTTCAAAAGAAGTCCCACAAGAACCATATCTTAACTTCTGAGCGCAAACTACGCAAAACAACTCAACGGACTACCTAACAGAAACTCAGAAATGCCATTTCAGTGATGGACCCATCATTCCAGAGTTTAAAGAGGGCAAATCCTATGTCATTGCATAGCTCTCGGAAAGAGCTTTCTGAAATGGTATGTCACACTTCCATCGGACTCTCAGATTGAAAGTTATGAAGGTTCGAGCGGACAACGCGTCGTCTGAGAGCACGTACTTCGAGATAGTGGGACCCATATGGCCCGAGGCACTCCAGGTAGCTACAGGTAGACCTGTGGCTCCCCCCTCTATAAATAGAGGGCTTGGGGTGGTCATTTTTAAGAGAGAAAAGGCGAGAAAGCCCTGTCCAATTTGCTCTGTACACACTTTAAATTGAGTGCTTTCTTTTTCCAAACATCTGTGAGCTTGTGTTTTGCTATATTTTACCAGTGGAAATCGAGTATTCATTAATTTAAAGCTATCTGAAGTCTTCTTGGTAGCCCACTGTAAGACATCTCATATTTCTTAAAGCCCTTTTCCACTTTCATTCACACACACTTATTCACGTTGAGAGTCGTGTTGCTTGTGTATGCCCGGATCGTCGGTCCGTGGCGTTTATTGCTATATATATATATATATATATATATATATATATATATATATATAGCAAGGATCAAGAGCATTCCTCCTTAAAT
Organism: Panax notoginseng; assembly: GCA_016801055.1. Classification (NCBI taxonomy): domain Eukaryota; kingdom Viridiplantae; phylum Streptophyta; class Magnoliopsida; order Apiales; family Araliaceae; genus Panax; species Panax notoginseng. The sequence continues at coordinate 88,214,048 of CM029022.1, read as the reverse complement.
AGCACTCCTTTATTAAAACTACGTCGTTTTGGAGTGACTTAAAAGAGCGTGGTTCCACTTATTTTCCTTTTATTTATAAAAATGCCACCCGCGACCACTCCAAAACGACGTAGTTTAGATAAAGGAGCCCTATTTAAAGAGAAATGCTATTTAAGATGAATGCTCTTGATCCTTGCTCTCTCTCTCTTTCTTCTCTCTCTCTCTCTCTCTCTCTCTATATATATATATATATATATATATATATATATATATATATATATACATTCTGTCAGGCCTGGAGATCACTTTATGGCCATTTACTGCTTTTATATATATACATATATATTTACATTTCCCGTCCTGCCCGGAGTTCACTTCGTGGCAATTGATTGTTTATATATATATATATATATATATATATATATATATATATATATATATATATATATATAATTGTTTACAACTTTTGTACATATTGCATCATCACGTGAGCCTAGGAATCATGTGATCACAGATTCAGTTTCTGAATCTAGATTTGGTTCCCGTGATGGACATTTTCAGCTGCAGCCAACTTGTATATTATTCACGGTGTCTGAATTTCCTTAGATGGCTCTCATGCCCACAAGGAGTTCGGCGCTGCTAAGTACCTTATTTTCTCGAAGATGCTTCGCATCTCAAAAATAATAAAAGCAATCAAGTCGAACACGTAATAAAATAGAAGTATCAAAGGTCTCAATTACTATTGAGCACAAGGGTTTGAAAAAACCTGTTTGACAAAACATCACTTCCATATTTTGTTAACATTGAACTTTTATACAAAATTCAAACCCTTTGTATATAGGTGCAAACGAGGCATAACACTACTTTCAAATAACTGCACATAGACCCCCCACACACACATTCAGATAAAAGTTTAAATTGAAAAGTGGTGGTCACCGTGTTACCACGGATGTCAGGGGGTGCCTAACACCTTCCCTCCGCATAATCAAGCCCCCGGACCCTAATGAATCTCGGGTTCACAGACTAGTTATACAGTGTCACATCACTAGGACTATGTGCAAACCATTTCTCCGTTGAGTTGTGTTGGGTAAAATCTAATTACGCATAGCACGCAAGTATACGTGGTCAACAAGTAATATAATAGTAAGTAGAGTATCGTTCCCACATAGACTAGTAAGAAATTAACTCTCACAATTACCCATTTCCTATTAATCCAAATTTTATTAAACTAACCAATTTCAAGTTTATAACTAAAAGTATTAAAAATATTAAAATTACCAAACAATCAACAAACCCTACAAACTGAATTTTCAAACAAATTTTGGAGAATTAGGCTTACAACTTCACTCTAAGCATCACTCTGATTATTACACCTTATTCCAGTTAAATTCACTATTCCAGTTTATTAATCAAGAACACATAAGTAGAACTAGCCACATCTCGATGTACTAATACCGTATTAACTCAAATCCACAAATTAGATAGAATCAAGTTAAACACCTTAATCAACTAACCCACTATATCTCTATGTGAATTACAATTAAAGAAGGTTTAATTTCAAGTTCTTTATCTGATTACATGCGATGTCAAGCATATCTCTACCCTAACATTTATCACGATTCCATTCATTCACAGAATTCATGAGCACATGCTATATTAACTAAGTCTAGACTCATATTTCCTCTCTCAAATCTATACAAGTCCATATAAAATTGGTGATCAAATAATTCATAAATTCAAGCATAAATTAATATAGATAAACTTAGGAATAGCTTATTAAACTGAAAATCAAAGATTACATAACCATTGTTCCACTCAAAGATCCATTATAAGCCTAATAAAGAATTTAGTTCATAACAAATGAATTAAATACTGAATAAACAAAAGAAATCATCATCTTGATTACACAAATTGAAATTAAAGGAGAGTAGTAATACACCACCCTTCTCGCCCTTCAAATATGCAAACTTTGTGAAATTACTTCTCTTCTTCTTTCCTCCAAGCTCTTGCTTTTCAATCTCGCTCTCTGAGTGTGTATTCTTTTTCAAAAAAAAAAAATCCAACACTTAGCATAAATTAATTCAATTCAGCTCCACACCACCAATTCTAATCCATCTCCAACTCATCACATAGGAATTCTAATAGAAATCAAACTCCTAATCAACCCAACAAGTCTTTAGCCAAAGAATCCCAAGTACATGAAATAACCTCCTTGTCAACTCCTAATATAAGCATATTACATAAAGAAGATGTATCTCCCAACACCACTTAGCTTCCAGCAATTAAAAGTAACTTGGCGCCTGATCCGTTCGACCGGTGCACCCCGCGCTAGGTTGTGCATTATGACAGCGCGACTCGCGCCGTGTAACCAGTGACTTCTTACGCCGCAGCGCGCCCCGCACCGGGTTGCTCTTCATCATGGCGCGCCATGCGTCGGTCCTACAGAATGTATAAATTTTGCTCGAATTTTCTTCCAATGCTAGCATTTTGACGTGCTCACTGAATATCCTACAACAAGAACAAAACCTATCAAAAGCAACATAAAATAATCAAAAAACTAACAATATAACAAGCTAAATAAGGATAAATTGTAGGTTAAAAACCTACTCATCAAATTCTCCTAAACTTGAAACATTGTTTGTCCTCAAGAAAAACGATATGCAATGCAACTAACTAGGCTAAACTACGAATCCAGTATTCAGACAAAACCAATCAATAATTCCTTATCAATACTCAAATCTTAAACCGTTATTACTGGTATAGTGTGTGTGTGCTCAACATTCATGCTAACTAATGTGAATGCAAATTTAATACATAAGTAGTCTCTTAGAAGGCATCATACATTGTAAACTCAAAATTTTCAAAAACAGACGAAATCCAACTAAAATCAAACAATCACCAATATCAAGGGTCCAACTGGGGTACTTATGCTTTCTTTTTTGATCACGGGGGCTTTTTGCTCTTATTTCCCGTATTCTTTTTGTTTTGTTTTGTTTTTTTTGTAGTGAGTGCATTTTACGCTCCATCTCACGCCTGTGTTTATGGGGAGTGTGTTTCACATTTCTTCTCGACCCACCACAGGACTCAATTTATTCCACTTATTTTTTTGAAGCTCATATACCCCACTTTTTCCCCCAAACTTAGGTTCCTTCCTAATTCTCGTCTTCACTGCCTATCCTTGTCATTCTTTGTTTTATACTAGCAATATCCTTTAGAAATTCTTTATGTATCAATTTGAACTAACCAGTCCACATAAGTGTTATTAACGTGCTAACCTTATTATACCAGTTTCAAACAAGTAAAAGATTAAATTTATAACAAAAATTACATGAAAGTTCTAATATGCGGCACTTTAATTGTCTACACAATTCCAATCTCATCATTGGCCAAGAATAAACTGTTACTATCCAATAACTGGATTCATGCAATTTAAACTACATGCAAATTTTCTATTTTTTATTTTTTAGATAAAATACATGAAAAACAAACGAATATAAAAACTAAACAAACTAACTAACATGATTTTTTAAATCTTCACAACTTATCAAGAAAAAACATAACCCCCCAAACTTAAATCAAGTAATGTCCCCATTACGACAATATATAACAATTAAAAACATGAGGACTTCCCTGAAAGACGAGTCATTGCTCGTCGTCATCCGAAGGAGGGTATGCTGGAAGGACAGGAGGAACATGCATGACCACTGGATTGGCATTGGGATTGCAACGAGAGAACGCATCAGCAAGAGTGTTGAAAGCATTTGCATTGTACTGATGCATTAAGTCTTGGCATTGAGCCAACCACAAAAATTGATTCCTTGAACCCCGAGGTGGTTGCTCTTGCATTGATTCCGCTGCAACTAGGGGTGAGGGTTGGCGAATCATAATATAGCCTTCTCCTCTTGGATGTGATCTCGCCCCCTCCCATGCCTTGTACCTCTCGATTGTAGCATGATCGATTATAGCCATTGGTTGTTGAATAGGTTCAGAAGGATGCCAGTTCACCCCAGCTTTGTGGCACAAATCAGTTATGAGAAATCTGTGCAAAAGGCCCCCATAGTACTTCCCCTTAGCAGGCGATCAATGGACTCCTGAATACACTAACCCACGTCCACATTGTAGAACCAACAGAATTATTCACACGGTAATGGTGGTGAACAATCCCATAAAGTAGACATGCCCTTTCCTTAGTTACATCATTTTGGTGGCGTGTGGGCATCAATCATGCACAAAGGAATGCATACCATGCTTTACCATACCTACTTAGCGCTGAGTGAGGAAAACTTATCTTTTTATCTGTCCCGACTCGGGTAACCCATTGAATTCCTGGTTTGCACAATCTTACAATTAACTCATCCAAGTCAGGCAAACCATCTTCATATTGTTTAGTATTTGGTGTCTCCAACCCAAAATACTCGTTGATGGCATCGACATGAAAAGCCATAGGTATACCCCGAACCATGACTACGTGATTGATATGCTCCATTGCGTTGGCATAAAACTCTTTCACTATATTGATCACCGCTGGAAGTGATTGCTCTACTAACTGGAACTAATTACGTTCCACAATCTGTAATGCCATATCACTGTCCAAGTTAGCATTTAGCTTTAATCCTCGTTCTAGCACCAAATTCTTCTTGTCTAGGGATGATTTAAACCTTGCCTCGGCCCCCTCACTAACAAATTTTGTGTGATCATACTGAGCCTGAGTAGTGGAGGTGGATGGACGTTGTCTCTTGTGTGAAGACATGGTGTTTATGGTGCGTTTTATGCTAAAATTTTGGTTCAGGAATTTTATCGAACAGTTGGTGGGTGTAAGGGTTAATTCCCCCAAACTTGGTTTCTTGGAACTATCTCTCTAGCCAAAATATGAAATAGTGCAACACAATCCTTGGGTAATCACTTCCCAAGGTTTTCCAACCAATTGTTACCAATAAAAGAGAAGAAGAATGAGAATGAATCAATTTTGTGCTTACCTTCAATGAAAATTTTTGTGTTTCCCCCTTTGTAAAGATGTCCCAATTTGTATGAATTTGTGTAGGAGAGGAATTAGATTTAGTGTTGGAATGTATTGCTTGTATCTTTTATAAATTTGGTTACTTTCATGGGTAGAGTTCATATAGGAGATGAAAACCAACGTGTAAGAGAAGTTATAGAGTTTGTGTGTTAATAGGAGAAGGAGTTGGGAAGGAGAAGGAGTTGGGAAGGGGAAGGAGAAGTGGTTTAAAGGAGTTGTAGGAGTTATAGAAGTTATGGGGTAGTGGGAGAGTTTGTGTTGGAAGAGAAGTGGGAAGTTTGGGTGTAAAAAGGAGTTATATGGGTTATGTGGTGGTTATGGCCGAGTATGATGCGTTAGGATCACAATTACTGTCTGGCATTTCCGAGCGGTGCGGCCCGCGCCATGTGTATGCCTGAGATGGCGTGCACCACGCTGTAAGGTCAGTAGGTACTGATGAGGTAGCGCGCCCCGCGCTGGGTTTACACCTCTTGCAGCGCGCCCCGCGCTAGGATGGCAGTATGTTTGATGGCAGATGGCACACCCCGCGCTGTGTTACTATGTACTATAGCGCGCCCCGTGCTGGCTGATCAGGAAGTCATCGGTGAATTGGCACGCCCCGCGCCATGTGTATGCTTTAGGCGATGTGCCCCGCGCCATGTATGCAGTGTCTTGGTGACTCTTTTTTTCCTTCATTTCCTGTAAGCATACCACTATGGAGTCATTATTCTTTGAACTAAATCTACTATACTTTAGACTAAATTTTACTTAATAACTACAATAGAAATGGTTTAGATCTTGGGTTGCCTCCCAAGTAGCGCTAGTTTTAACGTCGTAAGCCCGATGGTGCCTCTTGTGTAACGGTGCATCGGCAAGTGTAATTGCGATGACATCCCAATTTGATTCGCCACCCCAATAATGCTTTAACCGTTGACTATTCACCTTGAACGTCTCTAATGGATTTCTACTGTATAGTTCAACGGCGCCATGTGAGAAAATCCTCTTTATAGTGAATGGACCCGACCACCTCAATTTTAGCTTTCTTGGGAAAAACCTCAACCGTGAGTTGAACAATAGTACTGATTGCCCTGGCTCAAACGTTCTTTGCATGATTTTCTTGTCATGCCATTTCTTGACTTTTTCTTTGTACAACTTCGAATTCTCATAAGCTTGTTGTTTGAATTCGTCGAGTTCGTTTAATTGAAGTAGCCTCTTTTCACCTGCTGTTGCTTGATCGAAATTGAGCTTCTGAATTGCCCTATATGCTTTATGCTTTAACTCCACTAGTAAGTGACATGCTTTCCCATAAACTAACTGATATGGCGACATCCCAATTAGCGTCTTGTAAGCTGTCATGTATGCCCATAATGCGTCGTCCAATTTTAGAGACCAGTCCTTTCTGTTCGGGTTTATGGCCTTCTTTAATATTTTCTTCACCTCCTTGTTGGAAACTTCAGTTTGCCCACTTGTTTGGGGGTGATATGCCGTAGCGACCTTATGATTGACCCTATATTTTTCCATGAGGGCTGTAAAGGATCTGTTACAGAAATGACTACCCTCATCACTTATAATAGCTCGTGATGTGCCAAATTTTGTAAAAATATTCTTGTGTAAGAATTTGGGAACCACCTTGGCATCATTTGTGGGTAATGCTACGACTTCAACCCATTTTGACACATGTACTGATTATTGAATGATGAAGGAAATGGCCCCATAAAATCTATGCCCCATACATCAAAAAGTTCAACTTCTAAGATAGTATGTAGAGGCATCTCATTCCTTTTCGATATATTACCCACCCTTTGACATCTATCACAACTTTTTACGAACTGTTGGGCATCCTTAAATATTGTAGGCCAAAAGAACCCTGCTTGAAGAACTTTCGCTGCTGTTCTCTTACTTCCATAATGTCCCCCATGTAACAACCCGATATTTTCTATATAAATAAATCAGGAATTTTGCGTATAATTTTTTTTTATTATTATTTTAAGGATGAAGATTTGTACAAGATAATGGGTATATATAGTTATGTGGTAAATAAAAATATATTTATTACATAAATATTTACAAATAATTTTATTTTAGAATTATTGATTATTATAAATTATATTCTTATAATAATTACTTTTATAACAGAAATGTTTTTATTAATTATTTTCTAAGAAAATATAATCATATATTATTTAAATAATATATGGAGTGATTTTTAGAATAATTATAATAATTATTTTATTATATGAATTTTAGTACAGATTATTAAGTTAATTATTTTACCTTAATTATTAAGGTTAAATATGACGAATAAATCAGATATGGAATCCAAACCCTAATTTTGGATTTTTATCAAGCAAAGAGAATAATAATATAATATTAATTATATTTTGATTTTTTAGTGCTATAAATATGTACTGTATGTACGTATTGATGATGGTTGGTCAATTATGATGTTTAATTTCAAAACCCTATTATTAATTGATTAAACTCTAGTTTAACTGTGGGAAACCCTAAATAATTTTTAGAAAACCCTAAATTGTTAAAAACCCTAATTTTAAGTGTTAAACCCTAATTTGAAACTCAATTATGAGTTCGAGATTATTATGTAACGATGTTATATGATTTTATGAATAATTAGGTAAACCCTAATTAACATTTTGAAATATTAATTTCTAGAAACCCTAATTTCTATAATTAGTAACCCTAATTAGAAATTATAAAACCTAATTACTAATTATAAACCCTAATTGCTAAATTAGCAAGGATAATTATAATTAGTGATATTAAACCTTAATGTTCCTGTATAAAGTAATTAGAAAACTAATTTAATTAAAAAAAATATCCTAATTTTCAAATTTTAGAAACTAAAATAATTTTATTTCTTTACAAACCCTAAGTTGCTAAATATCACTTATGCTATGTTCTAAACCTTAGAGTTAAACCCTACAAGTTACAAAATTGCCATTAAAATAATTTATCAAATGACTATTTTGCCCCTAGTTGTATTATTTTGGCTAACTAGTAGGGTTTGACATTAGGAGGGGTTGTTCACCAAACTCAACAACTCTCTTGACTTATAATTGACAGCCATCAGCCATTTTAAACAACCATTCATGCATCCAAGATTTCTATAAATAGAATAAGAGAGAGAAGATTGCATTTGTTAGCCAATTTTATGCACAACACCCAAGCCTTCTCTCTCAACCCAAACCCACGAAAATTTTAAGGAATTTCAGTCACAAACAAAGCCCCACGAAATCCCATAACCAAATCAGAAGCCAAAAATCAAAAATTAATCATAGAAGGTATAAAACCCTAGCTTGATTTCTGTCCATAAATTTTGTGTTAGATGTTATGTTTGATTGTTAAAATATGTTAGTTATAGTCTATTTTGATGATCTGGGTTGTTAGTATACAGATCCATAACATCGAAGTCTTCAAATTGATGAATCTTCAAAATTCAGAAAAAAAAATTCTTGAGGTCTGACAACGAATGTCAGACCCTATAAATCCTTGCTCGATTATGGTTTTTGTTGTTTTTAAGTTGTTATTGGTAGCTTGTAATGTGGTCTTTAGTCTACAAAAAGAATTTGGGCCATTTGATGTCTAGAATAAAAGTTATTAACGGTCAAATACCGTTGACCGACATTGACCGGACTATTTCTGGGCAACCCAGAAATCGGATAAGAGCATCTGATAGGATATTTAAGGCTCTATATCTGTCAGGTTTTTGAGGTTTTGAGTTTTTTGTTGAACCCATACTGTAGTATGTCATGTAAACTGTCGATCTTTGCTTTTAGTACAGCTAGATATCAAGTAGGTTGGATTCTGTGACCAGTCAAACCAACACAGTTGATCACGGTTCACGTTTTCTGGGTAACCCAGAAAACGTTTGAACGTGTCCCCTGACCTGGTTTGACCGGGTTATATCTTCTTGATCTGTAGATGTTTTGTGGATGTTTTGTGTTAGATCTCTTCATTTACATACTGGCTACATACTTCAACTTATAGATCACAAAAATATTGCAAGGATAGCACGTAGTGGAAGCCCAAAGTAGGACAGTCGAACTGTTCTTCATTTCTGGGCAAACCCAGAAATGAAGAACAACTCTGACAGCCACTTTGGACGCTTAGATCTTTCTTGTTATGTATTGTTTGAGCAAGATTGTTGTTGGATAATATAGTACTGCACAAGTACTACAAGATCTGATGATTAGCTTTCCCAGAAACATATCACACACGATTTTAATGTTGGTCAAAGTAGTAACCATGATAGCTGCATATGAATTCTGGGTTTGCTTGAAGAACACTAAGAACACCTATAGAGACGGTTCTGTAGCTATAGGTGATCTTTAGCGACAGTTTTGCATAAAAATTAATTATTTTTATTAAATAAATAGAAAAAATTAGTTTTTAATTATTAAAAATACAAATTAAATTAGTAAAAATTATTTAAAAGTCTGAAAATTATATTTTAATTATTTTGAGTATATTTCATAAATATTTAATATTTTTAAAATATTAAAAGTATTTAATTTATTTAATTATAATATCAAATAAATTATTTAAAAATAATTTTAATATTTAAAAAATTATTTAAAATTATATTATGATATAAGAAAATATTTGAAGTTATTTGTAATGACTTTTAATATTTTGTGATGAAATTTATTAATAAATTAATATTAATGATAATTAAGTTAATTACTAAATGAATGAAATAAATTAATTAAAAATAATTTTATTATATAAAAAATTATTTTAAATAATAATAAGGTATTTAAAAGTATTTTAAGATATAAACTATAACTTTTAATATTTAAAGGTAAATTTCATTAATTAATTATTATTAATGATATTAAGGTTATTTAATGATTATATTAAATAATTTAGTTTAAAAATGATTTTAATATTATAATAATCATTTTAAATAAAAATAAAATGTTTAAAGATATTTTAAGTTATAAAACATAACTTTTAATATTTAAAGAATAATTTCATTAATAATTTAATATTAATGATTATTAAGTTATTATTAATGATATTGAATTTATTTAATATTTATATTAAATAAATAGTTTAAAAATGGTTTTATTAAGTTAAAAATCATTTAAAAAGGATATAAATAAATTAAAAATATTTTAAGTCATAATTAATGACTTTTAATATTTTGACAAATAAAACATTAATATTTTAATATTAATGACAATTATTTAAAAATGATTTTAAATATTTTAAAAATCATTTAAGGGTAATATAAATACTTTAAAAATATTCTAAGTTATTATAAATAACTTTAATATTTTGGCAATGGTTTTATTAATAGTTTAATATTAATTAAATATTAATGATAATAGAATTGTTTAATATTTAAATCATTTAAAAATGATTCAAGTGTTTAAAAATTTATGATAAATTATAATAAATATTTAAAAATTATTATAAGTCATTTAAAAATAATATGACTGATACTTACAGATATTGAGTTACAGAATAGAGTCCTAGACTCGATAATTATCCGATAAAGCCGTCGGTACACCGACATATTTCAGAAATTGACCTGGACTTATAAAATTTGATTAGATATATGATTATTTGTGATTCAATGGTGGTTAAATATATGTGATAATGTGATTAGGGTATGTGCTGACTACAATAAGCAGTGTTATGTGTTATAATATATTATTCTAATCAGTAAAATGATCTTATTACTAATAGGTGGTTATATAAAAGATAAAACTAAGTTACAAATTGTAAGCAGTGCATCAGGCAAGTATCTTACCTTTGCATTTCTTTTATGCAATGGACATGAGTAAGAAGTTTCAGAATTATATTATTACTGTACAGATTACTAACCCTATATTATATACTCTCATTGATTATCAACATGTTAGTATATGGTAATTCATATATATATATATATATATATATATATATATATATATGTTGAATTATAGATTATTGTTGAACAAGATAAAACCTTTAATTTGGAACCCAGACAAGTACACGGGAAAACTTTTATGCGCCCAAGGCGGACAGAGTGAACGATACCCTCGTTCTTGCATGTAGTGTCGATCAATACAAGGCACAACATGCTGATCACCCCCGTGCCCGTAAGTCATGACTGTTACAGATGAAGTTCTGTTTAACCTTTTCAAAAATGAAAACAATATTCATAATATGTCAATTTAACCCTATTTATAGTCATTACGTAGTTTCAAAAATTTGAAAGAGGATTGTTATGTTATTATTATCAGTTCAGATTACTTCACAACTATTGACTTGTTGTAGAAGGGTAGTATAAAGAAAACATATTATATATATATCTATATATATATATATATATATATATATATATATATATATATATATATAATTGCTATTACTTGCTGGGCACTCAAATGCTCATCCTTACTTAATTTAAAAGTTTTTAGCTAAGTGTGAAGAACCAGAAGGCTCATGCAGAAACAAAGAAAAAGAAAAGCTAACCAAATAAGATTTGTGGTAGTTTATGTAATAGTTTGATATTATTATTAAGACAAGTATGATATATATTATTTATCATGGGTTGTAATGAATGTTTAAAGGTTGCGTACTTGGAATTCAGACTCTGATGAATATGTAAATTAAGTTGATCGTTTTATTATTGTTATTATTATTAGTATTATTTCGCTCATAGAAATAGTATCGTGAAGCACCGAGTTCGGGTTTCAAGTACTTAGATTTGGGGGCTTTACACCCCATATGCAGACGAATGACATTCGTGCAATATGTTCTTCACCTCGCTGTAGGGCACACACCTTCTAATCATCTTGTCGGCACACTATTTAAATAGGTGTGGCTCATCCCACATGTACCACTTGACGTCATGTAGGAATTTCTTTTTTTGCTGTAGTGTCAGATCAGGGGGAAGGATGTTGCTCACTAGATAGTTAGCAAAATCCACGTACCACAGAAATTCTGCATTGACTCCAAATAGTTGCTAATGCGGAAATGATTCATTGATTAAACACTTGTCCTCTTCATTTTAACCTGGATTCTCCAGCCTCGATAAGTGATCTGCAACTTGATTCTCCGTCCCCTTTCGATCTTTTATTTCCAAATAAAATTCCTGTAGAAAGAGTATCCACCTGATAAGTCATGGCTTAACATCTTTTTTCGAAATTAAGTACCGAATAGCTGAGTGATCTGTATAAACTACTACCTTTGTCTCAATTAAATATGGCCAAAATTTATCGAATGAATATACTACTGCAAGTAATTCCTTTTCCGTAGTTATGTAATTCATTTGGGTCTCCGTAAGTGTCTTACTTGCATAGTATATGGCATGGAATACCTTCTCTCGGCGTTGACCCAAGACAGCCCCAACCGCATAGTCGCTTGCATCACACATTAACTCGAAAGGCATATTCGAATCTGGTGCGACGATGATTGGAGTTGTAGTCAATTTCTTCTTCAATAGCTCGAATGCCAACTTATAATCCTCATCAAACTTAAAAATTGAATTCTTCTCTAAAAGACTGCACAATGGTTTTACAATTTTAGAGAAGTCTTTTATAAATCTCCTGTAGAACCCGGCATGTCCCAGAAAACTACGGATTCCCTTAATTGAAGTTGGTGGTGGAAGCTTTTCAATCGTTTCCAGCTTTGATTTATCAACCTCTAATCCTTTAGCCGAGACCTTGTGCCCCAAAATTATTCCTTCAACCATGAAATGACACTTTTCCCAGCTAAGTACCAAATTTGTTTCTGTGCATCTTTGTAAAACCATCACCAAATTCTCTAGACAAGCGTCAAAATTATCTCCATAGACAGAAAAGTCATCCATGAAGACTTCCATATTTTTCTCCACCATATCCGAGAAGATGACCATCATACACCGTTGGAAGGTTGCGAGTGCATTACATAAGTCGAAGGACATTCTCCTGAACGCGAATGTGCCGTATGGGCACATGAAAGTGGTCTTCTGTTGATCTTCAGGAGCAATAACTATCTGATTATATCCGGAATACCTATCCAATAAGCAGTAGTACTCGTGTCCCGCTAATTTGTCTAACATCTGATCGATAAAAGGTAGAGGAAAGTGGTCTTTGCGGGTCGCCTTATTCAACTTCCTGTAGTCCATGTAAACCCTCCATCCAGTCACTATCCTCATCGAAATTAGCTCATTATTATCATATTTTACTACGATCATTCCTCCCTTTTTCGGCACACATTGAACTGGACTGACCCACTTACTGTCTGAAATTGGGTAAATGATTCCCGCATCCAACCATTTCAGGATTTCTTACTAATTCACTACTTCTTTTATGATTGGGTTGAGCCATTTCTGTTGCTCTACTGTCAGCTTTGCATTTTCTTCCATTAGAATTTTGTGCATACAAAAGAATGGGCTGATTCCCTTGATATCTGCAATTGTCCATCCTAAAGCCAATTTGTGTTCCCTGAGTACTCTTAGCAACTTATTTTCCTGCAATTCGTTAAGTGCAGCAGAAATAATAACATGTAAAAAATTAGAATTTCCTAAATACGCATACCTGAGGTGTTTAGGGCGAGTGGCTTAAGCTCGAGCGTAGGTGGCTCCTCCAATGAAGGTTTCATCTTTGTTGTGACTCTTTCCTCCGTGTGCAATGGTTCAAAGGGTGCTTTGAATCTGTTAACTCTTGGCAAGGAATCCAGCATTTGCAAGTAATCCACAAATTCTGGATTATCTAAATCTTCATCTCCTAATAATGTTGTTTCTAATGGATCATTAGCCAAACTTTTACCCATTTCTTAGCTGATTATCAGATCAATGACATCCATGTAGATACTCGAAATTTTCTGTACTACTGTCACTAACATTGTAGGAGAGCAGATTCGTCTTTTAAGAGGGAACCCTGAAAGACGATCCATATCCGTACCGGATACTACCGGAAGTTCGGCATCAACCCCATATCGTAATTTGGGAGTAACAATTCCAATCTCGGAGATAAACCCGAGGCATACAGATCAATACTGGCACACACACCGGAGAAGGCCGATTAATCTCGGAGATAACCCCGAGGTATCCAGTCTCAATCCCAACCATGGGAATAGCCACCAACCTTGGTGATAACCCCAAGGAATGTAATTTCGGTAATAACCCCAGAAATGCTTGTTACAAGTGCGGCCAGCTTCAATCTCGGCGCTCACAACGAGATCCACTCTACCAGCCCGACGATAACATCGAGAAGACAGACACACCTCAAGGATGACAAGGAGGACCTTCAACCAATTGCAGCAGTCCAATCCCAGCGATGCTGAGCAACGTCTGCTTTATCGACAATAACACCGGTGAGGGGCAACATCGTCATCTGACCAACACGATGCCACACCACGTCACCTTAACATATCAATGCAACAATTTCATACAAGACTAATCAATCCCGAGTGACTATTGTACGTGATAACGGATGAAAATTGAAGCTTGAAGACTCGGAGGGCACCGTCCCATCTTCAATGACTTCGTACAAACTCTAATCCCATGTCATCGTATAACTCTCGACAACGACGGTCAGAAATAGGTCCGATATACCTCAAACGGATGTCCGGATTGCACTTCTGAAAATATGAGTGGACATTATAGTGCCCGAGTGTACGTACTTCGAGACGACCCGAACCGAAAAACCTGGGCCAACCCGGGTTGCCTCTGGTACACCTGCGGCTCAGCTACAGGTACACCTGCAGCTAATATGCCATAAATAGAGGGCTTGGTGTGACACCCCCAAATCCTGGTACTTCATTTCCTCAAGATTTGGTGTTCACGTAATCAAAACATTCATTACTAAATACCCAATTGATAAAATTGAATAAATAAAACCTGCCCATACAGGATTAAACTTAAATAAAAATCTCCCAGGTTATCTAACCTTTACAAACATTCATTCATTCATGCGAAATAATTAAAATAACATTCATTACAATCTTTAAACAAGTCTGAAAATAAACTATTCAATCTATTACGGGTCTTCAGCATTGCTTAATCTTTCCTTTCCCTTTACTGGTGCTAGGTATATCACCAATTTCAACCTTAGCTGTAAGAAATTTTACAGGCAAAAGTGAGCAAACAAGGCCCACTTGAAATAACAATAAGTAAATCAGTTAACTTTACATCATGTACCAACATTAGGTTTAATAGAACTGAACAATAAATTCTATTACTTTTTAAAAACTTTAATCAATTACTGAGGGTCTAATGACCATGAATCATTTCCACAGTTATAAGAAATTTTTCAACTTAAACTTTAACAGTCATTAGACTATAAGGACTTCACGTACTTAGGGGGATCAACCCTTCGTACAATGTATTGTGCACAATCATTTCAACGCTAAGCGTAACCTCTTATAAAAGAGTTGTTCTTCTCAGTATTTAGAATACAAGTCCGTACCAAAGTGAGTTTGGTTTGGATACATCACGGGGTAATTTAGAATTCAACGGTAATCAACTAAGGGTTAGTTGATTACAAACAACATAATTGTATACTATGGAATAATCATAGTTGAATTGATATTTATAAACTAACATCATGCTTTAGGAATAATTTAATAGCATAATCATGGAATAATCATAACATGCATCCTCATAAACCAATAGATACACGAGCTTAATCAACAATAAACAATCTAACTCTACGAAAGTGTAAAGTTAGCAATTTGTACAATTGAACTGGAATTAAAGTGATAATGTGTTTAACGAATTCAAACTTGCACAATGAAGTTTTGAGTTAGAGAACTTGCATAAGTATAACATAACAGTGAAAAGTAACCTTGCTGAATAATAAAGTAGAAAGGGTTAGGGAACTTGCCTCGCGTGTAGGTTAAATAATTACTATTCACGTTCACCCCAAGTCCTACACATACCATATGCATTGACAATACACATTAGTTACACTAACATTACCTTTATGAGTTCCTTTATTACTCTTAGTATAGCTACTAACTAAGTTTAAGTTTAAACAACAACACATCTTTCATGAACATTACTTTTTTTAGCTTTATTACAACTACTTAAATGATCATGCCATTGCACCACGTGTACATTAACAACTTAATACAACATCCTAATACATGTTCAACATGTTATCATTAAGTTATACTAATACCCAAAGGGTTGCACTTGCATTCGTGCATCTCGACGCCCTCCGATTGGCTCCAAATACACAACAGTCCTAAAGATGGCCATTTTGACAACTGTTACATATCTCAAATTAACAAACATAAAGAATGAAAGTTGTAGGTCTACTCTTCCTCTTTCCGAATCATCTTGAATTACCTAAATCGGAGTTCGTATGAAAAAGTTATGGCCGTTTTACTACAGGAGGTCAAAACTGCCCAACTAGGTCACTTTTCCGGCGCCGGGGCGCGGAACAGTGGCGCTGGGGCGCGAGCTACGGCGCTGGGGGGCGAGCATCAGCGCTGGGGCATGAGCTTCAGCGCTGGGCGCGAGCTACGGGCCCATTTTTGACGCTGGGGCGCGAACCTTGGCGCCAGGGCGCGAGATTTGGCGCTGGGGCGTGAATTTTGACGCTGGGGCGCCGAAACTCACAGAAACCAACCACGAACAACTAAATTTTCTGTCTATAACTTCAATTCCAACACTAATTGACATGAATAACTAATACAAATTACACATAAACTTCACCGAGCATACAAATACTAAATTAACACAACTTAAACCATAATTTTAGAAAATTAAATACTAGAATAACATATTTTAAAACCCAAAAACTCCATTTTTGATATTTTTCATAAAAATCAACACTGTGATTTTGTTATTCAACCAAAACAGAAATTTCAAAGCATCATAATTATGTTTTTACATACTCTATCAATTCTAACAATCAATTTATCCATTTAACAACAATTAAAACCTTAATTTCTATTTTAAAATAGCCATATTCATACATATTGTCATATGAACACTCTGTAATATATTTTCTTCCACAAAACACATATATGCATGAACTAATTTCTCTATAATCATATATAAGTTCATAGAACAACCATATAATCAATAATCATGCCAAACCATATACATAACAACAATTTATCTTTTATAAAATTTTCACAGAGACTTTTTGGGAAGAAGAAAACTAAATTTTTAAAGAAAGAACTAGAGCTCCTACCTTGGATTATGAAAGATGATGACACTATCCCTTTTTCTCCAAATCTTTTCTCCAAAACCTGTAAAATTCTCTTAATTCTCTCAATTTTTCTCTTAGTTTTCTTCTTTTCTTCTTCTTCTTTCTCTGAGTTTTTCTCTTTTTCTCTCCTTTCTCTCTCCTCTAATCTTACGTAAAATATTATAACGCATATAAGATATAATTATAATAATTATATAATATAAGTACTGACATAAGTTATGTCAGTTACATAAGTTTTAAAAATCAAAAGCCTTAAGGCTTGTTTGGCTAGCATAATAAAAATAACCCATTAATCCTTACACCTTGTTTGGTAAACTGAATTAAAAAAAATTGATTAATCCTTATACCTTGTTTGACAAAACTAAATTAAACCATTTTAATAACTCCTTTATAGCAAGGTTATTAGTCACACCTTTATTAAATTAATAAATCAATTAAACATTAATCTATTAAATTACTTTAACACATAAACAATTATAATTCTTTTTACAATTATAATTTCATTTAATCAACTAATATTTCAAACTACAATTTCTCATTTAAATATTATTATTTATTTAAAATCATTATAAGCTCTCTAGCTTATTAAATTAAACTCCATTATTATAAAATCTCATAATAATTAATTTATTTAGCTCCTTAATTATTTACTCAACAAATAATTAATTAAATCACATCAACTCAAATTGCCATATAATTCAATAAATATTTAATATTGCCAATAAATATTTAATATTTAATATTTAATTATTTATTCAACAAATAATTAAATAAACCACATCACTCAAATTGAACAATTATTTATTCAACAATAACATATCCAATAAATATTTATATAAACCAATAAATATTTATAACTTACATCTAAAAAAAAATATGGAATGTTACATCATTCCCCTCTTAAAAGGATTCTGTCCTCAGAATCACAACTCAAACAACACATTCGCTACATTCTTCCCTACTTACAAAGATTCTGTCCTCAGAATCAAAGACACAGATTAAACAAATAGCTCAGGGTATTCATTCAACATTTTCTCTTCGAGTTCCCACGTTGCTTCTTCAGCGTTGTGGTTTCTCCATATCACCTTCACAGAAGGTATCACTTTATTCCTGAGCACTTGTTCTTTCCTGTCGACAATATGGATAGGAACCTCTTCATAAGACAAATCTTTCTCGAACTGCAACGGTTCGTACTCGATTACGTGCTTGTAATCGGGTTTATATGGTCGTAACACCGAAATGTGAAAAACATTATGAATATTTTCCAACCCTGGAGGTAGAGCTACATCATAAGCTACCTCTCCAACTTTTCGCAGTACTTCAAAGGGTCCAATAAACCTCGGGCTTAGTTTTCCCTTCTTACCGAAATGAATTTTCCCCTTCCAAGGAGAAACTTTTAGGAATACATAGCTTCCTACGTCAAATGCACGATCTTGCCTGTGTTGGTCAGCATACTTCTTCTGTCGGTCTTGAGCTGCTACCAATCTTATCCTGATGAGTTTGATAACCTCAGCAGTTTGTTGCACTAATTCTGGTCCTAACAATTGACGTTCACCAACTTCATCCCAGTACAGTGGAGTTCTGCACTTTCTGCCGTATAACGCTTCGTAAGGCGGCATGCCGATGCTTGCGTGATAACTATTATTGTAGGCAAATTCCACCAACGGTAATTGCTCTTCCCAGCTTCCTTTGAAATCCATGACGCATGCTCTCAACATATCTTCTAATGTCTGGATCGTTCGTTCGCTTTGGCCATCTGTTTGCGGATGATATGCCGTACTCATTCGCAACTGTGTTCCCATACATTCTTGTAGTCTCTTCCAGAAGTTTGATGTGAACCTCAGATCTCTGTCTGACACAATTGACACTAGAACTCCATGTCTTGCAACGATCTCTTTAATATATAGTTTTGCCAGCTGATCAAGATTGAATCTAATCTTTATTGGCAAAAAGTGTGCTGATTTTGTCAGTCTGTCTACTATTACCCAAATCGCATCGTATCCTTTCTGAGTAGTTGGAAGACCCACCACAAAATCCATCGTGATATGCTCCCATTTCCATTCCGGTATTTCCAACGGTTGAAGCAATCCGCTGGGTCTTTGATGTTCGGCTTTTACTCTCTGACATGTTAAGCACTTCGCTACACATTCTGCGACGTCCCTTTTCATATTTGGCCACCAAAAATGTCGGTGCAAATCTTGATACATTTTCGTGCTCCCTGGATGAATTGAATATTTTGAGCTATGAGCTTCGATCAAAATTTCTTCTTTCAGTTCTGGTGCTGCTGGAACCCAGATCCTTCCTTCAAACCATAGTAACCCTTCGGTGTCGATCTTGTATTTTACATCACCGCCTTCAATCAAATTCTCTTTTATTTTCGCACACTCTTCGTCTTGTAGTTGGGCACTCTTCACTTTGTCCATTAAAGTTGGACCAGCTTCTATCTGAAATAATTGTTCGTCAGATTCCTTTGGAAATTTGATCTCCAACTCCAGTTTTGTCATTGCTGAAATGAGCTCCTCCTAAGTTGTAATCAGCATCAACTTCTCCCTACCTTTCCTGCTTAAAGCATCAGCTACCACATTCGCTTTGCCCGGATGATAAAAGATCTCACAATCGTAATCTTTTATCAGTTCCATCCACCTTCTCTGTCGCAGGTTCAAATCTTTCTGAGTGAAAATATACTTCAGACTTTTGTGGTCTGTGTAGATCTCACATTTCTCTCCATAAAATTAGTGTCTCCATATCTTCACAGCAAACACAACTGCAGCCAATTCCAAATCATGAGTCGGATACCCTTTCTCATAATCTTTCAATTGTCTTGATGCATACGCAATAACTTTGCCATTCTGCATAAGAACACAACCTAACCCTATGTGTGAGGCATCACTATATACCACAAAATTTCCTGTATTATCTGGAAGGGTTAACACAGGTGCCATACTTAGCTTCTTCTTCAAATCTTGGAAGCTCTCTTCACATTTCTCCGTCCACACGAATTTCACAGCTTTTCGTGTCAAGTTTGTTAACGGAGTGGCTATCTTAGAAAAATCTTATATAAATCTTCTATAATAACCGGCCAGCCCCAAGAAACTCCTCACCTCCGAAGGTGTTCTTGGTTGTTCCCAATTGATTACATCTTCCACTTTCGATGGATCTACTGAAATCCCATCTTTGTCAATCACATGACCCAAAAATTGTACACGGTCGAGCCAAAATTCACACTTAGTGAATTTCGCGTACAACTTTTCCTTTCTTAGTGTCTCCAATGTCAGACGTAAATGTTCCACGTGTTCTTCTTGAGTTTTGGAATACACCAGAATGTCGTCGATAAACACCACTACGAACTTGTCTAAAAATGGTTTAAATACCCTGTTCATCAAATCCATGAACGCGGCAGGGGCATTTGTTAAACCAAAAGACATCACCAGAAACTCGTAATGTCCATACCGAGTTCTGAATGCCGTTCGTGGTATATCCTCCTTCATCACTTTCAACTGGTGATACCCACTTCTCAAATCATTTTTTGAAAAGTATTTAGCACCCTTCAACTGGTCAAACAAGTCATCTATTCTTGGCAACGGGTATTTGTTTTTAATAGTGACTTTGTTTAACTCCCTGTAATCAATGCAAAGACGCATTGACCCATCCTTCTTCTTCACGAATAAAACTGGCGTTCCCCACGACGATACACTTGGTTGAATATACTTCTTGTCTAGCAGTTCTTGCAACTGTACCATCAGTTCCTTCATTTCTACCGGAGCCATTCTGTACGGAGCCTTTGATATCGGTGCTGTTCCTGGCACTAAGTCGATCACGAATTCAATTTCTCTGTCCGGCGGAAGTCCTGGCAAATCTTCTGGAAACACGTCTTCAAATTCTCTCACTACCGGTATTTCTTCTAATTTCACACCTTTCTTCTGAGTATCGACTATGTAAGCTAAATAGCCCACACAACCTTGACTCAACAACTTCTTGGCCTGCATAGTCCTCAGACATTTCATTTGTCTTGGCGACTTGCTACCATAAAATACTACCTTTGACGGAGTCATAAGGTTTACACACTTCTTTTGGCAGTCAATTACTGCTCCATCATTGAACAACCAATCCATTCCCAAAATTACATTAAATTCCCCGAGTCTAATCGGAATCAAATCTACTAACAAGATATTCCCCTTAATGTTTACCCTACAGTTCTTGTAAACGAACCTAACAGGGATTATTTCCTTATTCGCAATTTCTATGTTCAAAGGAAAATTCAGTTCTTCTCTAGGCAATTCTAACCTCTTGGCAAATTCATCAGATATAAACGAGCAAGTAGCACCCGAATCAAATAATACATATGCATTAATATCATTGATTGGGATAATACCTGACACCACATCTTTTGATTACACAGCATCTTGCACAGTCATGTTGAAGGTTCTGGCTGTGGGTTTGTTTGATGCTGCAGGCCCTTTAATGGCCCATGTACTTCCATTGTTACCTCCATTGCTTCTGGTTGTCCCTCCCTCCTTCTTCTTAGGGCATTCACGAGCAAAATGATCCTTGGATCCGCACGTGAAGCATGCCTTCTTCTTTGGTTGAGTGCAATTTGGGGCGATATGACCCTCCTGGCCACAATTATAGCAAACTCGTTTCCCCATCAAGCACGCACCCTTGTGAAATTTTCCGCATGTCGCACATGCTTCAAACTTTTTGTTTTGCTGGTTACCCTGATGGTTTCCAGCTCCCCCGTTCCCATTCCACTTCCTCTTCAAGCTGTTGTTGTTGCTGTTGTTGTTGTTATTTCCACTGCTGCCACCTCCATTCTTCATTTCATTCTCATTCTTCTTCTTCTTTTGTTCCTGGTTGAATTTGGTCACCGCCTCTCCTCCACCTTCAGCGAATATTGCTTTCTCCATTACTGCTGCAAATGTCTTCAACTGGAACAGGGAAACTCTACTGTACAGCCAGGGCTTTAGTCCCTGTTCAAACCTCTTCGCTTTGCGTTCGTCTGTGCTAACCTGATATGGCGCAAACCTCGCCAACTCGTTGAATTTTGCGGCATACTCGGATACCGTCATCGTCCCTTGCTTCAGCTCCAGAAACTATACTTCCAGCTGACTCTTTGAACTCTCCGGGAAATAGGTCTCGAAGAACAGTTCCTTGAACCTATCCCAGGTCATCACTCCTGGCCCTTCACGAGTTTTATTGGCCTGCCACCAATAACTAGCTTCTGCTTTCAACATGAAAGTTGCGAAAGCAGTCTTCTGCTCATCCCCTACCCTAGCGACATCGAACACCTTCTCTATTTCCATAATCCAGGTTTGTGCTTCGACTGGATTCATGGACCCACGGAATTCAGGTGGTCCAACCGCCTTGAAATCCTTAAACGTTGAGCCTTGGTTTTGAGGTTGATTCTGCAACACTCCTGTCAATAGTGCCACTAGTTGTTGAACGGGATTCGCATCAACATTGTCGTTAGCTTCTTCGGTGGTTCTCTGTCGTGTTGGTTGACGTCTGGGAGGCATTTTCTGTTAAAGAAAACATCTATTAGGCCATTACTCAACTTCTTTAAGTATTTCTAATTAATTTGCCTCTACAAAAGAAATAACCACATAGCACATAACACTTTGAATAAAATAATAACTTTTATTTATTCATAACTTTTGGAAAACATAACACAATAGCATCTCTGCTATCTACATTACTTTCCTGAACTACAAAAGTTTCAGGGCAACATCATCATTATCATATCCCATGGTTACTTAACACTAGGGATTTACACATTATTTAATACATATTACGTGCATTACAGGCACACTTTCTACGATGATCTATTAAGATACTTCTTAGCCCTATCACGTTCTTCCTCCATGACTCGAAACATCGTTCTTCGATCTAACACAAATGATGGCAGCGTCTCGAACTGAATCGGATATCCCATAACTCGATCTTGAGCTCGATTAATTGCGGTGTCGAATACTTTGTCCATTTCTTCCATCTTCATCCTTTTTGCCTGTGAACTCCTTACTGCTCTTCCAGTTCGTTGATAAGCTTCTTCGTATGCATCTTCAGCTCTTGCCCTCTTAGCCACTTCTTCTCTCAGCCTGCTCTTCAGTTCAGCAACCATCTCGATCAATTGTTCCTTCTCTCCTTCAGTCTGTGTTAGTTTCTCCTCGGCGTTTGTCAGTCGTTCATCACGATCCTGGATCTCGCCGTCTTTTTGTGTAATTGTAGTCTGTTGTTCAGCTACTATCTCCTGTAACTCCTCCACTGTATCTTGTAGTTCCACGTTAAGGTCGTGCACTTCACCATATACACGGCCAGCTATCGAGTTAAACGGAATCCTTTCCTCCTCATCCTCGTCATCCTCATCCTCCTGGGGTAACTCAATGGGATCCTCCTCGTCTGTCTCCACATCATCATCCTCATCCTCAACTACTGTGACCAACGGGGTTGACTCCCGTGGCAATAGTGGTTCCCAAACTACCTGAACATCGCGAGGTTCCTCCTCTATAGGCATTTGAGGTCCTTCATCCCTAGCCTGACTGGATTCTCTGACATTAGTCATCCTGACAAAAAAATTTTAAAGTTTTAGTTATTAATCATTCTACTTGACACTCGCGAGCACATAAGTTATAAACACATAAGCACATAAGTGTTTTATTACTTCTTTCTTAAAACTCGATAAGAGTTAACTCCACTATCTTTTCAAAAGGTTACTACCTAAGGCTTTTTCCCCCACCTAAGGTTCATAACCTAAAGCTTTGATACCAACCTGTGACACCCCCAAATCCTGGTACTTCATTTCCTCAAGATTTGGTGTTCACGTAATCAAAACATTCATTACTAACTACCCAATTGATAAAATTGAATAAATAAAACCTGCCCATATAGGATTAAACTTAAATAAAAATCTCCCAGGTTATCTAACCTTTACAAACATTCATTCATTCATGCGGAATAATTAAAATAACATTCATTACAATCTTTAAACAAGTCTGAAAATAAACTATTCAATCTATTACAGGTCTTCAACATTGCTTAATCTTTCCTTTCCCTTTACTGGTGCTAGGTATATCACCAGTTTCAACCTTAGTTGTAAGAAATTTTACAGGCAAGAGTGAGCAAACAAGGCCCACTTGAAATAACAATAAGTAAATCAGTTAACTTTACATCATGTACCAACATTAGGTTTAATAGAACTGAACAATAAATTCTATTACTTTTTAAAAACTGTAATCAATTACTGAGGGTCTAATGACCACGAATCATGTCCACAGTTATAAGAAATTTTTCAACTTAAACTTTAACAGTCATTAGACTATAAGGACTTCACGTACTTAGGGGGATCAACCCTTCGTACAATGTATTATGCACAATCATTTCAACGCTAAGCGTAACCTCTTATAAAAGAGTTGTTCTTCTCAGTATTTAGAATACAAGTCCGTACCAAAGTGAGTTTGGTTTGGATACATCACGGGGTAATTTAGAATTCAACGGTAATCAACTAAGGGTTAGTTGATTACAAACAACATAACTGTATACTATGGAATAATCATAGTTGAATTGATATTTATAAACTAACATCATGCTTTAGGAATAATTTAATAGCATAATCATGGAATAATCATAACATGCATCCTCATAAACCAATAGATACACGAGCTTAATCAACAATAAACAATCTAACTCTACGAAAGTGTAAAGTTAGCAATTTGTACAATTGAACTGGAATTAAAGCGATAATGTGTTTAACGAATTCAAACTTGCACAATGAAGTTTTGAGTTAGAGAACTTGCATAAGTATAACATAACAGTGAAAAGTAACCTTGCTGAATAATAAAGTAGAAAGGGTTAGGGAACTTGCCTCGCGTGTAGGTTAAATAATTACTATTCACGTTCACCCCAAGTCCTACACATACCATATGCATTGACAATACACATTAGTTACACTAACATTACCTTTATGAGTTCCTTTATTACTCTTAGTATAGCTACTAACTAAGTTTAAGTTTAAACAACAACACATCTTTCATGAACATTACTTTTTTTAGCTTTATTACAACTACTTAAATGATCATGCCATTGCACCACGTGTACATTAACAACTTAATACAACATCCTAATACATGTTCAACATGTTATCATTAAGTTATACTAATACCCAAAGGGTTGCACTTGCATTCGTGCATCTCGACGCCCTCCGATTGGCTCCAAATACACAACAGTCCTAAAGATGGCCATTTTGACAACTGTTACATATCTCAAATTAACAAACATAAAGAATGAAAGTTGTAGGTCTACTCTTCCTCTTTCCGAATCATCTTGAATTACCTAAATCGGAGTTCGTATGAAAAAGTTATGGCCGTTTTACTACAGGAGGTCAAAACTGCCCAACTAGGTCACTTTTCCGGCGCCGGGGCGCGGAACAGTGGCGCTGGGGCGCGAGCTACGGCGCTGGGGCGCGAGCTACGGCGCTGGGGCATGAGCATCAGCGCTGGGGTGCGAGCTTCAGCGCTGGGCGCGAGCTACGGGCCCATTTTTGACGCCAGGGCGCGAACCTTGGCGCCAGGGCGCGAGATTTGGCGCTGGGGCGTGAATTTTGACGCTGGGGCGCCGAAACTCACAGAAACCAACCACGAACAACTAAATTTTCTGTCTATAACTTCAATTCCAACACTAATTGACATGAATAACTAATACAAATTACACATAAACTTCACCGAGCATACAAATACTAAATTAACACAACTTAAACCATAATTTTAGAAAATTAAATACTAGAATAACATATTTTAAAACCCAAAAACTCCATTTTTGATATTTTTCATAAAAATCAACACTGTGATTTTGTTATTCAACCAAAACAGAAATTTCAAAGCATCATAATTATGTTTTTACATACTCTATCAATTCTAACAATCAATTTATCCATTTAACAACAATTAAAACCTTAATTTCTATTTTAAAATAGCCATATTCATACATATTGTCATATGAACACTCTGTAATATATTTTCTTCCACAAAACACATATATGCATGAACTAATTTCTCTATAATCATATATAAGTTCATAGAACAACCATATAATCAATAATCATGCCAAACCATATACATAACAACAATTTATCTTTTATAAAATTTTCACAGAGACTTTTTGGGAAGAAGAAAACTAAATTTTTAAAGAAAGAACTAGAGCTCCTACCTTGGATTATGAAAGATGATGACACTATCCCTTTTTCTCCAAATCTTTTCTCCAAAACCTGTAAAATTCTCTTAATTCTCTCAATTTTTCTCTTAGTTTTCTTCTTTTCTTCTTCTTCTTTCTCTGAGTTTTTCTCTTTTTCTCTCCTTTCTCTCTCCTCTAATCTTACGTAAAATATTATAACGCATATAAGATATAATTATAATAATTATATAATATAAGTACTGACATAAGTTATGTCAGTTACATAAGTTTTAAAAATCAAAAGCCTTAAGGCTTGTTTGGCTAGCATAATAAAAATAACCCATTAATCCTTACACCTTGTTTGGTAAACTGAATTAAAACAAATTGATTAATCCTTATACCTTGTTTGACAAAACTAAATTAAACCATTTTAATAACTCCTTTATAGCAAGGTTATTAGTCACACCTTTATTAAATTAATAAATCAATTAAACATTAATCTATTAAATTACTTTAACACATAAACAATTATAATTCTTTTTACAATTATAATTTCATTTAATCAACTAATATTTCAAACTACAATTTCTCATTTAAATATTATTATTTATTTAAAATCATTATAAGCTCTCTAGCTTATTAAATTAAACTCCATTATTATAAAATCTCATAATAATTAATTTATTTAGCTCCTTAATTATTTACTCAACAAATAATTAATTAAATCACATCAACTCAAATTGCCATATAATTCAATAAATATTTAATATTGCCAATAAATATTTAATATTTAATATTTAATTATTTATTCAACAAATAATTAAATAAACCACATCACTCAAATTGAACAATTATTTATTCAACAATAACATATCCAATAAATATTTATATAAACCAATAAATATTTATAACTTACATCTAAAAAAAAATATGGAATGTTACACTTGGGGTGCTAATTTTTCAAGAGAAAACGGCGAGGAAGCCCTGCCCAATTTGCTCTGCACTCATCCCATGCATTGTACTTTCCCCTTTTAAACACTTGTGAGCTCATATATAGCCTCTTTTGTATCCACAAAAGCTAGTGTTTACCCACTCTAAAGATATAGAATCCTTTTTTAGCAGTCAACTGTAAGCCTTCTCACACACTTTAGAGTCTTTATCTTCATCTTTGCACACACCCTTCTACACGTTGAGAGTCGTGTTACTTGCTTTTGCCCGGGCTCCGGTCCGTGATTTCATTCCAGTCTGTATATATATATATATATATATATATATATATATATATATATATATATATATATATATTGACTAACATTATCGAGTTATGCCTCGATTGAGCCTAGACTTCGGTCTGGAGCGTTTAATTTCTTTTGTATATATATACATTTATATATATGAATTGCGTGTCGAACTCTGTTCGATGAGCCTTGACTTCGGTTTGGAGCGTTTAATTACTTTTGTATATATATACATTTATATATATGAACTGCGTGTCGAACTCTGTTCGATGAGCCTAGACTTATGTCTGGTGCGTTTAATGGCTTTCTTATATATATATATATATATATATATATATATATATATATTTATATATATGAACTGCTATCGAACTCTATTCGGTGAGCCTGGATTTCACATCTGGTGCGTTTACTGCTTTAATATATATATACTTATATATATTAACTGTTGTTGGACTCCGTCCGATGAGCCTGGATTTCACATCCGGTGCGTTTACTGCTTTATATATATATATATATATATATATATATATATATATATATATATATATATATATATATATTAACTGTTGTTGGACTCCGTTCGTATATATTAACTGTTGTTGGACTCCGTTCGATGAGCCTGAATTTTATATCCAGTGCGTTTATATGCTATATATATATATATATATATATATATATATATATATATACATTTCGTCCCACCTGGAGTTTACTTCGTGGTGGTTGACCGTTTTTACAGCTTTCTGTCCATTTCGTCCAGCCTGGAGTTTCCTCCGTGGCGGTTGATAGCTTTTACAACTTTATTTATATTTCTGATCCCCCATGGATGTGCTTCGTGGTTGGTGATCATGTATGTATATATATATATATATATATATATATATATATATATATATATATATATATATATATATTTACAGCTTTTATATATATACCTGCTTACTGCGTTTATATCAATTGCGGCATCATGTGAGCCTAGGAATCATGTGATCACAGATTCAGTCCCCTGAATCTAGATTCGGTTCCCGTGACCATTTCAACTATTAGCAGCTTGTAAATTTATCTGTGATGTTTGGATTTTCTCAGATGGTTTTCATACCCACGAGGAATTCAGCACCTTTTTGTACATTTATTTTTGTACGGATGCCTCGCATCTGTCAAATAAAATCAATCCAGCTGAGCACGTAATAAAATGGGAGTGTAAAAGGTCTCAATTACTATTGAGCATCAGGGTTTGAAAAAACCTCTTTTATAAAACATCACTGCCATATCTTGCTTAAAATTGAATTTTTACATAAAATTCAAACCCTGTGTATATAGGTGCGAATGAGGTCTCACACTACTTCCAAATAACAGCACATTGATCCACACACACACACACACACATTCAGATAACAATTTCTTGAAAAGAGGCTGTCACCGTGGTAACACGGATGTCGGGGGGTGCCTAACACCTTCCCTCCACATAACCAAGTCTTCGGACCCTAATGAATCTCAGTTTCACCGACCCGCTTAGCAGTGTCACATCACTGGATCAATGTGCAAACCTTTTCTCGATTGTGTTGGTACAACCATTTAAAAAACCAACTGGCGACTCTTAACAGTCCATCGTCGACATTATACATGTCGGACCTTTTTCACTTGTTTTTTCAAACAAATCTCACCTAAAATGAGAACACCAAAGAACAAGTAACGGAAAGGGACAATTAAAAATCTCGGCGTCGACAGGTGGCGACTCTGCTGGGGACTCCAGTAAGAGGACTTAAGCCGTTATTACAATTTTTTCAAAATTGTTATCTGCTTGTGTGTGGATATTGCATTTACATTTTATGATAAATGTGTACGAATGCATTTCCTTACTTAGTGCTTCGCACTATAAACTGCTTGTGATATTAATGCTTCGCACCATATCTGCTTGTGATATTAGTGCTTCAGACATGTCATCATTTTCATACGGTAAGACGCGATGTATGTGAATGTATGCTGTATGGTCCCTACACCAGGAGGCTATCCCGTCGGTGTTTGATTACTGGACTCGTGACAAGACTAATTCTCCGAGGCTCAGGAAAGGCACCACCCAAATTCGCTTCAGTTGAAAGACCGGATTAACTTCCTGTCAAGTAGATTGCGATGATTTGGGAACCTCCATGCCAAAAAGCCGTGAGAGTAACCTAAGATAGGTCAGCCTCTGATAAATCCAAAACGGAGGAAAGTCTCTTCATGCTCTCATTTCAAATTACTTGTAAATCATAATTACTTGTAATTATCTTCCATATCTATCTCCATGTAATGAGAAATATTAAGAAATGTGTACACATACATGCTACAAACAGTTGACATCCGTTTTGCAGGATAAAATTCCTAAACTGGACACATCATATAGCATGTTATTATCCACCTTCCCTAAAGACTAAACTATGCAAGTCTTTTGCAGGGAATCAATCGGACCTACCACCCGTTCAAAGTCCAAAAAGGCAACATGCCTACAGTCAATCATGTCGTCATCCGACCAGACCGAACTTAATCCAGTTTCTCGCAAAGAATTCGACGGATTAAGCAAACAGATTACAGATTTGGCTGTTTTACTAAAAGAATTACACCAGTCTACACAGGGTCAGAAAATACCTATACATGCTGAATCCTCCACATAAGGAGGAACCCAGGTCATTATAATACCTGAACTGCAGTTGGATCCGACCAACAAAACTCATTATGCTGCCCATCCCACTGGAGACCCAAACACTAGTGACATCAAAAAGAAAGTCCTCCAAATGGAAGAGACTCTTCGCATTATCAAAGGAATTGGAACACACATGAGTGTTTTATATGCTGATTTGTGTATTTTCCCTGGTATTCATTATCTAGAAAAGTTTAAGACTCCTAACTTTGAAAAATATGACGGGTTAGGAGATCCTTACACACATCTAAAGGTGTTTATTGGAGAACTGGGATCTTATGCAGAGGATGAAAAACTCAGAATGCAACTGTTCCAAAAAAGTCTAACTGGAGAAGGCCGTTCGTGGTACACAAGATTAGACAATTCAAAGATCCATAGTTGGGAAGAGCTAACACATGCTTTCCTCACCCAATACAACTTTCAATCTCAAATGGCTCCTGATTGGTATCAAATTACCAAGATCAAGAAACAGTCTAATGAGTCTTTCAAAGAGTATGCTCAGAGGTGGAGACGCCTGGCTGCCCAAGTTAGTCCTTCCATGACAGAATCAGAGATGATCATGACTTTCATATACATACAAGAAGGACCTTTCTATGAAAGAGTTTTAGCCGACATCAGAAAGCCATTTTCTGAAATGGTCAAACATGGGGAGATGGCTGAAATGTGATTGAAATCTAGAAAGATTCAAGACCTAGCTGCACTCAAAGTTGTTGCTGATCACATCCAATCTGGAAATTATGGGAACAACCCCCAGAGGGTCCATAAAAAGAAAAAGGAGGATGTTTTCCTGATATTACAGGGTCAAAAAGGCAATCAGAACATGCCTATCCAGAGGAGAAATTACACTCCCTTTCAAGCACAGTCTTCAAATCCTCCAGTACCAAAATGTGGAGAAGCCAAATGCCCTCTAGTATTCACACCCTTAGGGGACACCCTCGAGAACATTCTCAATCTTCTAACAACACAGAAGAAAATCACGCATCTGCTTCCACCAGCCAGCCCTAATGGACGGGGTTTTAATGCTACTCGAAAATGTGCTTATCATGCCGGGGCACCTGGACATGATACTCAGGATTATTGGGCCTTGAAACATAAAATCCAAGACCTGATAGGCAATGGTGAAATCGTGGTGGCCAAACCCGATCAGCCTTACGTTCAAGACAACCCTCTTTCTCAGCACAAGGAAGAAGAGGTCAACATGATCAATTGGAGCAGCAGACAGAGTTCCAATTTCAGCTGTGAATCCTCCCAGACCCCCAAAGATGGTGATGACAGATGGGATTATGCTAAGTTCCAATTCACAATCCAACGAAAGATAAAAGCTCTCTGTAAACAAATTGAGCAATTGGCGAAACTGGTGACTTATCAGCATCAAGTGACTCGTCAACTAATCAGTCAGGAGCATGCCAGTCTCCTACCTATTGTCATAAATATTCCCTCTTCACATTCAGAAAATGAAATACTGGAAGACAAAGTGACAAAGAGAGCGAATGCTAAGGCCCGTCGGGATTTTGCCAACAAAAGGGAATTCACACATTTGGGCCAACCTATGGAGGAAATCCTTCATATGTGAATCAATGAAGGAAGAATTAGTTCCCTTCTACCTCCAATCAATCCCCGTTCAGGACGATACAACTCTGAGGGAGTATGTCAATATCATTCTCAATCTCATGGTCACATCACAGAAGAATGCTGGGCACTTCGCCACCTTATTCAAAATTTAATCGACAGTGGCGTACTGCGCCTGGCAGATAACGACACTGTGTTACGGGCAAGTGAGGATTCAGGTCCTACTAAGTGGAAGAGTGTAGTAGCAGTCATATCCGCTGAAAATGATGGGGTTAACAAAACACTTGTCATGCCAGTAATTCAACTCAAGGGAATCAACAATCCTTTGAAAGTGGCCGCTCCCGAGCCAATCAACTTGTCGTGCAGAGCACAATAACCTATTGTTAGCTTGCGCACAGTTTCGTGGAATTATAGAGAAGGTGAAGGATCCACGTCGCATACAACTGCTGCAGTGTCGAAGGAGAATCCACTGTATCTTCGCTAACGAGTAATAAAGCCTGTCATCAAGTCTAAGGGGAAAGTACCCATTGAGAAGATTGAAAATTTCCTCCGCACTATGGGTCATAACGAAGCCAAGGTGGTTTTAAGCTTGAAAGAAGCTCCACAGCAGATATCAATCTTGGACTTGGTCCTGACTTTCGAGAATCATCGGAAGGTCTTGTTAAAGGTTTTAGAAGAAGCCTATCTACCGACATCAGTTGATACGAAAAAGTTTCAACATCTGGTTGATCACATTTTCAACAACAATGTGATATCCTTCACTGATGATGACATACCGCCCGAGAGGACCGGTCATTTCAAACCGTTGCACATTACGGTCTTATCCTCCAGATATATGGTGGCTGGAGTTTTAATAGATGGAGGTTCCTCTCTAAATATCTGCCCATACGCTACCTTGGTGAAGATGAATATCAATCCCAATCAAATTCGGAGTAGCCATACCATTATCAAAGCTTTTGATGGATCCCGCCGTAACTCGGTCGGAGTAGTTGAGCTGCCAATTGAGATTGGTCCTCATACATTCTGCGTATCCTTCCATGTGCTCAAGATAGATTCGGGATACAACCTGCTCTTGGGACGACCATGGATTCACATGGCAGGGGCAGTCCCCTCCACTCTTCACCAACAGTTGAAATACATCATCAACAGTAGCCTGGTCACAGTCAACGCTAAACCGGAGATTCATCAGCACGGGGACATGCCGTTCATCAATGCCAATAAGGATGTTGAGCCAATTAGTTTTCATGCTTTGGAAATAAGAAATACCCAATACCATGCTATTGGAACGTCACTGCCCGAACCCCAGATTTCTGCCGAGGTAATGTCGGCCTCTCAAGAAATGATGTCGTTGGGTCATAAACTGGGACAAGGGTTGGGTAAAGATTGCCAGGGTATTAAGTACCTTATTCGCTTAACCCAGCAAATTGGGATAGCTGGACTAGGCTATTCTGCCAGCTCTAGTCACAGGAATCCTCATAAGCATCAGCAGATTCCTTCAGCTTCAACCATACGGAGTTTAGCTTCGCCTGCAAGCTCCGAGTCCGCACAACCTCCCGTAAAGGTGCCAGCCAATATAATAGCGATGTTATTTCCCAAGTCGGTACCGGTGAAGGAGAAAGAAATCTTTGTTCCAGATCTCGCAGTGGAGAAAGAGGAACGAAGAATCAAGCAAGACGTCATGCGGATGATGTCCGGCATACGGATCATCGTTCATGATGAGCATACCAACAGATACACCCCAGACGATGATTGCCCAGACGTAATGGCTATCATTCGGGATAGGGAAGATGATGATAATCCCTCTATCACTGCGGTCCACCCGAAATTTGCTCTTGCCAATTGGAACATCATTCCTTGCATTGGTCGTCAAGGGTAAAGCGGGCGGAAACTCTTTCTGCCCTATAGATATAATAACTGCTTACTTTTCTGTACAGTATTAGCGGTTTATTTTGCCAGTATATGCTAATACTATGTATGATCAACACATTTCATATATACTAAGTGAAAGCATATTTTGTTTCAGGACTCTGAATTTAGATGTGCTTGTACTTGCTGATACGGTGCCTCTTCTCCACAAGGATTGGACCTTTGATGTTGAGATGAATTCAGCCTTGGTGGATATACAGGATAACATTGAGGTGCCTCCAGAAATTCAAGAATGGGTCAAAGACAAACCCAAATATCTGCAAGATGGATCTACACCCCCTGAGGCGAGCCCGACTGAGAAAAGGTGGATCCATCGATTTGCTATGAAATTCTACCTGAGTGGAGATGCGCTCTACAAAAGAGATGCAGCATTAGGTCTCCTCAGATGTTTAGACAAAGATCAAGCCCAAAGGCTTATGGATGAAATCCATGGCGGAGTCTGTAGCCCCCACATGAGTGGCCCCCTCCTTATCAAGAAAGTCCTCAGGACAGGATATTATTGGCTATCTCTCAAAGCTGATTGCAATGACCATGTCAGGAGATGCTATCAGTGCCAGATTTATAGGAATGCTATACACGCCCCTCCACAGGAACTTCACATTATGAGTTCACCTTGGCCCTTCTCAATGTGGGGAATGGACGTTATCGGGCCCATTGAGCCTAAAGCCAATAATGGTCATCGATTTATCTTCACCATGATCGACTACTTCACCAAGTGGGTAGAAGCAGCCTCCTTCCCCAGGGTTACTAAAGAAGTCATCATTGCTTTCATCAGAAACAATGTAATTTGTCGATATGGACAACCAGAGGTGATTGTGTTCGACAATGCCAAGAACCTTAACAACAAAATGATGGAGGAATTATGCAGTAAATTCCACATCAAACATCTCAACTCAGTCATCTATCGTCCGAAGATGAATGGTGCTGTTGAAGCGGCTAACAAGAAAATCAAGAAGATTATGCAAAAGATGTCCACCAATCACAAAAATTGGCCTGACCTATTGCCTCTGACTTTGTTAGCCTACAGAACCTCAATGCGCGCTTCCACTAGGGCAACCCCCTACGCATTAACCTATGGGATGGAAGCGGTACTCCTCATAGAAGTTGAGATGGAATCCCTCACAGTATTGATAGACACTCAGTTGGATGAAGACCAATGGGTACAAGATAGGTATCACAAATTGGCTTTAATAGACGAAAGGCGAACCGCGGCTATCTTCCATGGTCAGTTATTTCAACAAAGGATAGCCAGATCCTACAACAAAAAAGTTCGGCTACGGCAATTCAGACAACATGACTTGGTTTTGAAGAAAATCTTTGACAACCAAGATCAGTCTAAGGGAAAATTCGCTCCTTATTGGGAAGGCCCGTTTATTGTCAAGGAAGTATTGACAGGAGGTGCTCTTAGAGTGCAAGAAATGGACGGCGATGAATTTGCACAACTCATCAACTCGGACACCGTGAAACGATACTATGTCTGAAGTTACCATCAAGTAAACATCCTGGTGGTAGACCATCAGGTCACCAGTTATTTCGGTTCTTTAAACCTTTACCATAAACAACTTTTCTACACTTCGCCCCTCAGGGAAACATACCTTTCAAGCCAACAGCCTGGCTCTCCTTTGCGCTCATGCAACTTAGGTCATCCCACCACAGATTGAACCTCTTGCGTTTACAGTTTGGCTACCCATACCTGGGATCAAACTTTTCACATGCAGTTTATCCTCAACCTAGGATTAAACTTTCTCTTCTCTGCACTCTGACCTGCACATGGGATTACGCTTTTCATCTCGCCCTGAGGGGCGAACTACGTCGACCTGATCTCCTCTTCAATAGGAGTACGTAGGCAACCATTTCATATGGCCCGGTCGCAATAAAACAAAAACAACAAAAATATTTCCACCCTTTTCCTTACAAAAACAAAAATAAAACAAACATTCCCACACCATTCCTGCCACATACAGCGTTGAACCTCTTACATCAGGTTTGAACTACGCAGACCTGATCTCCTCTTCAATAGGAGTAAGTAGGCAGCCATTCATGGTACGATCTTACCCCCTACCAAAACATAAACCCTTGTCAGTTGGTACTGGGATCATCCTTCAAACTACTACATTTCATTCAGCTTCAGACCAAAGGGATGGAATTACCTGAACTACTCCCAACTAGGAGATTCGGCGACCGTCTAAGCTGCGGTCATACCTTGAAGAGAAACAACAATCCATAAGAGATGGAATTAACTAGGCTTCTCCTAAATAGAAGTACTCGCGACCATCTGTGGTGCGGTTAATCTCAGAGAGGAAAGCCATACTCCTCTCCTCATTTCCATACAGAAACCAGTTCCAAGACACCAAAGATGGCAGGGATACATCCAGATCGATGATCCATTCTGAACTATCCAGAGACAACTCAATGTTTATCCACCTAGGAGAAATTCAGAATACATCAAGATCACAAGTCCTGAAGCAGCATGCAAAATATCAAGCAAGTAGCAAAGCATATCTAAAAGGGAAGTGATCAAAAATATATTTTCCTGCCATATATATAATGTTGTTTGATATACACAATGTAAACTGTACATGACAAAATGGCTAAGCTAGTCTGTGCAGGAAAATACAAGATCATCTACAAGTCAGGGTATATGTGAGCTAACAAGCCCAACATGGCGTCCCTCTCAGAAGATGGAGGTGAAGCTGTGGTCTCCTGTATGAGAATATCCACACGACCTATTAGATCTGCAACCATCTACATGGTGACCATATGATCATCAATATATGCGCTCATCTCTAAGATCATGCCAGTGGTAAGGGACCTCACTGCAGTGCTATCTGTGATGGCTACATCCCGGGCAGAAATGGCGATATCCCGCTCAACTATCACTGCATCTCTGGCTGATATAACCTCATCCCGCTCAACGACGGTGGCATCTCTACGAGCCAATGCCTCGTCTCTCTCTAATAGAGCGGCCTCCCTCCCATCAAGAGCAGTCGACATCATAGATCGAATCTGATCTCTCTCAAAGGTCATCAGATGAAGACTCTACTCTAAGTACTATGCCGAGTGCTGAATCATAACAGTATTGGTACTAGGAGAATCTGGAAGAAATGCTGGCAACCCAGCAGTGGGCTCCTCCTCGATGTAGGTATCAATGTCCTCCATGGGCTCTACATCATCTAACTCACACTCTGGTACTGCAAATACTGTTGCAGCCAATAAAATCTCTGTCTCCATCCACGCGGAATACTCTGCGGAATAACCAGGATGACTGACAAAAAAAGGCCGCTACCTCACGTTGATCCCAGCAGGCGTATACCCGAGATCGGTCCTCTGTTGAGAGGTACCGAGAAGCTGAACGCTGACCTGTCGCCCCCTCAAAAGGATGAAAATCCTGGAACTGGTCAAACTGCGACATCACGGCCAATGGGTAATAAGTGGTCACTCCCCTCAAACCAGCCAGAGGGAGATAGTCCATGCCCAGAGCATGAGTAAAGCTGTATGGTGAGCTAAGCCCCGAACATGGCAATATGCTAAATGGATCTCTGATATCTGCCAAGAATGTGGACCAGGGCAGAGCATCTATACACTCTGATGGCTGAAAAGAGTATGACATAGCTACATCATGGGTGAAGCAGTACCCATACCGTCTAAGAGTGCCAATCGGTCTCAAGTGTGACATGAACCAGACATATAGCATGACTGAGCTACCTGTGAACACTCCTGTAGGATACGTGCAACAATACGATGCCGACCGCAGCATCTCTGCTACAATCATAGGTACAATGGTACGACCCTCCCTGAGAGCTCTCACGACCATGATAACGCCTATATCTATCTCATCCATATATCGCGACATATACATATATGACAATACACATAGCATCAGTACGTCAACTCTGGCCAAACGCCAATGATCCTCCGGTGCGGTGAAATCCCCAAAATGTCGTGAATAGCTATCCTCTGAGCCAAATCTGTCATACAAAAAATGCTGGGATATCACGTGGCCAGATGTCAACTCATCCTGTACTACTCTGTGCCTCAATCCTGTGAGAGTCATGAATCGTCTACTCATGTCTCCTAAAGCCAGATGCACGCAAGGTCTGTCTAAAGGCAGCATCGTCAAACGTGCATACTTCTCTAGAGTAGGAGTTAACTCATGGGTGCCGAATCGGAATACCTGCCTATCCGATAGCCAATGCTCTATCATCCCGTCCACAAATCCTGCGAGAACCTGAAAAGTCAAAAAGGTCATGGTATGCTGCAATAAATGATCTACAGTCACCCTGTCTGGTGGTGACATGCTATCATACCACGATCGCATACCCGACGCCATCACTGACGGTGGGATATGATCTATACGGCTAACTGTTGAAGAAGACATCTGTGCGGGTCGTGTCATAAGACCATCCAGGGGTCAATGCCGAATATCTATGGACATACATACATATGCATAACATGATACATGCATAACAGATAATAGATGGCAATATGATATAGGGAATGGAAATACTGTGCATACATTCCTAAGTATATCATCATCTAATACATCATCTCTGTACAGCTACAAATACAGGGAAATGGGGCACAGACGCCCTACTACTAACAGAGGCCTATCAAAAGATATAACGAGAATATACATCAGAAGAAGACCAGGGTCTCAATATCCACATCATCAATCCTGTCCACCTGATATAACTCCTCATAAGTCACTGGATCTCTATCAACTGGGATGTCAGGCCTATAAAGAGGAGGATCTGCGCCGGCAAAACTGAATGGGTCGTCCGAGGGGCCAACGCCTGAGCTGGAAGGAACAAATGACTCTACCTCTGCTGGATCTCTGCCCAAATGCTGGATAAATATATGTGCCCGATCTAACTGTCGGGTCAAGCCATCAATCTGGGTCATATGAGTCGGAGCTCAGACACAAGCTACCAAATCCGTCATCATCAAGGATCCTGGAACCATGTCCCCCATAAACTGTGTGGCGCGGGACTGGGCTCCAATAGTGCGAGGGAACCACCAACGCTGGAATATCTCCTGAGTACATGGACCCTCTGACAATGCAAATTCGTCAACCCTCAACAACGGAATATCAATGGCGGGTGACTGTGATACGGGCCAAGAACGCCTAGCAGGAGGTAAGATCGGTATACGAATCTCCCCTGTGGTTCCCCTGATAGCACGCTCTCCTAAATAGAGCTCCCAGCCTCCATCCGTGAAGAGAGGAACTCTTCTGGTGAAAATCGCATACTCGGCTCCTATCGGGTATCCATCCTCAAAAGTCACGGTCAGGTGTTCCCTGGAATAGGGAAGCCATGTGATGGTGTCGACCGTCAGCAACTCCAGCTGCATACGGTAATAAGTGAATCCCTTAGCTACAAGGACCTCTGGCAGAATCGAATGGTGCCATCGTCATCCTCGTGGATAGGTGTCTAAACCTAACACACTCACGGGACGCAAGCATGGAAGCCTCTCATAGGCCCAGAACTTCCAATACAATAAAAAAGTATATCTGCTATCAGTTAACACTCTTAACCTATAAGGAGGAAACGATAAGACAAATACTCACCAGCAGAAACGGGTAAAATCCTAGCCAAGTCTCGGTCAAACCCTGTGAGCGCATACGCATGCCCCAAAGGAAATAGGCAAAGGTATAGGAGCCCCAATCATACTCTCCAATACGATCCACATCACGTGTAGCGCTGATCAAAGCGAAAGATACTATGGAAGAGTTATCTGCTATGAAGCAGCCCCGAATGATCATCAGGAACAATCGCCGCAGAACGCGATCCCTGATCCTGACATCATCAGACATGGGCTCACTCAATAGCCCGCTCATAGCATCTAAGCTCAAAGGACTCATAGCATCTAAGCTCAAAGGATCTGAACGGACAGTCCTGCCTTTGAGCGCCGCCGCCAGAACTCCTAATAAGGATCTAACGGCAGTAGGGGTAATATTTGCCATGCAAGGCACTGGCTCCCCTCCAAACTCCATACCTGTGATAAATCGCAAATCCATAGGCGTCATCATCACCTCGCAATCCAGCAGATGGAGTGACTGAGTCTGATGAAACCATCGCTCAGACAATATCCTGAGATAACCCCACGAACAATGACGGGGAAGGATGGAGAAAAATGCCCCAAATCTCCACTCATGCACTACCGCTCTATAGTCAGGATGAAGCGCCTGGTATATGGAGTGAATGCTGAACCAGTTCCCTCAAGGATGTGTAAAACCAGGGACCTGCATGAAATGCAGATCAACATCAAAAC
This sequence comes from Panax notoginseng, assembly GCA_016801055.1. NCBI lineage: Eukaryota > Viridiplantae > Streptophyta > Magnoliopsida > Apiales > Araliaceae > Panax > Panax notoginseng. The sequence continues at coordinate 88,174,073 of CM029022.1, read as the reverse complement.
CCTTTAATCCTCATCAATAGGAAAGAAGAAAGATCAAAGTCTAACGTCATACCTCGTTAGCATGTAAATACATCGATGGATGTCTGCCCAAATCACCCAGCAACTCTGGGTTCACCACCTGAATGCTTGGAAGCTCCCTACGAGGGATATGTGCAGCAGGAACGGGGTCCTCTATCGAAATATCCGCCTCCTCGTCCTCAACGTTTGGAACATCTACCTGAACAGGACGTATCACAGCCTCCACCAACCGACGAGGCTGTCTGACAGAATGAGGATGAGGCACTTCAGAAGCCCTCCGCCGTATACCAGAAGTAGTCCTATAGGAACTGCTCGGCTGATCCGAATCTATAATATCTGGACAACAAGTCTCCAAATCACCTCAAAAAGGGTGTGGTATTTCCTTACCTAGAACTTTCTAAAATGCATTCTATGACTATATGCATGCATGCATTTACTTTAACATATAATAGAGTTAAAAATGCATGACTACCCAATGCCTACATTTGGAAAAATTTTGCCATAGTCCCCTTTGAAAATAAGACTATCCACATGCATACAGGCATGTTTAGATGACCATTCAGTAGCAGACCTGCCCCAAAGTCATATACATAATATATGCATTAAAAATTAAAATCATCATGCATAAGGCCAACCTCAATACTAGGAGTACTTTGCCTTGCTACCTTATGCTCATTTGGACCTCAAATAGGACAAAAAAAATAGCAGAAAAAGGTGCCAATTTGACTGTCTCAAAAGTCAAATTTTTTCACATCATTATGTTCAGCATGGTTTAATACTAACATTTACTATGTTGAATATTTTTTATCAAGTCATTTCTATATACATAATCACTACCATGTGTTTAGATGCATTTAATGCGAAAAGTCAAAATCCAATGGACAGAAATGAGAGAAAATACAGGCATATTTTACCAGGATAGTGTAAAACACTTGTACGGTGACAGAATTTCCAGAAAGCAGCCCGAACTCAGCAGATCTGAAGATGGCTCACGGTTTTCTCTATGGGAAGCAAGTTGAAAGTGACTTGTGAAGACCAACCTGCAAGATTTATGATCCACGGTTGGCCGTAGGCTCATCTGTGGCTGTTGCAGATGAACCTACGGCACCCCTATGTGGGACCCACCCCTCCAGATCGGTCCAGTTTGAGTTGAAAAGAAGTTCTTGTAGATTAGCAAAGTCAAATCGGAAATAAAAACGCCATGCAATTGAGCAAAACTGCATACAATCCTGGTCCTCTCAGATTAGACTTTGAATCTGTACATCACTCATTGGTAGTCACCTGGGTACAAGGTATACCCTGCCAATGTTCCCAGTTGTCACAAATCACAGACGACAATACCTTATACAGGTCTGATGCCACCAACTCTGGGTCATTACCCTACGTGAAATCCCCGACGGGGGTTACAACGTGAGCCCTGACGGGGGTTACAACACATGCTCATTCGCTGACACATAAATCAACGAAGGTCAAGCAGCCTTGACGTTGTTTCAACCGATGGTAAGTAAACCCATTGAAGCATTGAAAGTTGTTCAATCATTGCGTACGTTTATATTCATCACTTCCCAGTGGATCCTCGACGGGGGTTACAATATGAAGTCACGGCAGGGGATTACCACGTACATGCAAGACGTTGACACACATATCAACGAAGGTCAAGCAGCCTTGACATTATTACAACCGATAGCGATTTAAACCTATCAGAGCTCTGGAGCTATTCGAGGTTTTCACACTGGACCGCTCATATTCCCCAGCGAATCCCCGGCTGGGGTCATAATGCACTGTTTCGGTGATCTACACACATCGGATGTCATGCAACCTTGACAATCTACCCACAAAGTTTCAGCCGTTGATTCACACGTCGACGAAGGGAATGTCAATAAAGAGGATAGATGATGGAATATGTTATGCACATCCTCAAACAGATCAAGCTTCATCCCCATAGATCTCTCACACATAAGAGGTACATCTTCGGGATCAAGTCATAATCGAATACACAGGACTTTGGTGATAACTCCAACATCAACATCCTAACAGATTCAGATTACACATCAAATCTAGTCATCATTGCCAACCCCCAGTTGAAGCAACAGGGAGCCAGCAATCATCCCTAGCATGTTGGGCTACAACCCCGTACACATGCATCATACATTTGCATCATGTTGCTATCCATAGTACCATGTTCGTCTTATTACGTTTCAAGTGTCTAGGATTCTTTATCCTACCTATGCATCGTCATGCATGAGTAAGATAAAGAGGGGCATCTGTAGACACTCAAAATTTTTTGTACTACTGTCACTAACATTGCAGGAGAGCAGATTCGTCTTTTAAGAGGGAACCCTGAAAGACGATCCATATCCGTACCGGATACTACTGGAAGTCCAGCATCAACCCCAGATCGCAATCTAGGAGTAACAATTCCAATCTCGGAGATAACCCCGAGGCATGCAGATCAATACCGGCACACACACCGGAGAAGACCGATTAATCTCGGAGATAACCCCGAGGTATCCAGTCTCAGTCCCAACCATAGGAATAGCCACCAACCTTGGTGATAACCCCAAGGAATGCAATTTTGGCAATAACCCCGGAAATGCTTGTTACAAGTGCGACCAGCTTCAATCTCGGCGCTCACAATGAGATTCACTGTACCAGCCCGGCAATAACACCGGGAAGACAGACACACCTCAAGGATGACAATGAGGACCTTCAACCAATTATAGCAGTCCAATCCCAGTGAAGCTGACCAACGTCTGCTTTATCAGCCCAATCCGGTAATAACACCGGTGAGGGGCAACATCGTCAGCTGACTAACACGATGCCACGCCACGTCGCCTCAACATATCTACGCAATAATGTCCTACAAGACTAATTAATCCCGAGTGACTATTGTACGAGATAACGGATGAAAGTTGAAGCTTGAAGACCGGAGGGCACCGTCCCATCTTCAATGACTTTGTACAAACTCTAATCCCATTATATCGTACAACTCTTGACAACGGCGGTCCAAAATAGGTCCTGTATACCTCAAACGGATGTCTGGATTGCACTTCGAAAAATCTGAGTGGACATTATAGTGCTCGAGTGCACGTACTTTGAGACGACCCGACCCGAAAAATCCAGGCCAACCCGGGTTTCCTTTGGTACACCTGCGGCTCAGCTGCAGGTACACCTACGGCTCAGTCGCAGGTACACCTACGGCTAATATGCCTATAAATAGAGGGCTTGGGGTGCTGATTTTTCAAGAGAAAAAGCCGAGGAAGCCCTGCCCAATTTGCTCTGCACTCATCCCATGCAGTGTACTTTCCCCTTTTAAACACCTGTGAGCTCATATATAGCCTCTTTTGTATCCACAAAAGCCAGTGTTTATCCACTCTAAAGATATAGAAGCCTTTTTTAGCAGTCAGCTGTAAGCCTTCTCACACACTTTAGAGTCTTTCTCTTCATCTTTGCACACACCCTTCTACACGTTGAGAGTCTTGTTGCTTGCTTTTGCCCGGGCTCTAGTCCGTGGTTTCATTCCAGTCTGTATATATATATATATATATATATATATATATATATATATATATATATATATTGACTAACATTATCGAGTTATGCCTCGATTGAGCCTAGACTTCGGTCTGGAGCATTTAATTGCTTTAGTATATATATACATTTATATATATGAACTGCGTCTCAAACTCTGTTCGATGAGCCTAAACTTCGGTCTTGAGCATTTAATTGCTTTTGTATATATATACATTTATATATATGAACTGCGTGTCGAACTCTGTTCGATGAGCCTAGACTTATGTCTGGTGCGTTTAATGGCTTTCCTATATATATAATTATATATATGAACTACTATCGAACTCTGTTCGGTGAGCCTAGATTTCACATCCAGTGCGTTTACTGCTTTAATATATATATATACTTATATATATTAACTGTTGTTGGACTCCGTCCGATGAGCATGGATTTCACATCCGGTGCGTATATATATATATATATATATATATATATATATATATATATATATATATATATATACATTTCGTCCCACCTGGAGTTTACTTCGTGGTGGTTGACCGTTTTTACAGATTTTTGTACATTTCGTCCCGCCTGGAGTTTCTTCCGTGGCGGTTGATAGCTTTTACAGCTTTATTTATATTTCTGATCCCCCATGGATGTGCTTTGTGGTTGGTGATCATGTATGTATATATATATATATATATATATATATATATATATATATATATATATATTTACAGCTTTTATATATATACCTACTTATTGCGTTTATATCAATTGCGACATCATGTGAGCCTAGGAATCATGTGATCACAGATTCAGTCCCCTGAATCTAGATTCGGTTCCCATTATGGACCTTTTCAGCTGTAAGTAGCTTGTAAATTTATCTGTGATGTTTGGATTTCCTCAGATGGTTTTCATACCCACGATGAATTCAACACCTTTTTGTACATTTATTTTTGTACGGATGCCTCGCATCTGTCAAATAAAATCAATCAAGCCGAACACTTAATAAAATGGAAGTGTAAAAGGTCTCAATTACTATTGAGCATCAGGATTTGAAAAAACCTCTTTTATAAAACATAACTACCATATCTTGCTTAAAATTGAATTTTTACATAAAATTCAAACCTTGTGTATATTGGTGCGAACGAGGCCTCACACTACTTCCAAATAACAGCATATTGACCCACACACACACACATTCAGATAATAGTTTCTTGAAAAGAGGCGGTTACCGTGGTAACACGGATGTCGGGGGGTGCCTAACACCTTCTCTCCGCATAACCAAGTCCCCAGACCCTAATGAATCTCGGTTTCACCGACCCGCTTAGCAGTGTCACATCACTGGGTCAATGTGCAAACTTTTTCTCGGTTGTGTTGGTACAACCATTTAAAAAACCAACTGTCGACGCTTAACAGTCCATCGTCGACATTATACATGTCGGACCTTTTTCACTTATTTTTTTAAACAAATCTCACCTAAAATGAGAACACCAAAGAACAAGTAACGGAAAGGGACAATTAAAAATCCCGACGTCGACAATCCATTCTGAAACACTCCTTTTCATCTGTGGGGAATTTCATGGCATTGAAAACATTGAACTTTACTTCCTGATCTTGGACCCTCATAGTTAGTTCACCTTTTTGCACATCGATGAGAGTCCTTCCTGTAGCCAAAAATGGTCTCCCTAGGATGATTGTGATGTTCTTATCTTCCTCAAAATCCAAAATTATGAAGTCCACGGGGAATATAAATTTGTCAACCTTCACCAAAATATCTTGCACAATGCCTCTTGGGTACGTAACTGACCTATCTGCCAACTGCAACGAAATGTTCGTAGGCTTTGGAGCTGGCAAACCCAATTCTATATAAATTGATAATGGCATAAGGTTCACACTTGCTCCCAAATCACATAAACACTTGTTGAACGCTATATTCCTAATTGTGCACGGAATAGTAAAACTCTCCGGATCTTTCAACTTTGGTGGCAACTTTCACTGTAAAACTGCACTACACTCGGTTAATGCCACCGTTTCAAAATATTCCAATTTCTTTTTCTTGGACAAAATCCCTTTCATGAATTTAGCATACCTTGGCATCTGCTCAAGGGCTTCAGTGAACAGAATATTAATCTAAAGTTTCTTAAAAACTTCTAAAAATTTAGCGAATTGCTTATCCAATTTCTATTTTTGAACTCTTTGCTGTAAAGGTGGGGGAGGATAAACAACCGGTTCGTTAACTGTCTTGTTCTTTTCCACTTGCTTTTCTTCCCCTTGTCTGTCCTCAACCACTTTACTTTCACTTTCTTTATCATCTTCTTTTGCAGCCAAATTTTCTATTTTCTGACCCTCAAGCTATTTTCCACTTCTCAACATAATTGCCTGACATTGCTCGTGATTACCTTTCAATTTTTTCTCTGTATCACTTGGTAATGTTCCTTGAGGCCTGTTATTCAATGCAAAAGCTATCTGTCCCATTTGATTTTCTAAATTCTTGATGGCTATTTCTTGCAATTTCATGGTGATTGCTTAGTTTTTCATGGCTGCCTCGTTGCTTGTTATATACTTTGATAACAACTCCTCTAAATCTAATTTTCTCCCTTGATGTTGAGCTGATTGTTGTTGTTGATTTTGAAATCCTGGGGGATAAAATGGTCGTGGAGCTTGTTGATGCTGATTATTACTCCACGAAAAATTAGGATGATTCTTATTCCCCAGATTGTATGTATTCTGGTACGTATTCTGTGGAATTCTGTTGTAGCTACCCAAAAATTGCACTGATGCTGGGTTGATTGCACATTGATCTGTAGGATGTTCACCCGCGCACAATTCACAAATAGCTGCAACCTGCTGTGTCTGTACCCCTGACAAAACATCTAACTTCTTAGAGAGCGCTGTTGGGTAAAATCTAACTACGCACAACACGCAAGTATACGTGGTCAACAAGTAATAAAGTGATAAGTTGACTATCGTTCCCACAAAGAATTAGTTAACAAGAATTACCAAGTACTAACATATAACCAACTCAATCTTATTTAAACGAATGAATTTCAATTTATAAGTAAACTAATTCTAATTACCACTAGTTAAATTAAGATTATGGAGATTTAAGATCACAACTTCGCTTATTGCTGCATTTAGGTTAACACACTTCTCATCAATTATTCTCTATCCCGAATTGTTAATCAAGAACACAAAAGTAGTATTAACCACCTCTCGATGTACTAATACCGTATTAACGTCAATCCACAATTAAGATAGAAATCCGTTAAACACCTTAATCAACTAACCCACTATATTTCTATGTGAATTATAATTGAACAAAGTTTAAGAATAAGTTCTCTATCCGATTACATGCGATGTCAAGCATATCTCTACCTTAACATTCATCAAGATTAAGCTATTCACAAAATCATGAACACATGCTATCATGATAAGATCTAAATCAATACTTCATCTCTCGAGTTCATATAGATTATCACGGTAATTGATGGGCAATCAATTAAATAATTGAGTCCAAATCATAATAGACAATCCTCACAATAGAATATAATAATTAATAGCGAAGCATATTAAAATAAACTACACAATAAGATCCATTGTAATCTCAAACAAAGAATTAGTTCATGATTATTGAATTAAAACTAAGAATTCACAATTGAATAATCATTAAAAGACAAAGATAGAAGAAGATAAAATCTATTGTCTGTAGATTTGACGCTCCCTCCTTGCTCCTACTTTGAATCTTCAATGGTCTCCAAGTTGCTCCAATCTCCAAATCTAATAAGAACTAGGGTTTTGAACTAATCTACTCGAATCTAATCTAATGGAATCCTCCAAAACTAAGCTATCTCCCCCTCTTTTATGCCTCTCATCATGTATTTATAGTTCTAATGGATACCCAAACAAGTTAGGCAACTAAGAATCCTATTCTAGCTCAAATTGGACATCAAATAACCCCATTCAGCTGTCTTCCCACCGCCTAGCGCGCCCCATACTGTCCCCAAGCCATTCTGGGCGTGGCCCGCGCTGCAGTGGCCGACTTTCTGGTGGACTAGCGCGCCCCGCGCTATGCATAGTTCATTTATAGCGCGGTCCACGCTACGCTATTTTTTGCTACAACGTCCTTTGGTAAAACAGGCATAACGTTTGATCCGCTTAGAATTATGAGACCTGCCACCTATCAAATCGAAGATATCGACGAGATCTACAACTTTTATTCTTTGAGGATTGACAGATTCCATCTGGATCAAGGAGGAAATTGAGCTTGAAGTAGATGCTATGTAAATTGCAAACATGAGAACTCTTAGCTTTGATCTTTGTTGATAAAAAAGCCATAACTCTCGCATTCGAACTCCGATTGGGACGATTTAAGATGTTCCGAAAATCTAAGAAGTAGATCTACAATAAAATCCAAGTTCCAAGCCAGGAATATACATCCAACTTGGTGTTAAAAGTCCTTCAATATTCCCTTCTTGCATTTACTTGCGTATTTTGGTCCAAAAGATATCTGAATTGCTTTCCCTTGCTTCTTCATGCCAATGCCGTGTCATCGCCTACAAAATAACATAAAATGTATGAAAAGTAACTAAGAAACATAGGTTTAAACAACTAATTCAAGTAATAGGTACCGGATAAGTAGGTATAAAACCTACTTATCAAATACCCCCAAACTTAAACCTTTACTTGTCCTCAAGCAAAAACACAAAACAACATAATGCAATGCAATGCAATGAAATACAACTAATCTATATGCCTACGAATCCAGCAGTATTGATAGAATCAAATCTATTCACTCGGCCTTAGAGAAATCAAATAAACACGATAATACATCATATCAAAACCAATCAATAACTTCTTAATCAATCATCAAATCTTAAACTATTATTACTGGTATAGTGTGTGTGTGCTCCACAATAATGTTAACTGATATAAAATCAAATTTAACACATAACAAGTCTCTTTGAAGGCATCATACAGTGTAAACTCAAGAAATCCAAAAATAAGCTAGATCCAACTAAAATCAAACAATTACCAATATCGAGGGTCAACATGGGATACTTATGCTTTATTTTTCATCTACGGGAGCTTTTTGCTTTTATTTCCCATTTTATTCTCTCTTTTTTTTCTTTTGGTTTATATACACATAGCTATGCAATGTCTTATTTCCTTAGGCTTTTCAATGCTACCTTAACGAGCTTTTGACCAACGACTCCAAGACCATTAAGACCTTAGGGCGCTAGGTGTAGAGACAATCCCCTCGGGCTTACTTACTCAAGTAACAAAGGCCACAAAATTAGACAAGCACGCCACAGTGTTTATTTATACTTTTTTTTCTTTTTTATTCTTTTTTTTTTCAATAGCTTATATATCTCACACATTCCCCCAAACTTAGGTTCTTATCTAACTTTAGCCATCACTACTTGTTCTTATCATTCTTTCATTCAAACTAGCATTATCCTTTAGAGTCCAATTATGTATCAATTTAAACTCAATCAATCAACAAGGTTGTTTCTAACTGTGCTATCCTTGATTATACCAGTTTCAAACAGGAAAAGATTCAATTCATAACAAGAAATCACATCAAAGCTCTAATAATTAGTACTATACTTGTCTACTCAATTCCAATCTCATCATTGGCCAAAATAAACTGAACTATCTAACAGCTGGAATCATGCAAGATGAACATAGTAACTAACTATTATTTTTAAATTTTTGATTTGATTTGATTTTTTTTTGTTAATAATGAACCTAAACTATATTAACAACATATGCAAAATAACATAACATAAACATGAAACTAAACATGGAATAACGAACTAAACTGAACTCCCCCAAACTTAGCAATTACAATGTCCTCAGTGTAAGAATATAGCGATAAGTAGAAGAGAACTTTCCTGTAATCAGCTAAGCGTGAAGTGATGGTGGCGATGGCAGCGACAATCATTTTCCTATCCATTGAACCTCCAATACATGTAATAAAGAGAGACAACATGGATTAGATTATAAGAGAGCTTAATAAGCAAATTAATTCCTATCTACTAAATATACTAGTAAAGCATATAAATATAAAAATTCCTGGGTTGCCTCCAAGTCAGCGCTTGATTTATAGTCTTTCAGCCTGACTTTGTCTGGTCAATGCTATCCAATTCTTCTTCAAAAGTTGAGGAACCCTCCATCCATCGGAAATAATATAGCTTTTGGTAGGTTCCCATTTACGATGGCTAATGCATCAAAGTCACCTAGCATGCTCTGATTTGGTATGATCTCAATCAAGAACATCCCACAGCTAGGTGTTTTCTCCATTGTGTATGTGATCACTTTGGGGCATGGAAGCTTGTCACACACAATGGGCTCTTCGTCTATCTTCTCTTTCTCTTCCCACCATGGATTAAAGATTGTACTCACTCTTATGTCAACAAGAGCTTCGCCGACGACATGACTACCAAGTGGGCATGATTTTGCAAATCTAACCGACTCTTTGATCTTTGGTCGAGACCTATTTAGATCTTCGTGGACCTCTATTTCATTATCCCCAATTGTCTCCACACTTTCTATATCTTGTGGCTCATCCAGTTGCAGATTTGGTTCGGGTACTTCATCAATCTCGGAATCCTCATCATAACACCAATTGTTTCGAGGAAGGTTGCTTACGGCTTTGGTCAATTGATCTATCTTATTTTGAAGATTTTGAATTCCTATCTCTTGATTCTGAATTGACCGCTCTTGATTAATCATCCTCTCCTCAGTTGATTGTACAAATTTGAACCATAAATCCTCCAAACTTGAATTATCTGTCTCAGTTTTGGAATCCATGTATTGAGGACCATGAGTTGAAGTGGTGATGAGTTGTTCCATCTGGTGCTGAAAATTGTAGCTCGATATTTCTTGACTCATCATCCTCTCCTCTTGGTTTGCTATAATCCTTAACATGAATTCCTTCAACTCTAAATTGTCTTCTTGTCGCATTGGAGGTGGATATGAGAATTCCGGCGTGTATGTTGGATTTGGAGTATAGTATTGGTCTTCATAAGTATAGCTCCATTAAGAATCCGAGTGATACCCCTAAACTTGATCATAATTATCATATGCATACTGATTGAGGTAGTTACCACCATACTGTACTGGCCCAAGATTGATGGTGTATTGATTACTCGGGTGATTGCCAGCACAATAGTCACACATAACTGCAATCCTTCGACTCCTTTGGGTTGCAAAAACGTCCAACTTCCTCGAAAGTTCTTCAACCTATGTTGACATTGCGGAAAATGCATTAAGTCTATCAATCCCCGTTTCTCTTGGTTTAGTCATGTTCGTGTATGGCCATTGATACACAAAGTCATCCATGGTACCTAAAAAGAGTGAAATATAGAAAGAGAAATAAAAATAAAAATAAAAATGTTTAAATTAAGACTAATTTGATTGAAATTAATATTGGCAAAGAGATATTAAACTAATTCCCCGGTAACGACGCCAAAAACTTGTTGGGTAAACTCTAATTACGCACAACACGTAAGTATACGTGGTCAACAAGTAATAAAGTGATAAGTTGAGTATCGTTCCCACAGAAAATTAGTTAACAAGAATTACCAAGTACTAACATATAACCAACTCAATCTTATTTAAACGAATGAATTTCAATTTATAAGTAAAGTAATTCTAATTACCACTAGTTAAATTAAGATTATGGAGATTTAAGATCACAACTTCGCTTATTGCTGCATTTAGGTTAACACACTTCTCATCAATTATTCTCTATCCCGAATTGTTAATCAAGAACACGAAAGTAGTATTAACCACCTCTCGATGCACTAATACCGTATTAACGTCAATCCATAATTAAGATAGAAATTCGTTAAACACCTTAATCAACTAACCCACTATATCTCTGTGTGAAATGCAATTGAAGAAAGTTTAAGAATAAGTTCTCTATCCGATTATATGCGATGTTAAGCATATCTCTACCTTAACATTCATCAAGATTAAGCTATTCACAAAATCATGAACGCATGCTATCATGATAAGATCTAAATCAATACTTCATCTCTCGAGTTCATATAGATTATCACGGTAATTGATGGCCAATCAATTAAACAATTAAGTCCAAATCACAATAGACAATCCTCACAATAGAACATAATAATTGATAACGAAGCATATTAAAATAAACTACACAATAAGATCCATTGTAATCTCAAATAAAGAATTAGTTCATGATTATTGAATTAAAACTAAGAATCCACAATTGAATAATCATTAAAAGATAAAGATAGAAGAAGATGAGAAGATATAATCTATTGTCTGTAGATTTGACGCTCCCTCCTTGCTCCTACTTTGAATCTTCAATGATCTCCAAGTTGCTTCAATCTCCAAAACTCATTAGAACTAGGGTTTTGATCTAATTTACTCTAATTTAATCTAATGGAATCCTCCAAAACTAATCTATATCTGCCTCTTTTATGCCTCTCATCATGTATTTATTGTTCTAATGGATACCCAAACAGGTTAGGCAACTAAGAATCCCATTCTAGCTCAAATTCGACATCAAATAACCCCATTCAGCTGTCTTCCCGCCGTCTAGCGCGCTCCGCGCTGTCCCGCACTGCAGTGGCCGACTTTCTGGTGGACTAGCGTGCCCCGCGCTATGCATAGTTCATTTATAGCGCGGTCCGCGCTACATTGTTTTTTGCTGCAACGTCCTTTGGTAAAACAGTCATAACTTTTGATCCGATTGGATTTACGAGGCCTGCCACCTATCAAATAGAAGATATCGACGAGATATACAACTTTCATTCTTTAAGGATTGACAGATTCCATCCGGATCAAGGCGGAAATCGAGCTTGAAGTAGATGCTATGTAAATTGCAAACATGAGAACTCTTAGCTTTGATCTTCGTTGATAAAATAGCCATAACTCTCGCATCCGAACTCCGATTGGGACGATTCAAGATGTTCCGGAAAGCTAAGAAGTAGATCTACAATAAAATCTAAGTTCCAAGCCAATAACATGCATCCAACTTGGTGTTAAAAGTCCTTCAATATTCCCTTCTTGCATTTACTTGCGTATTTTGGTCCAAAAGATATCCGAATTGCTTTCCCTTGCTTCTTCATGCCAATGCCGTGTCATCGCCTACAAAATAACATAAAATGTATGAAAAGTAACTAAGAAACATAGGTTTAAACAACTAATTCAAGTAATAGGTACCGAATAAGTAGGTATAAAACTTACTTATCAAGCGCTGAAATCTGCGATGTTATTGCCGTCACTCCATCTACCTCTAACACTCCAGCTGCCTTAGGTTGTGTCATTCTTACCGTGGGCCACTGATAATTGTTAGCTACCATTGTCTCTATTAATTGATATGCCGCCTCATAATTCTTTGCCATAAAAGCTCCACCCGAAGCTGCATCAATACTGGTCCTAAAATTCCCATGTAATCCATTGCAAAATGTGTTCATCTGCAACCACTTAGGCAATCTGTGATGTGGGCATTTTCTGAGCAACTCTTTATATCTCCCCCATGCCTCGTACAATGATTCTCCATGTTGCTGTTTAAACATAGTAATCTCGTTTCTCATCTTTGCAGTCTTCGCTGGCGGAAAAATTTTGCTAGAAATTTTTGAGCCAGGTCATCCCATGTAGTTATTGAACCCGATGGTAGAGAGTGTAACCAACTCTTTGCCTTATCTCACAGAGTGAATGGGAACATTCGAAGTCTAACTGCATCATCCGACACCCCATTGTATTTGAAAGTGTCGCATATCTCTAAAAAGCTGATTAAATGTTCATTCGGATCATCATTTGCAAGTCCCCCAAACTCAACCGAGTTTTGGATCACCTGAATAGTCCCAGGCTTAATCTCAAGTGTGTTCGCAACTATAGTAAGCCCAGTGATACTCGACTGCAGCTCAGTCACCTTGGGTGTAGTAAAGTCCCTCAACGCTTTCTAGTCTTCAGCAGCCATTGCTTCTTCTTTTTCAGAGCTTTAGAAATCTTCCCTTGTCTCCTTGATCCACTTATTTAGCCTTTGAAAGCGTCTCTCAATGTCGTCCTCAAAAGGAAGCAAGTCTGAATTTTTGGATCGAGTTTGCATTAACCAACTTCAAAAACCGGAAATAAGACGAACAAAACAAAAATAAAAATGTTTAAGTAAAACTGGACTAATTAAACTGATATCGCAAAATATTAAAATCAATACTAAGTCCCCGACAACGGCGCCAAAAACTTGTTGGGTAAAATCTAATTACGCACAGCACACAAGTATACGTGGTCAACACGTAATATAATAGTAAGTAGAGTATCGTTCCCACAGAGACTAGCAAGAAATTAACTCTCACAATTATCAATTTTCTATTAATCCAAATTTTATCAAACTAACCAATTTCATGTTTGTAACTAAAAGTATTAAAAATATTAAAATTACCAAACAATCAACAAACCCTAAAAACTGAATTTTCAAACAAATATTGGAGAATTAGGCTTACAACTTCACTTTAAGCATCACTCTAATTATTACACCTTATTCTAGTTTAATTCATTATTCCAGTTTATTAATCAAGAACACATAAGTAGAACTAGCCACCTCTCGATGTACTAATACCGTATTAACTCAAATCCATAAATTAGATAGAATCAAGTTAAACTCTTTAATTCAACTAACTCACTATATCTCTATGTGAATTACAATTAAAGAAGGTTTAAGTTCAAGTTCTTTATCAGATTACATGCGATGTCAAGCATATCTCTACCCTAACATTCATCAAGATTCCATTCATTCAAAGAATTCAAGAACACATGCTATATTAACTAAGTCTAGACTCATATTTCCTCTCTCGAATCTATACAAGTCCACATAAAATTGGTGATCAAGCAATTCATAAATTCAAGCATAAATTAATATAGATAAACTGAGGAATAGCTTATTAAACTGAAAATCAAAGATTACATAACCATTGTTCCACTCAAAGATTCATTATAAGCCTAATAAAGAATTTAGTTCATAACTAATTAATTAAATACTGAATAAACAAAAGAAATCATCATCCTGATTACACAAATTAAAATTAAAGGAGAATAGTAATACACCACCCTTCTCGCCCTTCAAATATGCAATCTTCATGAAATTACTTCTCTTCTTCTTTCCTCCAAGCTCTTGCTTTCCAATCTCGCTCTCTGAGTGTGTATTCTTTTTCAAAAAAAAAAATAATCCAACACTTAGCATAAATTAATTCATTTCAGCTCCACACCACCAATTCTAATCCATCTCCAACTCATCACATAGGAATTCTAATGGAAATCAAACTCCTAATCAAACCCAACAAGTCTTTAGCCAAAGAATCCCAACTACATGAAATAACCTCCTTGTCAACTCCTAATATAAGCATATTACAAAAAGAAGTTGTATCTCCCAACACCACTTTGCTTCTAGTAATTAAAAGTAACTTTGCACCTGATCCGTCTGACTGGCGCAACCCGCGCTAGGTTGTGCATTATGATAGCGTGACCTGCGCCGTGTAACCAGTGACTTCTTACGCCACAGCACGCCCCACGCCGGGTTGCTCTTCATCATGGCGCGCCCCGCGTCGGTCCTACAGAATGTATAAATTTTGCTCAAATTTTCTTCCAATGCTAGCATTTTGATGTGCTCACTGAATATCCTACAACAAGAACAAAACCCATCAAAAGCAACATGAAATAATCAAAAAACTAACAATATAACAAGCTAAATAAGGATATATCGTAGGTGAAAACCTACTCATCAAGTTGGTGTAACCATTTAAAAATACCAACTGGCGACTCTTATAGTCCAATCGTCGACATATACATATCTGCTTGTGTGTGGATGTTACATTTACATTTGAATGAATGTGTACTAATTCATTTACTTACTGCATTTAGTGCTTCGCTCTATATCTGCCTGTGATGTTAGTGCTTCGCACATGTCATCATTTCCATACGGTGAGACGCGATGTATGTGAATGTATGTTGTGTGATCTCCTCCACCAGGAGGCTATCCTATCGGTGTTTGATTACTGGACTCGTAGGGAGACTAATTCCAACGAGGCTCAGGAAAAGAACCACCCAGATTCGCTCCAGTTGAAAGACTGGATTAACTTCCCGTTGAGTAAATTGCGATGATTTGGAAACCTTCATGCCAAAAAGTCGCGAGAGTAACCTAAGATAGGTCAGCCTCTGATAAACCAAACGTGGAGGGAAGTCTCTTCATAACTTCCCATTTTAATTACATGTAATTTTAATTACTTGTAATTTCATTTCCATGTCAATCTCAATGTAATGGAAAATATAAAAGAATATGTGTACATGCATTCCCTTTTTATATATCAAAACCTGTCATGCTATCCTGTCATTAAAATAGCTGACATCCATTTTGCAGGATAATACTCCTAAGAAACAGACACATTAGATAGAATGTAACATTGCCTTGTTTCCCTAAGACTAAACTACATAAGTCTTTTTGTAGGGAAGCCATTGATCCCGTTACCCATTTAAAACCCAAAAAGGCACTAAGCCCACCATCAGACATGGCTACAAGTACCCAGCCTGATCCTACTCTTGTTTCCCGTGAGGAGTTCGAAGGATTAAGGAATCAAATAGCAGAATTGGTTGTCTTTCTAAAAGAACAAAGTAAAAACACTCGGGCCCAGACAATGCCTACTTAATCAGAGTCATTCACTCAAGGGGGCAGTCAGGATATTAGTAGAAAGATGGAAATCCAGATACCTAAACCTCATTCCAATAAAGGAACCAACAAAACCCTTAAAATCACAAAACTCAAGGATGATTGAGAAACTGGGGATATAAGAAAGAAAGTCCAACAAATGGAGGAAACCATCCGATCAATCAAAGTGACTGAAAACTATGGAAGTGTCACCTATTCAGATCTCTGCATATTCCCAGGGGCTCGATATCCTGACTGTGACGCCCCCAAAATAGGTATACATCACCCATTCTGATGTGCCAAATACATGGTACAGAATACAACTACAAACTTAATTATACAACTGTCGTGTAAAATACGACAAAACATAGATGAGAGTTTAAACAAGAATATTGCCTTCTAGACAATATCCACACTCAATGGAGTCCTCAATACAATTATTATCACACTATTTCAAAGAATAGTGAGGACTACTAATGCACAATCTCGGACCAACACTATGTTCCCTGACTAATCTCAGCTATATTCTCATTTCCTGAAGAGAACAATGAAAGCAAAAGGGTGCGCTCAACTAGCCCAGTAAAAAATATTATGACTATGATAATCCAGAATAACTTATCGTTAGCCTTCAACAGTGTTAAAGTAATAAAATACAATAAACATCAAGTTTAACTGCAGCGGAACAAGCAATCTATTAGAAGAGTCAAGTAGAGCATGATATCTACTATCTTCTATGATTTAAAAAGTTTTTCATCAACTTTATCGCTGAGACTCAGCTTAATAAATAAACCACATCATCGAATCATCCCTGCACTACGGGCCAATGATATTCATGTAATCATCAATGGTCATGATCAAATCAACAACTGTCTATCAATGCACTACGGGCCAATGAGGACTTTTACCACATCATTTGTAACATTACGATCATGATTATACCGAATAATCCCTGGTCATAATCATACCAATCAATAGTACATCTATGCACGTAAGCCACATATGACTTTTATCACAATATAAATATGAGGATGATGATAATGATATAAGAATTCAATTAAAAGAAAGCAAATGATAAATTTTTAAAGATTTATAATTTAATTTATCCAAAATTCAATAATGTCCAAATTGTCAACATGATACTGCTTTGTGGAGTAAAATTCAAGAGTAATATTGTATCAAAAATGATTTGGATAGAAAAGAAATAATTTTTTGTCATAAATAGTACTCCATGTGAATAGTACCTGAGTGAATAGTACCCTATGAATAGTACTTCAGGAATAGTACCCCGACATGAAAAATACCCCGAATATCCGAGTGATTAATACCTGAGTGAATAGTATCTGAGTGAATAGTAACCCGTGAATAGTAACTCAATATGAAAAGTACCCCGAATGCTCGAGTGAATAATATTCGAGTGAATAGTAACCCGTGAATAGTACTCCAGGTGAAAATATTGATATTTAATAAAAAAGTTCAGAACAATATTCTAATGAAATGATACTAGATGAAGCGCAAAACTCAAGGATATTCCACTAATTTCAGGAATTATAGAAGCAAGACTTACCATAGTAAGTTTAGATTTAAGAACATAAAAAGAAATAATATACGAAACTGTAAATGGATTTTTACCTGTCATGCAATAGTCCGCATAGACAGATCATTTTCACAATTTAATAACAATTGAATACGAAGGGTTATTCACCAGGCATGCGGTAGTCCGCGTAGACAAGTTATTCCCATAGAATAATAAAGAATGGAATGACAAAAGATTTTGCCATGCATGCGGTAGTCCGCGTAGACAGGTTATTCTCACAGAATAATAAAGAATGAAATAACAAAAGATTTCACCATGCATGCGGTAGTCTGCGTAGACAGGTTATTCCCATAGAATAATAAAAAACGGAATAACAAAAGGATTTCACCATGCTTGCGGTAGTTCGCGTAGACAAGTTATTCCAATAGAATAATCAAGAATGGAATAACAATCCTTACGAGTATTGAAAGAAAATAAGTCTCTTCATAAATACGAAAGAAATAATACCCCTTACGAATAAAACAAATAATATCCCTTACGAATATTGAACAAAGATAATATTTCTTACGAATACAAAAAATAATATCGTAAGTGAATATGAAATAAATAACACCCCTTACCTTAGTAGAAGATTGAATACTGAAGTAGGGTAGTAGTAGAATACTCCTCTTCTTTCTCTCTATAGTTTCTCTCTCTAGAGTTTCAGTGAATTCGTAAGAAATAATGAAGAAATGAGCTTCTATTTATAGGAAAAAGGACTAAATAGTAACTAATTCATGAACGGCCTAGATTAATTTACTTTTAAATGGACGGTCCATATTGATTTACTATTAAAACTTAAAGCAACGATCCATACTGATTTACTTTAAACCAGCGATCCATATTGATTTATTATTATAACTTTCCACCAGTGGTCCATATTGATTTACTATTATATCTTCAACCAACGGTCTGAAAAATTAGCATATCTCCTCATGGAATAATAAGTCAAACTTATAACAAACACCTCATAACAAACCCCTTTATTTATATCAAAAATTGAATAAATATTTACCACAAATCACTTATCTTTAATAAACACATTTTTAATTTATTATAACTCGCATTATTTAACAACCAGATCATTCCCAAGAAAGACGGGGCTTTCCGATAAGGATTTCTCCCTATTGGCGCTCAATTAGGTGACCAAACCTCTCATCGACAGAACTTTCTAGACAATATCAATATTTTAAATAATAATATGAATAACTTTGTCGTCTCAATTATTGATTTACTAATAATAAATATTATGCAAATGATACTGTGACAATAATTGAATCAATAATACGAGAGATATTATGCAGCAACTACTGTAGCAATAATTGAATAAGCAGAGTGACTTCTCACGTAAATATCAATAATCAATATCGTGTGCTACTATGCAACCACGCGTAATACTGTTCTTTTACCACCAGGTATTTCAACAGTTTAACGGTAAAACTTTCGCCGTTATTTTTATAAAAAATATTTTTGTCGTTTTCTAACTCTGACAGTTATTCCGTTGTGGGGTCTAGCAATAATGGTGTCATCGTACGGATATTCCTTGACAAAAAGAATTTTCCCGACACAACGAATATTTTATATCAACTTGCTTACTTTTCAAAATTTTTACACATCACCCTTAACTTTAACCCTTTATCAATTTAACCATTAAATAGAACAATAATTATAAGAAAATTGAATACTTTTATTTCATAAAATTCGGGGTCTTAAACTGACAAATTAAAAATCCCAAAGTTTGAAAAGTACAATGGGGCAGGCGATCCCCATACGCACCTAAAAGTGTACATTGGCGAATTGGGGTCTTATGATGAAGATGAAAGCCTCAGAATGCAATTTTTTCAAAAGAGTTTCACTGGAGAGGCTAAAGCCTGGTATGCCTGACTTGACAATGCCAAAATCTATAACTGGGAAGAATTGGCCCACGCCTTTCTCAATCAATACAGTTTTCAGTCACAAATGGCTCCGGATTGATATCAAGTGACTAAAGTCAAAACGCAAAGTATTGAGTCTTTCCGAGAATATGCCCAAAGGTGGAGACGTTTGGCAGTGCAAGTCATTCCATCAATGACAGAAACTTAAATGGTGATGACTTTCATAGACATTTAAGAGGCGCCTTACTATGAGAGAATCCTAGTAGGCATAGGAAAGCCATTCTCAGAAATGATCAAACACAGCGAAATGGCAGAGATGGGCCTGAAGGCAGGGAAGATTAAAGATTTCACTGCCTTGGAAGTAGTAACCGAGCATATACAGACTGATAAGTATACGAGCGATTCCAAGAGGGTACTCGATAAAGGCAATGAAGATGTATCCCTTGTTTCACAGGGGTAAGCTAAGAGACCAACCTACAGTCCCCCTATTTGGAAAAAGCAAGATAATCTGCATTCAACTAATGCCAACATCGAAAAAGAAAATTTGAAAGAACGGAAAATCGGGTGTTCACTCCACTGGGCGATTCCCTTAAAAATGTATTGGCAATATTAATGGATCACAAGAAAATTACCGTGCTGGCTCCACCTCTGGAACCAGTGAGAAAAAGATACAATCCAATCCAGAGATGTGCTTACCACTCAAGGTCTCCGAGCCACGATACACAAGATTGTTGGTCCTTAAAGCATAAAATTCAAAATCTGATCGAAAGTGAGAGTATTGTGTTCCAAGTACCTGACCAACAAAATGTCAACACCAACCTTCCGTTGCAGCATTCTATGGAGGAAGTAAACATGATCGGGTCAGAAAGCGTTGAAATGTATCCAAATCGTAAGTATATACGAAGGATGCAGGAATACTCCCAAAGGCACAAAACAAATGTCCTAGAGTGGGAAAACTCGGAGGAGGGTATGACAGTAATGCAAAAATTAGAGACGATCCAGAATCAAATAAATCTGCTAGCTAAGCTGATAGTGCGCTAACATCAGCAAACAAGACAATTTTTCACTCAACTATCAGAAAGCTAAGAGAAAAAAGAAGTTAACTACAATGCAAACCCATATCTCTCCAAGATGAGCCAGCTAAATGAAGAAGATCAAAGCAGGCTGAAAGGAAAAGAAAATGGGGATGATAAAATTACTAGAAGATCTCGCCAGTAAAAAAATCGCTCGGGGGAATGCGAATTCTCAAAGAAGAAAGGTCAAACAACCTCCAAAAGAGCCCGAAAATTCACCCCTCTGAGCAAATCAAATGAAAAAATGCTACACTTTCTGATAAGCGAAGGAAGGATTACTAAGTTGCTGCCTCCTATAAATTCCAAGACAAAAAGTTATGATTCCACCAAGATATGTCTCTACCATTGTAACTCACCTGGGCATGCGACTGAGGAATGTTGGTCCTTGCGAACATAAAATCCAGGATCTCATTGAAAATGAAGAGCTGAAGATAGAATCCCCCATGACCAGAAAAGGCAAAAAGGAAATAAAAAGCTTAAGTTGTCCACTCGAGACAGGCAGTTCAAAGGAGTTAAAGGCTATGAGCACCAATTCTGGCAGAACACAAGGTGGACTAATCCTAATGCAGGGAATGACAGAGGAGACAAGAGAATCCCCCAAAGAGATTCCTCTGCCAACATCAAACATCCTGTGGCCCAAAGATAGCAACCACGTTCCTGATTTTATCATCCTGGATGATGAGGAGGAAATATTGATCCTTTCCATGGAAGAAGAGGCCAAAAAGGAAAGTTCCTTGCAAGAAATGTAACAATAGTTCGAGGGAGATTTCATGGTCAAATCCTCTCAAGCCCAGGAAAAAGGTGAAGGAACAGATGAAGGAAAATGTGGTGAGGTTGTCGAGGAAGCCAACCCATTGAAGAATCAAGAGTTCATCCCTTTTTGTGATGGATCCAATATGAGCATCCCCGAGGGAAGTGCTGAATCAGGAGGCGATCAAGTTATGGCCATAAGTGAAGATATTCAGAATCAAGAGGTAACCTCTATTGTGAGCCTCGAAGGTAACATAACCACTGACAACTAGACTATCAGGCCTCAGCTAGCCAAGAAGATGTAGATCCAGAGGATAAAGTGGGGAGTTCCAGGAGATGTTGGGATGATATCACTTTCTTCGCAGTGTGCCTTTTATTTTTCGTGCATGTAAAAAAACAAAAAAAACAAAACAAAACAAAACAAAACAAAACAAAACAAAATAAAAATAACAAAAAAAATAACAAAAAAAAACAAAAAAATAAAAAACAAAAAACAAAAAAAAAATAAAAAAACATCTCTACACCCTTTTCACCACTTACAACTTTGAACCTTTACGCCAGGTTCGAACTATGCAGACCTGATCTCCCCTCTTCAATGGGAGTACGTAGGCAGCCATCTATGGTGCGGTTAAACCAAAGAAAAAACCCAAAAAACCCAAACAAACAATTCTCAAACCGTTCAGCTCATCAAGCAGGAACTACACAGACCTGATCTCCCGCACATGCAGGAGTACGTAGGCAGCCATCAATGGCGCGATCAGACCCTCAAAAGAAATATCCAAACCCAAACATCAATCCCAAGATAACCAGTAATAGGGATGAAATGGCCATCATCATAAGATGCAAGTCGTCAGTAACTCATAGCTCCTGAAGTGCGAGAAGACTTGATCACTTTTGACCTCCAACAATACATGGGCAACCATCGTGGCAAATTCTATCTCATACTTAGTGACCTGTTCCCCCAGATCAAGACAACAAATCAAACCTTACAGATCAAATAAAATATGGGTGAAGTCATCACCAACCAAGCTGAGATCTTTGGGGTCAATTTAGTGGAGTCTGAAGGCCTCTCGACATCAATTAATCATTAAAGTTGTAACAACAACATAGCGATATATCAAGTATGATCATCAGCAAGGACCTTCAAAGAGCCGACACCCTCAATCACAAGCCTTCATCAAATTAAAAGAAAATCATAAAGGCCGATTGCATAAAACAAGTCAAGAACAATTATTGAGGGCATCAAAGCCCAAGTCCACTACTTGTTCACCATATGGTACAGAGGTAAAAGCCTCTTGTGATCTCGGCATCTTATTCGCCCATCTGTCAAAGCAACTATCCCAGATAACAAGCAAGTCTAGGCCAATTTCAAAATTGGCGACAAACCGATATTGGGACCCTTACAACAAGATTGGGGGCAATCTTAGAAATAGCGACAACTCAACATTGGGGCATTTATCAACCATCCTCAAGAGGAAAATGCACCAGTCAGCACCATCAGCATGGTACATCATCATCAGAGCTTCCCTCACATCAACTCATTGGTAATTCGGTATGATCATTAGGTCTTTTCCAATCACACTGTTCTCAGAATGAATAATCCATATATGAGGATATTACTTACTCGCGACTTGGTCAACAAAGAGAGTTTCTCATATGAATCCCCGTCAACAACATGCGAAAGGACTGGGGCATTTTTTTGATTCCAGGAAAGGGAAGGAGTTTAAGGCGGGATCAATCCACATCAAAAGAAAGGGGAGAACTCCTGAAAGAAATCGTGGCGACATTAGCTTACCCCTATAAAAGAAGGAGAAAATTCTCAAGAAAGTCCTTAACTCAAAAGCAGAAGCCCAATGACAAAATGTCTAGCGAATGAAATCCTCATCATCAAATGAGCCAATCGACGTCAAATCCTCGTAAGTTGGGGCCTCTGCACCGAAGTTCAAATCTAAACATCGAAAGAATGGGATGCACCCTCCAGGGATGTCAGCAGCATTCTGGTCATCAGTTCAGTCGGATTGCAGATCGCAAGCTCAAGGAAATGGGGCACAAGCACCCAATGAAAAAAAACTCCAATTCACCTCAAAAAGGGTGAAGTAAAATTCTACTCAAGACAATTTAAAATATGCATCAACCCAGGACAATAGACTCCTAAGGATAAATCTAGATCATCACATCATGCATGATCTGTAGATGTGCAAATGCGCTACAACAGCGTACATCTCTATCAAGGTTTAGCATGCATATCTAGTAGATTTAAATATGTGTGCACGTTAAATGCCTAGATTAGGGAAAATTTCGTCGTAGACATCCGTTGGTTGTCATCAATCCAGCGTAACATCAGATAGAGTCTGGTGAAGTAAACCTTTGAATATTACTTTAGTGAAGGTATCAGAAGATCCGGTATTCAAAACTATTGGCATCAATTCAGTGTAACATCAAAACAATTTAGTGATGAAAGCTTTGTACACCACCGTTCTAGAGGGAATCGAAATAGTTTGGTGATGCCAGCATAGTCAACTATATTGTCAAACTACCATCAAGGTAGGCACCATTGTAAACTGCCAGCGTATACATCAGAAAGGTCCTATGATTTCAGAATGTCATGCCTAGTAGAGATGTAGAAAACATCTCAATTTCTCTTCATCAAACAGACATCGACAACACCGACAAAAATCCAACTCGTTCTAGTCAACACCATCATAGGCATCAGTAATAACTGGTAATGGTAAAGCGATTTGCGATGTGCGAAGTGCGATTTTGCGATTATACAAAATGCGATGTGCGAGTTACGAAGTGCGATTGGCTAAAAGTGAAGTGCGAATTGCAAAATGCGATGTGCGATTTGCGAACTGTGATTTGTGAAAACATTTTAACATTCATCATAATTTTTATTACATTGTGATTTGCATCATTAAGAATACCTTCATTCCATTGCATTGCATGAACAAGATAAAGAGGGGCATCTATAGACACTCAAAATTTTGTTTTCCTGTTACTAACTGTGCAGGACTACAAAAGCATCTTTTTCACACTCTAGAGATAACCTTGGAGGACCATAACATCAGTTCCAACCCCGGAGATAATCCCGGGGGATCAAGTTCAATGCCTGGAGATAACCCCAGGAGGTCAAGCCAACCTCAGAGATAACTCTGAGAATAGTTAGAGTCAACAACATGCCAACCTCAGAGATAACCCTGAGAAAAGACTGCTACAATTGTGCAAAAATCGGAGATAACCCCCGGGAGGGTTAAATGGTCATTTTGCCAACTCAACTTCAACTTAAATTAAATAAACTCATTTCAAATCAAATTTTTTCAAAAGAAGTCCCACAAGAACCATATCTTAACTTCTGAGCGCAAACTACGCAAAACAGCTCAACAGACTGCCGGATAGAAAACCAAAAATGCCATTTTGGTCATGGATCCATCTTTCTAGAGTAAAAAAAGGAAAAATCCTATGTAATTGCGTAGCTCTCAGAAAGGTCTTTTCAGAATGGTATGGCACGGTTTTATCGGACTCCCGGATTGAAAGTTATGAAGGTTCGAGCGGACAACGCGTCGTTTGAGTGCACGTACGTCGAGATGGCGGGACCCACATGGCCCGGGGCACCTAAGCTAGCCGTAGGTAGACCTGTGGCTCCCCCCTCTATAAATAGAAGGCTTTGGGTGGCCATTTTCAAGAGAGAAAAGGCAAGGAAGCCCTGTCTAATTTGCTTTGTATACATTTTAAACAGAGTACTTTCTTTTTCCAAACACCTGTGAGCTTGTGTTTTTCTATATTTTACCGATAGAAACCGAGTATTCATTCATTTAAAGCTATATGAAGTCTTCTTGGCAGCCCACTGTAAGACATCTCAGATTTCTTAAAGCCTTTTTCCAATTTCATTCACACATACTTATTCACGTTGAGAGTCGTGTTGCGTGTGTATGCCAAGATCGTCGGTCTGTGGCGTTTATTACTATATATATATATATATATATATATATATATATATATATATATATATATATATATATATTATCGAACTATGCTTCGATTGAGCCCGAATATAATATTCGGAGCGTTTACCGCTTTTATATATGTATTATTATCGATTTCGAACCCGATTGAGCCTGGATAGACACATCCAGTGCTTTTACTGTACATATACATATATATATATATATATATATATATATATATATATATATATATATATTTACATTCTATCAGGCCTGAAGATCACTTTATGGCCATTTACTACTTATATATATATATATATATATATATATATATATATATATATATATATATTTACAGCTTTTATGTATATATAACTGTTTACATCTTTTGTACATATTGCATCATCATGTGAGCCTAGGAATCATGTGATCACAGATTCAGTTTCTGAATCTAGATTCGGTTTCCGTTATGGACATTTTCAGATGCAGTCAACTTGTAAATTATTCACGATGTCTGAATTTTCTTAGATGGCTCTCATGCCCACAAGGAGTTCGGCGCTGCTATGTACCTTATTTTCTCGAAGATTCTTCGTATCTCGAAAATAATAAAAGCAATCAAGCAGAACACGTAATAAAATGGAAGTATCAAATGCCTCAATTACTATTGAGCACAAGGGTTTGAAAAAACCTATTTTACAAAACATCACTGCCATATCTCGTTAAAAGTGAACTTTTATACAAAATTCAAACCCTTTGTATATAGGTGCAAATGAGGTATAACACTACTTTCAGACAACTGCACATAGACCCACACACACACACACACACACACATTCAGATAACAGTTTAAATTGAAAAGTGGTGGTCACCGTGTTACCACGGATGTCGGGGGGTGCCTAACACCTTCCCTCCGCATAATCAAGCCCCCGAACCTTAACGAATCTAGGTTTCACAGACCAGTTATACAGTGTCCCATCACTAGGTCTATGTGCAAACCATTTCTCGGTTGAGTTGGTGCAACCATTTAAAAATATCAGCTAGCGACTCTTAGAGTCCAATCATCGACATATACATGTCGGACCTTTTCACAACTTATTTTTTCAAACAAATCTCACCTAACACGAGAACACCAAAAGACAAGAACAGAAAGGGACAAATAAAAATCCCGACGTCTACAAAATGTTGTTAATTAAATTCATCTACAGAATTTTACAATGTCTAAAATTACTATCACTGGATTTCATATTAGATGCTAATTAATCGGACCGAATTACTCGAATTGGTTAAGGAATTTGAGAATTGTTCTCAAAGTTGAAAAGTTATCTTATGTCCTTAATACGTCTATCCCTGCAATGGCTTTAGACAATGTCTCTGGGGAAGAAATTGTTGTCAACGTCGGGAAAAATTTCTCTTCAATTCCTCTTTTAAATATTTTTTACCCTTTATGTTGTCTACGTGGTTCAAATCTTGTTGAAAGGGTGAAATTGACAAAAAAGACGAACATGAAATGTCGACGATTTAAAAAGATTTAATTTTAATGGTTGGGTCGATTAAACAGAGTCACCAGTTGGTATGAGTTTAAATGGTTGTACTAACTCAACCGAAATTTTAGCAGAGGTTTGTTTTCAATATGGCCCAAATGAGACTATTTAATTGGTTTGGAACCCGAGATTCATGGAGTTCGGGGGCTTGCTTAAGCGAGAGAAAGGTGTTAGGCACCCCCCGACTTCCATGAAACACAGTTACCGCATCTTTTCAATTCCCTAAGCATGTGTTTGTATATGTGGATGTGATACAGATAAATGTACTTGCAGTGTTTTGTTTGAAAGTAGTGTTATGCCTCTTTTATATATAAAGGGTTTGATTTGTATAAAAATTCAATTTTAATACAAGGCATATAAAATTATATTTTGAAAACAGGTTTTCAAACCCTTATACTCGCATAGTAATTGAGGCCTTTGATACTTTCATTTTATTCCGTATTCGGCTTGTTTTAATTTTATTCTCGAGATGTGAAACATCTTCGAAAAATAATATATATATATATATATATATATATATATATATATATATATATATATATATATATATATATATATATATAAGTGTCGGGCTCCTTATGGGCATGAAAGCCATCAAAGTGACCTGAGTACCACAAACCACAAATTAATTATGTCAGGGCCTAAAATCTGTATCCCCACTTTAAAGCCCATGGTTAAATTTACAAGAGGCTGCAAGCTATCTATACAGCTCAAATATGTCCATCATGGAAATCGAATCTAGATCCATGGATTTAATCATAGATCCCATGATTTCTAGGCTCACAAGATATCATTGAGAAGCTTGCACAACAAATATTGAAATAAACTGCATAATAGAATCTAGACGTCGCAAAACAAAGGATTCATCAGTTAAATCCTTGCATGCGCGTAGCCAAGCTTCTCGTTTCCTCTAGATACAGATCTAGGATCGCGTAGTCGCTTAATATTTACAAAACTAGAAAGAAAACTACGTTTAAATAAATCTTAGTCATTCTAGCTCAACGGTTCCAGTTTTACAACTTTTGAACCGGTTAAGAGTTAAATATGGCTAGATTTAGATAAATCTAGTCCACAAATTTAAAGATTACAGCTTTACATTGATTGAATAGTTAAAGCTGATATTTAATCACATAAAACAATTAACATATATATAAGTAATATATATATATATATCAAAGCAGGAAAAAGTCACATATTAGCAATCCAGACTAAACTGGTAAATATAAATATATATGATTATATATATTAAAGTAGAAAAAAGCCACATATTAGTAATCCAGGCCAAATTGGTAAATATAAATATATATGATTATATATATTAAAGTAGGAAAAGCCACAGATTTACAATCCAGGTCTAAATAACTCGTATATATATATATATATATATATATATGGGATTCCATCCATGACAACCGGTTGTCATAGACATTGTTCTAACAACCCACTTTCGGACCGTTGATTAACTTATTGGAAGGCTTAAATTGAAACATAAATATACGCAGCCGCTATAACATGTTGTGCCTAAAACACATGTTGTACCGACTTTTATTTTAATATAAGGGCCCCACATGGTCAACATGTTGTCAGTTTAGTTAAACAAAATAAATTTTTAATATTAAATAATGCCCAACCGGCACAGCTTGTATCGGCTGTGCCTTTTTTTTTACGCATTTCCCCATTATGAAGACATAAAAAGCACATGTGGTTAACTTCAAAAAAATATAAATAATGCCCAACCAGCACAGCTTGTACCGGCTGTGCCTTTTTTTTTTACGCATTTCCTCCGTTATATAGTCATGACTCAGCACATTTGGTTAACTTAAAAAAAATATAAAAATGACCCGGTCGCTACAAGCTGTGCCGACTGTGAATAAAAAAAAAATAAAAAATGTCCAGTCGCTACAAGCTGTGTCGGCTTGGAATTAAAAACTTAAAAAATTCCCTTAGCCTTTAAAAGAGTTATTTCCAAAAATTTGCTCCTAACTAGATTCGAACTCGCAATCTCCCATCCCAAACCCTCGTCATATGATGACCCGCACCACTGGTCTAGCTGTTCATTTCTCAAAAGGATTAGTCTTTATATTAAAACATTACATTTCCCCCAAAATATATCAATAAGACATTTTCTCTTGTATTACGATTTATTTTTATATTAATATTAATAATAAAGTGGGTTTGTTATAATAGAAAAATGTTAATTGTTATTATTATTATTATTATTATTATTATCCCTTTTAATATTATTTTAAATTTTTAATTTTATACTCGTTGAAACAGTTAAGTATCTTTTAAGAAAAAAAGGGACAATTGTCTTCTAATATTAATATAAAAATAAATATTATTATTAATAAAATATATTATTATCATTATATTCCATCTTGCATTATTATTATTATTATTATTATTATTATTATTATTATTATTATTATTATTATTATTATTATTATTATTATTTTATAAATTATTATTATTATTTGAGTACGAGAGTATGATATTCATGTATTAATATTATAAAAAATAATATTAATAATTATTTTTAATATTAATATTAATAATGTGATTATTAATATTAATCCGAATAATAATATCCATACAGTTCAATAACACTAGATATTCTTATTCGTATTAATAATATGAAGTGGTTTTATGTGATTAAATAATATTAATATTACTAAGTTATGAATTTGAAAATCCCATACAGTTCAACCAAATAGATATTCTTATTCATATAGTGTACATGAGATAACTCTAGAACATTTTCTATATCTCAGAGGCTGGAAGTAATCTTGCGGATTTTTTGTAGAGCTCCCACGCGATGCGGTAACAAAAGACCGTTACATCTTCCAAGGACCACTTCTCTTCGCAAATATCAACATTGGTCCTAACGAAAGCATCAACATACTTGCATACAAAAATGCCACAACATTTTTTTAAGTTTTTAATTCCAAGCCGGCACAGCTTGTAGCGGTTGGACATTTTTTATTCATAGCCAGCACAGCTTGTAGCGGTCGAGCCATTTTTATATTTTTTTAAGTTAACCAAATGTGCTGAGTCATGACTATATAATGGGGGAAATGCGTAAAAAAAGGAAGAAGAGGCACAGCCGGTACAAGCTGGGCCGGTTGGGCATTATTTATATTTTTTTAAGTTAACCAAATGTGCTTTTTATGCCTTTATAATGGGGAAATGCGTTAAAAAAAGGCACATCCGGTACAAGCTGTGCCGATTGGGCATTATTTATTATTAAAAATTCATTTTGTTTAACCAAACTGACAACATGTTGACTATGTAGGGCCCTTATATTAAAATAAAAGACGGTACAACATGTTTTTTACGCACAACATGTTGTAGCGGCTGGGTATATTTATGTTTCAATCTAAGCCTTCCAATAAGTTGATCAACGATCCGAAAAGTGGGTTGTTAGAACAGTGTCCATGACAATCGGTTGCCATAGATGAAATCCCTATATATATATATATATATATATATATATATATATATATATATATATATATATATATATATAAGTAATAAAAGCCACGGATTTGCAATTCAGACAAATTTAAGACATATAAATATACTAGTAATTGTCCGTGCCTGAAGGCACGACGTAACGAAAAATTAGATTAAAATTCAAAAAATACTACATTACCTAAAGATTTTTTGTAACCTAAAATAACTTACAATCACACATAAAAAATATCATAATTCACTACACCATCACAATAACTAATTAATTTTCCTTTAAAAATAGATATTCAGAAAAATCTAAACCTGTCTACAAAACTTACAAATTATCAATAACAATTTTCATAATTCTCCATACTACCACAATAACAATTATTATTGTTGTTGTTGTTGTTGTTGTTGTTGTTGCTGTTATTATTATTATTATTATTATTATTATTATTATTATTATTATTATTATTATTATTGTTGTTGTTGTTGTTGTTGTTGTTGTTGTTGTTGTTGTTGTTGTTGTTGTTGTTGTTATTATTATTATTATTATTATTATTATTATTATTATTATTATTATTATTATTATTATTATTATAGTAATAATAATAATAGTAATAATTATAATAATAATTTTGATAATAGTAATAATAATAATAGTACTTAACAACAACAACAACAACAACAACAACAACAACAACAAATAATAATAATAATAATAATAATAATTATTATTATTATTATTATTATTATAATTATTGTTATTATAATAATAATTATTATTGTTATTATTATTGTTGTTATTGTTATTACTATTATCATAATTAGTATTATAATTATTACTATTATTATAATTATTATTACTATTATAATTATAATAATCATTTTTATTATTGTGACGTCCCCAAATTTAGGTATCTTCCAACCCGACAGATGGTGCTACAAGGTGCTACAGTTCACACAAACATTCAATTGAAATGTCTCAAAAGAAAGACTATGTTATATATATATATATATATATATATATATATATATATATTCAAAATAATATTAAAATTCCCCAGGTTATTTATAACCGTTACATTTGTCCTTGGTTATAATAGCAAATATTATTATTACAAACCTATACTATAACGTAAGAAATCTATGAGTTCGCTTTAGCCTTCCCTTTATCCTTGCCGGATCCATCGATCCATTCGACCTTAGCTGTATTCATATGGTTCAAGCAAGAGTGAGCCTAACTAGCTCAGCAAGTACAACAATTCTAATAAAACTAGCATGCTTGAAACATAGGAATCTTATATTTTCGATAACTGAACAATAGTTATGAAGTACTATCGATAATACAAAATAGCACTTCTTTTTATTCAAAACGTTTTACAATAACAATATTTAGTAAAACATTAATTTTGGTCCAAGACCACGAGCATTTCATAAGTTCTTTAAAAAGGACATCCCGGCACGAAGTTCGTAAGTCCGGCATAGCTTACGAGCACGTCTAGGTAATCAGCCTATAGTACTCTATGTTGATCAACACTACATTCATTAAACGTGTATACGTTTAAGTTGTGGCAACCTCACGTGCCTTTCATTTGACGACAAAACATTTTAGCATACTCAGTCTTCTTTTGAAAAACCACACAAATATTAGTTTGGTAAATCATTGACAATACTTTGATAGATTATAAGAAATCCAACATATCGTAAGTCTAGCTGAAAGAATTGGCTTTGACTTCATTAACTCATGTGTAAGAATACATGAATTACAAAGCTTGTCCAGATTGAACTGAAACAAGGGTTAGAACACTTGCCTTTAGCGTCTGCTACTGTTATAACACGTACACTTTAGGTCTTTAAGGTCTCTACAGTAGATAATCACATCCTATAGCACATTAGGTCATGAATAACATGCATGATTCCTAAAGAATCTTTCCCTTCTTCTCATTCTAATTACGTATTAGATTTGTTATTTATTGGTTCCGGCTTTGCATTACGTCATTCTTACGTTCACATGCAATTGACTTCCTTTAACCCTAAGTGATCATACTTAAGGCTTAAATATGTCTTAACAATGTTACATTAAGATCCTTATTTAATTGTTCATCAATTACTATTCATGCTCCACATAGAAACTTTCTTTATGGTCTAGATCTTAAGGATGGTGCTGCGGCGCCAGTGTTCCTTCGTTATGTTGCGTTGCGGCGCCCTGTACTAATGCTAGAGAACCCGGACTCGGCGCTGCGGCGCGAGTCTTCTTTGTTATGGTCGCGCTGTGGCGCGAACTAACAGTGAGTCAAGACTTTGCTCGGCCAGGCTCAGCGCTGCGACGCCGGCTATTTGGCCTTGGGCTGGCGCTGCGGCGCCAGCTCTGTGCACCAGAAAATTTTACAGTTTTAAAATTTTGTGAAACTCCCGGGCTCGTAACTTCTTCGTTATAAGTCCGAATTGACTCGTTCAAGAGCCTACGGTTCAAAAATTACATGCTCTACGTGTTCATGAAAGAATTTTATCTATTTGAATTCGTTAACTAAAAATTCACCTATTAGTCCACTTTTAACGAAAACGATAAACGTTCGTGAACTTTCAACGCTTGTTTCTTCGTTCCAAGTCAGAATTCGGTCATTTTTGAGTCCACAACTCTATAATGCCAAATAAGACTTATCTCCGTCAAAAACCAACGTTTCCGAATTCAAACACAAAATACGACTTCCATTCCGAGAATTTCACGAATTCGACGATTATCGTCCAATCGTGTGAATTCCGACAAAACGTTATTACTAGTGATTTGTTCATCATTCCAAATAGATTCAATCCATTAATTAAACATCTCAACCTACATATTACAACAACTTATCTTTAAATTAGGTTATAGCTTATTCCTCATAAGTTCATAACTTAACCAATTTATACATTACAAGCTTTTATTTCCTTATGACTTATTGTTGATTTAAGTTCTTTAAGCAATTACATCTTATGAATCATACTAACTTCTTAAAGTAATCATATGACAAGTTCATCCATGTTCTTCTTGTTCATAGCTTTATTTAGGTTTGAATTGCTTATTCCTTACTTATTCGGCTTAAGTTCATTGATTATCCATCTTTATGAGTTCTTAATATACATGATCATTACTTCTCTATCAAACTATCATGGTAGAGATAGAAGAATATAGAACAAGAGTCTTACCCTTGATGAACCAGTTATTCTTCTTCTTGCAAAATCTAACAATGGAAGTTAGCTTAAAAGTGCTTATTCTCTCTAACCAATAAGTTGTTTAATAAAGGAAAGTTGTTGGATAATTGAACAAGCAAAAAATGAATTATGAGCTTGCTATTTATAGGATGGCCAAAGTTAGGGCATTATGGTCATTAGGACATCCCACCTCCTTACTATTCCTTCCTTAATGCCCAAGCATACTTGCTCCCCACATCTAATACTTGGCCACCACATAAAGGTCTTGGTCACTAATTCACCCATGGGTTGCCCCATGGATCTTGCTTTACCCATTGGATCATTACTTGGGCTTAGGTCTTAATTTACTTAACTTATCTTTGGACTTGCATTAATTTACTATGGGCTTTATATTATTAACCACTTGGGCTTAACATTAATCCCACATAGGTTTACACC